>CAUDMG010003839.1:0-106986 GCA_958450375.1 Homarus gammarus
GGAGTCGTATACTTTGCCTCCTCGTAGCGGTTCAGGAGACAACGTCGGTGGGTGGGGTGGGGTTGAATCGGGTCAGAGGTCACTTAGAAGAGCAAATAACAAGTATAGACGTGAGTTGCGCCTGTTAGGGAATATGGATGTGTCCTGGAGGCAGGTCTGATCCACGTGCCTAGGTCACACACACGTCACACTTACCCAGCTTCTTGTGCGGATGGAAGAATCAACAACACCGTTTTTCACGCTTCCTGGCGACACACAAACATCCACTCTAAGACCACATTCTCTCACACACATACTTATTCGACATAGCTTTCCCCTCAGATCACATGAAGATTAGGCACCCTAGTTTAATTCACTTGATTAAACACCCTAAATTAACTTAACCTAACCTAACCATAGTCTAAATTAAACTAACCTAATCTAACTTTACCTAATATAACCTAATCTATTCTCGCCTAACCTTACCGAACCTAACTTAGTCTAAAGTAAACTAAACTACCATAGCTCAGCGCCTCCAGGTACCGTTAAGGTGTTTAATCATCAGGTGAAATAAGATTGTGGTCTAGCCTTCACGTGATCCGTTTTCACCTGGTTGTAACTGGTGATCACAGAACCTTATTTATCTGACTCACTTAACGTTAAAACACACAGTTAATGGCCCTCAAATAGCTCCGAAATTACACCCAGATTGACTGTAACTTACCGAGTGTTCTCAGGCCACACGTAACGGGGAAACGGACACATCTGGCAAGTCTCAAGGGAATCCGGCCACTAGAGATCTTTCCTGCTCGAGACAATAAATTCATTCTCAACCTATGTTAAGGAGTCATAACCCACACCGCGAGAACCAGCTGCCTCACGCTGGTTATTGTCAAACTCTCATCAGGAGTCTAAAATACGAGGCTACGGAGCGTCTGGGAGTAACCTAGAACAGGGGGAGTGTGAGGGCCAGAAGCAGGAGTAGTGTGAGGGCCAGATAGCAAGGGGGGGAGGGAGTGTGAGGGCCAGATAGCAGGGGGGAGTGTGAGGGCCAGGTAGCAGGGGGGGGGGGGAGTGTGAGGGCCAGATAGCAAGGGGGGAGTGTGAGGGCCAGATAGCAAGGGGGAAGTGTGAGGGCCAGATAGCAGGGGGGGGGGGGAAGTGTGAGGGCCAGATAGCAGGGGAGGGGGCAGTGTGAGGGCCAGATAGCAAGGGGAAGTGTGAGGGCCAGATAGCAGGGGTCGTGTGAGGGCCAGATAGCAGGGGAAGTGTGAGGGCCAGATAGCAGGGGGAGTGTGAGGGCCAGATAGCAGGGGGGAGTGTGAGGGCCAGATAGCAGGGGGAGTGTGAGGGCCAGATAGCAGGGGGGAGTGTGAGGGCCAGATAGCAGGGGGGAGTGTGAGGGCCAGATAGCAGGGGGAAGTGTGAGGGCCAGATAGCAAGGGGAAGTGTGAGGGCCAGATAGCAGGGGGGAGTGTGAGGGCCAGATAGCAGGGGGGAGTGTGAGGGCCAGATAGCAAGGGGAAGTGTGAGGGCCAGATAGCAGGGGGGAGTGTGAGGGCCAGATAGCAGGGGGGAGTGAGAGGGCCAGATAGCAGGGGGGAGTGTGAGGGCCAGATAGCAGGGGGGGATAAAAGAAGAGGCACCACTTCAGAATGGCCATTGGTCTAGGGGCTAAGGGCTCACCTGTGTCAAGTTTAGGTTGATAAACATTAACACATTCGTAAACGTGTAATTTTCTTCAGTCACTCAACATTTAATGAAGATTCAGGCTCTTGATACGTACCCGGATCTAGAGTGTTTGGATGTTGAGGTTCCACACCCGCCCAGGATCTACGCGCCCTGCATGTTACAGTTACACGCCCTGGCTACTACATTTACACGCCCTTCAAGAGGGGGGAGGGGGAGGAGGAGGATGGGGAGGGGGGAGGAGGGGGATGGGTAGGAGGGGGGAGGAGGGAGGTGGCAGGCCAGGTGGGGAGAGTTTCTGTTCAAGGTGAAGAGTTATAGTGTTGTGGTGCTGTGATGGTGAGATATAACCTAACTCACTTTAACCTAGCCTAATCCAACCTAACCTAATCCATCCTAACCTAATCTAACTAAACTTAAATCTAATCCACCTTAATCTAACATAATACAACCCAAACCACTTTACCCAACCTACCTTAACCAAACCTAACCTAACCTACCTTATCCAACTTAAAGCTAATACACTTTAACCTAACGTAAGTGAACGTAACGTAACCAGCCCAAACAACCCATCCTAACTTAACCCATATTTACCTAATTTAACCTAACCCAAACTAACCTAGTCAAGCCTAGCCTAACCTAACCCACCTTAACCTAATCATCCCTAACCTAAGTTACCGTAACCTATCTTAACCTATCTAAACCAAACTCAACCTAATCTAACCTACCCAAAAAACCTTACACAACCTATCCGCTTTAACCTATCCAAACCTAACCCACCGTAACTTTACCTAACCCATCTTGTAATAATTTCAGAAAACCACACCTCTCAGATATTCTCCAGCCAAAAGGTATATGACACAGGCCAGATGGCAGTAATTAACCTCACAAACGAGAATGCAGCACTGATTGATTCCATTTGATATTGCAATTCCGCCTGGACCACGGTGTGCAACCTCACTCCCCCCAATGCATTTAGACTACACGTGATGCATCTTCACGGACGATCACCTCTTGTTCCTAGAAATAGTTACGTAACGTTTGCTGTGTACGTACTGTATATTGCAGCATCAATACAGCATCTCTCATAGTGACAGCATCTAGACAGCATATCTCATAGGAACAGCAGCTAGACAGCATTTCTCATAGGAACAGCAGCTAGACAGCATTTCTCATAGGAACAGCAGCTAGACAGCATTTCTCATAGGAACAGCAGCTAGACAACATCTCTAATAGTAACAGCATCTAGACAGCATCCCTCAGTAACAGCATCTAGGCAGCATCTCTCACAGTAACAGCATCTAGACAGCATCTCACATAGGAACAGCATCTCTCATAGTAACAGCATCTAGACAGCATCTCATAGTAACAGCATCTAGACAGCATCTCATAGTAACAGCAACTAGACAGCATCTCTCATAGTAACAGCATCTAGACAACATCTCTCATAGTAACAGCATCTCTCATAGAAACAGCATCTAGACAGCATCTCTCATAGTAACAGCATCTAGACAGCATCTCTTATAGTAACAGCATCTAGACAGCATCTCATAGTAACAGCATCTAGACAGCATTCTCAAGTCAGCACTAGCAGCTTCTCTTTTGGCTTCTATAGTGTGCGCTCTCTCGCCGTTCTCTCATATAAACAGCATCTAGACAGCATCTCTCATAGTAACAGCATCTAGACAGCATCTCATAGTAACAGAAATCTAGACAGCATCTCTCATAGTAACAGCATCTAGACAGCATCTCTCATAGTAACAGCATCTCTCATAGTAACAGCATCTAGACAGCATCTCTCATAGTAACAGCATCTAGACAGCATCTCATAGAAGCAGCATCTAGACAGCATCTCTCATAGTAACAGCATCTAGACAGCATATCTCATAGGAACAGCAGCTAGACAGCATTCTCATAGAACAGCAGCTAGACAGCATTCTCATAGGAACAGCAGCTAGACAGCATTTCTCATAGGAACAGCTGCTAGACAACATCTCTAATAGTAACAGCATCTAGACAGCATCTCTCAGTAACAGCATCTAGGCAGCATCTCTCATAGTAACAACATCTAGACAGCATCTCTCATAGTAACAGCATCTCATAGTAACAGCATCTCTCATAGTAACAGCATCTAGACAGCATCTCATAGTAACAGCATCTAGACAGCATCTCATAGTAACAGCATCTAGACAGCATCTCATAGTAACAGCATCTAGACAGCATCTCATAGTAACAGTATCTAGACAGCATCTCATAGTAACAGCATCTAGACAGCATCTCTCATAGTAACAGCATCTAGACAGCATCTCTCATAGCAACAGCATCTAGACAGCATCCTCTCATAGTAACAGCATCTAGACAGCATCTCTCATAGTACAGCGTCTCTCATAGTAAGAGCATCTCTCATAGTAACAGATTCTCTCATAGTAACAGCATCTAGACAGCATCTCATAGTAACAGCATCTAGACAGCATCTCAGAGTAACAGCATCTAGACAGCATCTCTCATAGTAACAGCATCTAGACAGCATCTCTCATAGTAACAGCATCTAGACAGCATCTCTCATAGTAACAGCATCTAGACAGCATCTCTCATAGTAACAGCGTCTCTCATAGTAACAGCATCTCATAGTAACAGCATCTCATAGTAACAGCATCTAGACAGCATCTCTCATAGTAACAGCATCTAGACAGCATCTCTCATAGTAACAGCATCTAGACAGCATCTCTCATAGTAACAGCATCTAGACAGCATCTCTCATAGTAACAGCATCTAGACAGCATCTCTCATAGTAACAGCATCTAGACAGCATCTCTCATAGTAACAGCATCAAGAACAGCATCTCTCATAGTAACAGCATCTAGACAGCATCTCTCATAGTAACAGCATCTAGACAGCATCTCTCATAGTAACAGCATCTAGACAGCATCTCTCATAGTAACAGCATCTAGACAGGCATCTCTCATAGTAACCAGCATCTAGACAGGCATCTCTCATAGTAACAGCATCTAGACAGCATCTCTCATAGTAACAGCATCTAGACAGGCATCTCTCATAGTAACAGCAGTCTAGACAGCATCTCTCATAGTAACAGCATCTAGACAGCATCTCTCATAGTAACAGCATCTAGACAGCATCTCTCATAGTAAACAGCATCTAGACAGCATCTCTCATAGTAACAGCATCTAGACAGCATCTCTCATAGTAACAGCATCTAGACAGCATCTCTCATAGTAACAGCATCTAGACAGCATCTCTCATAGTAACAGCATCTAGACAGCATCTCATAGTAACCAGGATCTCTCATAGTAACAGCATCTAGACAGCATCTCTCATAGTAACAGCATCTAGACAGCATCTCTCATAGTAACAGCATCTAGACAGCATCTCTCATAGTAACAGCATCTAGACAGCATCTCTCATAGTAACAGCATCTAGACAGCATCTCTCATAGTAACAGCATCTAGACAGCATCTCTCATAGTAACAGCATCTAGACAGCATCTCTCATAGTAACAGCATCTAGACAGCATCTCTCATAGTAACAGCATCTAGACAGCATCTCTCATAGTAACAGCATCTAGACAGCATCTCTCATAGTAACAGCATCTAGACAGCATCTCTCATAGTAACAGCATCTAGACAGCATCTCTCATAGTAACAGCATCTGACAGCATCTCTCATAGTAACAGCATCTAGACAGCATCTCTCATAGTAACAGCATCTAGACAGCATCTCTCATAGTAACAGCATCTAGACAGCATCTCTCATAGTAACAGCATCTAGACAGCATCTCTCATAGTAACAGCATCTAGACAGCATCTCTCATCGAACTCTCTTCTTTACAGCATCTAGACAGCATCTCTCATAGTTACAGCATCTAGACAGCATCTCTCATAGTAACAGCATCTAGACAGCATCTCTCATAGTAACAGCATCTAGACAGCATCTCTCATAGTAACAGCACTCTAGACAGCATCTCTCATAGAAACAGCTCTAGACACTCTCTCATAGTAACAGCATCTAGACAGCATCTCTCATAGTAACAGCATCTAGACAGCATCTCTCATAGTAACAGCATCTAGACAGCATCTCTCATAGTAACAGCATCTAGACAGCATCTCTCATAGTAACAGCATCTAGACAGCATCTCTCATAGTAACAGCATCTAGACAGCATCTCTCATAGTAACAGCATCTAGACAGCATCTCTCATAGTAACAGCATCTAGACAGCATCTCTCATAGTAACAGCATCTAGACAGCATCTCTCATAGTAACAGCATCTAGATTTCATTGCATCTGACCCTCATAGTACAGCTCTAGACAGCATCTCATGACACATCTAGACAGCATCTCTCATAGTAACAGCATCTAGACGCATCTCTCATAGTAACAGCATCTAGACAGCATCTCTCATAGTAACAGCATCTAGACAGCATCTCTCATAGTAACAGCATCTAGACAGCATCTCTCATAGTAACAGCATCTAGACAGCATCTCTCATAGTAACAGCATCTAGACAGCATCTCTCATAGTAACAGCATCTAGACAGCATCTCTCATAGTAACAGCATCTAGACAGCATCTCTCATAGTAACAGCATCTAGACAGCATCTCTCATAGTAACAGCATCTAGACAGCATCTCTCATAGTAACAGCATCTAGACAGCATCTCTCATAGTAACAGCATCTAGACAGCATCTCTCATAGTAACAGCGTCTCTCATAGTAACAGCATCTAGACAGCATCTCTCATAGTAACAGCATCTAGACAGCATCTCTCATAGTAACAGCATCTAGACAGCATCTCTCATAGTAACAGCATCTAGACAGCATCTCTCATAGTAACAGCATCTAGACAGCATCTCTCATAGTAACAGCATCTAGACAGCATCTCTCATAGTAACAGCATCTAGACAGCATCTCATAGTAACAGCATCTAGACAGCATCTCTCATAGTAACAGCATCTAGACAGCATCTCTCATAGTAACAGCATCTAGACAGCAGCTCTCATAGTAACAGCATCTAGACAGCATCTCTCATAGTAACAGCATCTAGACAGCATCTCTCATAGTAACAGCATCTAGACAGCATCTCTCATAGTAACAGCATCTAGACAGCATCTCTCATAGTAACAGCATCTAGACAGCATCTCTCATAGTATGACAGCATCTCATAGTAACAGCATCTAGACAGCATCTCTCATAGTAACAGCATCTAGACAGCAGCTCTCATAGTAACAGCATCTAGACAGCATCTCATAGTAACAGCATCTAGACAGCATCTCTCATAGTAACAGCATCTAGACAGCATCTCTCATAGTAACAGCATCTAGACAGCATCTCTCATAGTAACAGCATCTAGACAGCATCTCTCATAGTAACAGCATCTAGACAGCATCTCATAGTAACAGCATCTAGACAGCATCTCTCATAGTAACAGCATCTGGACAGCATCTCTCATAGTAACAGCATCTGGACAGCATCTCTCATAGTAACAGCGTCTCTCATAGTAACAGCATCTAGACAGCATCTCTCACAGTAACAGCATCTAGACAGCATCTCTCATAGTAACAGCATCTAGACAGCATCTCTCATAGTAACAGCGTCTCTCATAGTAACAGCATCTAGACAGCATCTCTCATAGTAACAGCGTCTCTCATAGTAACAGCATCTAGACAGCATCTCTCATAGTAACAGCATCTAGACAGCATCTCTCATAGTAACAGCATCTAGACAGCATCTCTCATAGTAACAGCATCTAGACAGCGTCTCTCATAGTAACAGCAAGAATTCCCCCCCCCCCCCCCGCACCAGTTAGTTTCCTGGATTATTGATGTTTTGTGATTATTATTTATGGTGTCTAAATTAAGAGCGTGTGTAATACCTGCTTGCTGCATAAGTTACAGCATCCGTACAGCACCTACACAGCTTTTCCATCCCCGAGCAGCGAGACAGTGAGGCAGCCTAAACATAACAGCTTTCTCCGGGAATTACAGCATCCGTATCAGGCTGTTAACTCTCCCTGACTCTCTTCCCTCCACAGCCACGCCCAATACAGCAAAATCAACACAGCTCAGGACACAAGGGTAGTGGAGCCGCAGAGCCGAGCCATATTGACATATCAGAGAGACAGATCCCAGGGAATGGGACAGGTGAATAAATTAATTGGAGGCAGCGGGGGAGGACGACACACACACACACACACACACACACACACACACACACCTGGTCAGGTATACCACCACCACGAGCACCACCACTACCACCAACAGTACAACTATCACCACCGATATCAAAATTTACAGGTATCACTACTATTGCTACCTACCATAAACCATGACTAACCACCATCACCTGTCTGCACTATCACCATCTATCACTCCCTATACGATCACTACCATCTACCACCACCACTTACCACAATCACCACCACCACCAATAGCACCACTTCTATTTACACAACCACCTACACGACTATTTGCCACCACCTAAAACCACACTACCACCACTACCACCGATCATCATTACCAACACCACTTACCACCACAACCATTTGAGATATATATACCATAATCTCTCTCTCTCTCTCTCTCTCTCTCTCTCTCTCTCTCTCTCAACACCAGTGTCCCCTCCAACACGATGCAGTCTGAAATTCACGCGGCGGAGGAGGAGGAGGAGGAGGAGGAGGAGGAGGAGGCGGAGGAGGAGGAGGCGGCGGCGGCGGCGGAGGAGGAGGAGGAGGAGGAGGAGGATGAGGAAGAGGAAGAGGATCAGGAGGAGGAAAGGAGGTAGGAAGAGGAGGAGGATCAGGAGGAGGAGGAGGAGGAGGAGGAGGATCAGGAGGAGGAGGAGGAGGAAAGGGGGAAGAGGAGGAGGATGAGGAAGAGGAGGAGGATCAGGAGGAGGAGGAGAAAAGGAGGAAAAGGAGGAGGAGGAGGAGGAGGAGGATCAAGAGGAGGAGGAGGAGGAAAGGGGGAAGAGGAGGAGGATCAGGAGGAGGAGAGGAGGAGGAAAGGAGGAGGAGGAGGAGGAGGAGGAGGAGGAGGAGGAAAAAAGGCGGAGGAGGAAGAGGAGGAAGGAGGAGGAGGAAGAGAAGCAACAGAAGGACTAAAGGAGGAAGAAAGAGGAAGAGAAGAAACGAAAAGAGGATTGAAGGAAAGAGAAGGAGGAAGAAGAGAAGCAACAGAAGGACTAAAAGAGGGAGGAGGAAGAAGTGAAGAAACAAAAGGAGGGGGAGGAGGAGAATGAAAAAAGAAAACAAGAAGAAAGATGATGAAAACAGAGAAGACAGATGAAGGAAGAGAAGAATAGGGAGAAGGAGGAGGAGAAGAAGAAACTTTAAGAAACAGAGGAGGGACAAGAAGCAAGGAGGAGGGAAATTAGGTAAACAATGAAGACGAAAAAGAAGAGATGGAGGAGGAGAATGAATACAGAAATAAGTAGGAGGAGGAAGGGTTGAGAAGGAGGAAGGGAGAAGGGTGGAAGGAGAGGAAGGCAGAGGAGGGGGTGGAAGGTGTGTTGGAGGAAGAGGAGGAGAATGGGAGAAAGGCGTGAGAAGGAATAGGAGGAAGGGGAGTAGTGAAGAAAGCAAGAGTGAGGTGGAGGAGGAGGAAGCAGGAGTGAGCAGGTGGAGGAGGAGGAAGCAGGAGGAGTGAGGATGATGAAGTGAGGAGGACGAGGAAGAAGGGTAAGAAGAACAAGGACAATAAAAACAACAATAAAAGTAAGAAGAACAAGGAAAAGAACAACAAGAGCAGAAAAACAAGGACAAGAACAACAACAAGAGCAAGAAAAAAGGACAACAAGAACAAGAGTAAGAGAAACAAGAACAAGCAACAGGTGTTGGACGTGTGTGGTGTAAACACAGGAAGTGGAGAGACAAAAGTTTCTGGGGAGCGAACCTTGGACACATTGTTGTAGCGACGGCAAAACCACCACCACGCCAGACAGTCTCACTAAAACAGTTAGTCAGTCCCCGCCAGTCACTCTTTATCAGTCACTGTGCCACTTACTTCCCCAGTCACATCTCCTGGCCCTCATTCCCTCGTTTCTCTCCCATTCCCTACTCCTTTTGTCTCCTCCATTCCCTTTCCCTCCCTCCTCCCTCTCTCCATTCTTACTTCTCTACAGTATTCTTATTTCCCAGTTTTTTCCTTTCCTCCCGCTTCTTTTCCTCTCCCTCTCTCTCCATTAACTCAAAACTTACACAAATACTTTACCAAGAATCGTTACAGATACAGTAGAGGCCAAGTGTAATTTCGACGCCATCTTTTACTCGTTGCGGCAGAGGTGACGTAACTTGACAACATTTTACAGTCAGACAAATATCTCTTGCTCACACCTTCAGTTTCCATCTCTCATTGACTCATAACTTCCCCTTGATAGAGGTAGGGTTAGGTTAGGTTAATCTTAAGGTGAATTATGCCGGAGGGGGGTGGGGAAACTACAGGCTCAAAAGTTCACTCGAGCAAAAAGGCTGCTTCCATGCCCCCTCAAGTCACTTAACCACTCCTTTGCACTATGATCAACCACACATAAGTTCTGCCATCAACGTCAAGTAAAGATAAAAAAAAAAAATCCGGTACTTCTCGTCCACAGGTCAAGCTGAAGCAGGAATTGTTTACCCAGGATGGTCAACGATAAGGCTATACGTGCATAAAATAATATATGGCAATAGAATTCTCAAATTATATGTGATAAAAAGTTGAATATGTATAATCTGTATAATGTATATGTACAGTATATGACAAATTTATTCGAAATTGTCTTCTTGATAGATTTTTTTTTCAAGTAACTATTCTGGGCTATACAAGCGCTTGCCGACACCACCCCAGACGCCGCTCCTTAACAAACAACTCTTCGCTATCTGTAACTGCTGGTTTGCAAATCGTTTTTAACAATTACGCTGTTGGTATTATCGTTAATTATTACTACATGTGTTGAAACTAAATACTACTGTACAATATACATCATACGCCAACATTTTTAATAACAGTTACAATAAATAAATATTCAAACGATACTGACTCACTCTTGCTCACTTTTATTCCCGACCCCCGCGCCACCTTTACTAATCCAAACATCAGTAAAAAAAAAAGTAGGGTAAGAGAAAAAGTGGGGGAGGAGGAGGAGGAAGCTGTACGATAACTGCAATCTCAAACACGAACCGTAGGTGTCAGTGGCGTGTCGTGAGAAAAATGCTAGGGTAAGCAAATGACGCTGGTAAGATCTCTGATGAAGCGATTGAGTGAGTTTCCATGATGCATGACTTGTGTGTGTTGGGTTATAGCGTGTGCGTGTGTGTGTGTAGGTGTAGACTAGGGAGTGTGTGTGTGGTGAGGGGATGTGGTGAGGAGGGGTGGTGAGGGGATGTGGTGAGGAGATGTGGTAAGGAGATGGGGGGAATGGGGGGATGGTACCATTCACCACCTCACAGGATGGGCGAGGATGGGGGGGGGGGGGGGGATGGGGTGATTCCACGCCCTTCCCAGTCGGTGGGTCCTGATACCTTCCGTCTGCGCCTGACGGATGGTACCATTCACCACCTCACAGGATGGGGGGGGATGGGTGGTTGGGGGGGGGGATTCCACGCCCTTCCCAGTCGGTGGGTCCTGATACCTTCCGTCTGCGCCTGACGGATGGTACCATTCACCACCTCCCAGGATGGGCGAGGATTGGGGAGGGGGATGGGGGGAATGGGGGGGGGGGGGGATTCCACGCCCTTCCCAGTCGGTGGGTCCTGATGCCTTCCGTCTGCGCCTGACGGATGGTACCATTCACCACCTCACAGGATGGGCGAGGATGGGGGGGGGGGGGGGATGGGGTGATTCCACGCCCTTCCCAGTCGGTGGGTCCTGATACCTTCCGTCTGCGCCTAACGGATGGTACCATTCACCACCTCACAGGATGGGCGAGGATGGGGGGGATGGGGTGGTTGGGGGGGATTCCACGCCCTTCCCAGTCGGTGGGTCCTGGTACCTTCCGTCTGCGCCTGACGGATGGTACCATTCACCACCTCCCAGGATGGGCGAGGAGGGGGGAGGGGGATGAGGGGGGGGATTCCACGCCCTACCCAGTCGGTGGGTCCTGATACCTTCCGTCTGCGCCTGACGGATGGTACCATTCACCACCTCCCAGGATGGGCGAGGATGGGGGAGGGGGAGGGGGATGGGGGGGGGGGGGATTCCACGCCCTTCCCAGTCGGTGGGTCCTGATACCTTTCGTCTGCGCCTGACGGATGGTACCATTCACGACCTCCCAGGATAGGCGAGGATGGGGGAGGGGGATGGGGGAGGGGGATGGGGGGGATGGGGTGGTTGGGGGGGATTCCACGCCCTTCCCAGTCGGTTGGTCCTGATACCTTCCGTCTGCGCCTGACGGATGGTACCATTCACCACCTCACAGGATGGGCGAGGATGGGGGGGGGGGGATGGGGTGATTCCACGCCCTTCCCAGTCGGTGGGTCCTGATACCTTCCGTCTGCGCCTGACGGATGGTACCATTCACCACCTCCCAGGATGGGCGAGGAGGCGGGAGGTTGATTTGGGGGGGGGGGGGGATTCCACGTCCTTCCCAGTCGGTGGGTCCTGATACCTTCCATCTGCGCCTGACGGATGGCACCATTCACCACCTCACAGGATGGGCGAGGATGGGGGGGGGGGGGGGGGGGGGGGATGGGGTGATTCCACGCCCTTCCCAGTCGGTGGGTCCTGATACCTTCCGTCTGCGCCTGACGGATGGTACCATTCACCACCTCACAGGATGGGGGGATGGGGTGGTTGGGGGGGATTCCACGCCCTTCCCAGTCGGTGGGTCCTGATACCTTCCGTCTGCGCCTGAGGGTTGGTACCATTCACCACCTCCCAGGATGGGCGAGGATTGGGGAGGGGGATGGGGGGGATGGGGGGGGGGGATTCCACGCCCTTCCCAGTCGGTGGGTCCTGATACCTTCCGTCTGCGCCTGACGGATGGTACCATTCACGACCTCCCAGGATAGGCGAGGATGGGGGAGGGGGATGGGGGGGATGGGGTGGTTGGGGGGGATTCCACGCCCTTCCCAGTCGGTGGGTCCTGATACCTTCCGTCTGCGCCTGACGGATGGTACCATTCACCACCTCACAGGATAGGCGAGGATGGGGGAGGGGGATGGGGGGGATGGGGTGGTTGGGGGGATTCCACGCCCTTCCCAGTCGGTGGGTCCTGATACCTTCCGTCTGCGCCTGACGGATGGTACCATTCACCACCTCACAGGATAGGCGAGGATGGGGGAGGGGATGGGGGGGATGGGGGGGATGGGGTGGTTGGGGGGGGATTCCACGCCCTTCCCAGTCGGTGGGTCCTGATACCTTCCGTCTGCGCCTGACGGATGGTACCATTCACGACCTCCCAGGATAGGCGAGGATGGGGAGGGGGATGGGGGGGATGGGGTGGTTGGGGGGATTCCACGCCCTTCCCAGTCGGTGGGTCCTGATACCTTCCGTCTGCGCCTGACGGATGGTACCATTCACCACCTCACAGGATAGGCGAGGATGGGGAGGGGGATGGGGGGGATGGGGTGGTTGGGGGGGATTCCACGCCCTTCCCAGTCGGTGGGTCCTGATACCTTCCGTCTGCGCCTGACGGATGGTACCATTCACCACCTCACAGGATAGGCGAGGATGGGGATGGGGGGGATGGGGGGGATGGGGTGGTTGGGGGGGGATTCCACGCCCTTCCCAGTCGGTGGGTCCTGATACCTTCCATCTGCGCCTGACGGATGGTACCATTCACCACCTCCCAGGATGGGCGAGGATGGGGGATAGGGGGTGGGGGGTATGGGGGGGATTCCACGCCCTTCCCAGTCGGTGGCTCCTGATACTTTCCGTCTGCGCCTGACGGATGGTACCATTCTCCACCCCCCAGGATGGGCGAGGATGGGGGAGGGGGATGGGGGGATGGGGGCTTCTACACCCTTCCCAGTCGGTGGGTCCTGATACCTTCCGTTGCCAACTACCGGATGGTACCATTCTCCACCTCCCAGGATGGGTGTGGATGGGGGATGGGTGGATTCCACGCCCTTCCCAGTCGGTGGGTCCTGATACCTTCCGTTGCCAACTACCGGATGGTACCATTCTCCACCTCCCAGGATGGGTGTGGATAGGCGATGGGGGGATTCCACACCCTTCCCAGTCGGTGGGTCCTGATACCTTCCGTTGCCAACTACCGGATGGTACCATTCTCCACCTCCCAGTATGGGTGTGGATGGGGGATGGGGGGATTCCACACCCTTCCCAGTCGGTGGGTCCTGATAACTTCCGTTGCCAATTACCGGATGTACCATTCTCCACCTCCCAGGATGGGTGAGGGCAGTCATAGTTATAGCCATATTCGTAGCCGTATTCAAGTTCAGTCAAGGGTCGAGATGACAGCTCCCACCCATGAAGGGTTGTGCGGGGAATACTCTCATACTCGTGTTGTCACCCACTCGAGTGATAAGTTCAAGTGAGCAACTGGCTGGGTCCAGCCTCGATCTCGTCCCGCCGGAGCTGGACGGTGGTACCTAGTTCGCCAGGCCACCGCCAGGGGGACATTAATCAACATTCCAGAAGTTGTATTTATGTTACATGTGGTATTTTTGCAGTTTTTCTTCAATAATTGATTTATTTTCGCAGTTCTTAACGTGATTTTAAACTCAAATAGCAGAGTTACCGTGGCGCTGTTGTTTATAACTGTTTGGTATTCTTTTGTATGTGTTTTGGTATAGGTTCTTGCAAAATTTCTTCATGATTCACGACACTCATACACACGACAGTCAAACACGCACACACAAGTGTATCTTGAGTTAGTAGCCAAGATTGGCTGTAAAAGGGCCACACACAGCTTCAATACAATTGTAACTCTGCTATTGGAGTATAAATTCATACAAATCCTGAGAAAAACTACGAAAATATATGAATTATTAAAGAAAAACAACAAAACCACCTTCACAAAAGCCGACAGTAGACCCCTGGCGGTGGCCTGACGAACTACGTCTAGCACCGCCGGGACCAGTTCGAGGCTGGGCCCAGCCAGTTGCTTTTTTTTTTTTAATGGGAATTAGCCCACCCGGGCACAGATCAAACGACCCACAACGGGGCCTGGGGGGGGGGGGGGCGAAAAAAAGAACAGAAATAAATTTAAAATATAGAAGAAAAAGGTTATACTGTGTTAATGTACACCAGGAGGAGGGTTTCTGTTTACTGGGGTTGGCGTCTCTTGGTGCCGCAGTAGGTGATTGGTGCTTTGGTAGAGTTAGTTTGTCTAACTGTCTCTGTCCGTCTGTCTCTCAGTCTCTGTCTGTCTTTGTATCTCTGTTTGTCTGTCCGTCAGTCTGTCTCTCTGTCTGCCAGTCTATTTTACAATGTCTGTCACTGTCTGTCTGTGTCTCTGTCTGTCTGTCTGTCTCAGCCTCTCTGTCTTTCCACTATGTCGGTCTCTGGCTGTCTGTTCTGTCTCTCTGTCTTTCTGTCTGTTTTTTGTTGAAAGGAGTTGTTGAGTTAGGTTGTTTTTATTGAGAGGGTTGTCGCTGAGGTTGGGTATGGAGAATTGTCAGTATTTCTGTGCGGCTTTGTCTGGGGGGGGGGGGGGGGTGTTGCTGTGTTTGGAGGTTGGTTGGTATTTTATTTTATTGTATTTATTTATTATTTTATTTTATTTTTATTTTTTTATTTATTAATTTATTTATTTTTATTGTTATTTTGTTAATTATTTATTTATTTTTTGTTGGGGGGCGGGGGGGGGGGGCGGTGGTCGGGTATGTTGATTTATAGGATAGGATTCCTTAGGGAGGATTTGTAGACAGACAGACAAACAGAGACAGTTAGAAAAACAGACAGACGGACGGACACAGACAGACAGACATTAAACAGACAGACACACAGAAACAGACAGAAACCGTCAGACAAACGGACAAACACACCGAAAGACACAGACAGAAAAAGACATACAGACAGACAAACAGACGAGCGGAGACAGACAGACAGTCAGAGGCAGACAGGGAGAGACAGACAATCTTGGCTACTAACTCAAGATAAAGAAGGAATCGCCGTAAATAAGAAGGTCCGGCGCTCTTCTCAGGCTCGACCGCTGTCACCCAAACTGAAACAGACAACTGTCCCTTGACTCACCACGTAACCATAACGTATCTGATTGAGTTGTTAAGCAACAGGAACACTTTGGTAAAAGAAGAAATAATAACAACTTGTAGGAATCTCTCTGTCTGTCTGTTGGTCTCTGTCATGTCTGTCTGTGTCTCTGCCTGTGTGTCTCAGTCTCTGTCTGTCTTTATATCTCAATCTCTGTCTGTGTGTCTCTGTGTCCGTTTCTTTCTGTCTGCCTGTCTGTCTGTCTGTCGCAGACACAAGCAGACAACTGACAGACAGACAGACGGAGAAATAGAGGGACAGACAGAAACAGAGACGGCGACATAGACTAACATATAGACGAAAGAGACAGACAGACAGAAAAACAGAGGCAGAAAATCAGAAAGACAGACAGAGATCGATATTGTGAGACAGACTGGCAGAAACAGTCAGACACAGGGACACAGATAGATGGGGGATGGGGGGATTCCACACCCTTCCCAGTCGGTGGGTCCTGATACCTTACTGTACACCACCCTACACCACCATACCCCATACTACAACACCCACTACACCCCCACTACACCACCATACCCCACACTACACCACCCTACACACACACTTCCCAGTCCGTGGGTCCTGATACCTTACCGTACACCACCCTACACCACCATACCCCATACTACACCACCCACTACACCCTCACTACACCACCATACCCCACACTACACCACCCTACACACACACTTCCCAGTCGGTGGGTCCTGATACCTTCTGTCGGCGCCTGACGGATTGTACCATTCTCCACTTCCTGGGAAGGATGTGGATTCCCTCTCCTCATCCCCCACTCCCCATCATCCCTCTCACCCCACCCACCCCTTCATCCTCTCACCCTTCCCAGTCGGTGGTTCTTGGTACCTTCTGTTGTTGGCTCTCTGATGGTACCATTCCCCACCTCCCAGGATGGGTGAGAGGATGATGGGTGTGGGTGGGTGGGTGGTTATAGTCGGGATGTCCTACACCCCCAATACACCACCCTACCCAACACTACCCTATTTTATGACTTATTATTTGTGCTGTCTCAATTCTGATGACAAATGACCAGGAATAACAGTAATTATAAATGTTCTAATTATTATTCTCAATTATATTAACCATTTAAGTTAAAAAAAACACCAAAAGAATCGAACGACCCACCGCAACGCAACGAACCCAACGACCCACCGCAACGCAACGAACCCAACGACCCACCGCAACGCAACGAACCCAACGACCCACCGCAACGCAACGAACCCAACGACCCACCGCAACGCAACGAACCCAACGACCCAACGCAACGAACCCAACGACCCACCGCAACGCAACGACCCACTACACTTTTTTTTTCTTTTTTTTACTACACTACCCCTACACTAAAATTTTTTTTTTTTTTTTTTTATTTTTTTTTTTTATTTATTTTTTTTTTTTATTTTTTTTTTTTTTTAGTACACCACCCACCCCTTCATCCTCTCACCCTTCCCAGTCAGTGGTTCTTGGTACCTTCTGTTGTTGGCTGACGGGTGGTACCATTCCCCACCTCCCAGGATGGGCGAGAGGATGATGGGTGTGGGTGGGGGTTATAGACGGGATGTCCTACCCTACCTAACCTTACCTTACCTTACACCACCCCACACCACCCTACCCAACACTTCACCACCCTTCACCACGCACTGCACTACACCACCCAACACCTACCCGAGAGTTTAGTTAATAAGTGATGAACTGGCTTGGCCTTGCCTCGATCTGGGACTGGAGGAGCTAGATAGAGGTACTTACTTTGTCGTGTCACAGGCAGGGGAATTACTATCGACTTTTTGGAAGGTCTATTTATGTTACATTAGCTGTTTTTCCTGTTTTTCTTTAATAATTCATATATTTACGCAGTCGACCTCCAAAAGTAGACGTTTATTAACATAGAGATATAATGGGGCACTCCGTACAACATTCAAGCTATGTGGGCGTGTATGACTTGTCTTCTTGTGTACATGACTCTCGTGTGTGTGTGTGTGCGTGTATGACTGTCTTGTGCATATGACTGCCATGTATGTGTGTGTATGACTATCTTGTGTATATGTCTGTTGGATTCTCAAGTCTTTGTCCACTAAATTCCCTCACCTAAACCTTCTCCATTACCACACCCCTCATCCCCCACCCTCCACCCTCACCCCGCCAACCCCCACCCCCCACCCTCACTCCCCCACCCTTACCCCCAAATGGTGAATTCATCTACTGTAAGTCACTCTTTTAAATTGGGGCATTAAAAAACAAAAAAGCGTCAAAACAACAGAGACTCGACCGGCTCACTACCTACCATGTTGATTGCCCGCACAAGATGGACGAACAGACAGAATCTCATAAAAATAAAGTTCTTTTTTTTCGCCCCCCAGGCTCCGTTGTGGGTCGTTTGACCTGTGCCCGGGTTGGCTAATTCCCGTAGAAAAAAAACACA
The DNA here is from genome assembly GCA_958450375.1 of Homarus gammarus. Classification (NCBI taxonomy): domain Eukaryota; kingdom Metazoa; phylum Arthropoda; class Malacostraca; order Decapoda; family Nephropidae; genus Homarus; species Homarus gammarus. The sequence goes on from CAUDMG010003839.1 coordinate 18,257, forward strand.
CACAAGAGAGAGATAGAGGAGAACACAATATCAACTTAGTAAATCATCCTTCCATTTCATTTCCAGGAACAACTTCAGTTCTCCACGAGGTTCACCCGTGGACAGCCATCGTTATTGGAACATGGGGAAATGTCGTCCGGCAACTATTTTTGAAACCAAAAGAAAGAAAATTGATTTGGATGGACATAAAATGTATAAATCTGCAAAGGAATAATATTTGTTATACGATATACTCCATACAGAACAGCACATGCAGAATTGTATTGTTCTTTTTAAAAGCGGTCCATGTTTGTGTACGAAAAATGCCGCCAGCCTCTACTCGCCGTTTATATCCTCCAAATTCGCCCAACCATCATAAAAGGTAGCCTTTAAGATAACTAATACAACTAATTTATGTGTAGAAATGTATTGAAATCAAATTGAACTAAAAAAAAGTCGTAAATGGTCTATTTGAAGAGTGGTGAGAACAGCTTCCTCTGGGATGGTCAATGACGTCCTTTATCAGAATTAATATCGACCCAATTTTCGTAATGAGCGCAATTAATAACAGTCCATCACTACCAAAATAATCATTTCCTTAGTATAATTACTTATTAGCCTAGATTTCATATTTTAATAGGTAACTAGTGCTAGGTACTTCCCAGGCATGTTTCATTTGTGCATCAGTTTAACCACAATTTGCTACTAATAAGATAAATTCAGTGACCTAAATTCATGTTTTATTTTTATATTCCCTTAGTGACTCGATGTATTACAAAAAAGAACTACTTTACGACTTGTTTGGGCCAACAGTTGGAGTGGTGATATTAATTAACTTTGCCATTCACACTGGTAGAATCAAATGAAGATATATTGGCTTTGTATGTCCATGATTTCAACAAAAATGAATAAGTCCATCTAAAATAAATGGAATTGATGATATTATTATCTTTTTGGCCATCCAGCGAATTTAATGATTTTAAGTTGACCGATTTTTACAGACAGAGACTGAGAGACAGACGGACAGAGACAGTTAGACAAACTAACTCTACCAAAGCACCAATCACCTACTGCGGCACCAAGAGACGCCAACCCCAGTAAACAGAAACCCTCCTCCTGGTGTACATTAACACAGTATAACCTTTTTCTTCTATATTTTAAATTTATTTCTGTTCCTTTTTCGCCCCCCCCCCCCCAGGCCCCGTTGTGGGTCGTTTGATCTGTGCCCGGGTGGGCTAATTCCCATTAAAAAAAAAAAAGCAACTGGCTGGGCCCAGCCTCGAACTGGTCCCGGCGGTGCTAGACGTAGTTCGTCAGGCCACCGCCAGGGGTCTACTGTCGGCTTTTGTGAAGGTGGTTTTGTTGTTTTTCTTTAATAATTCATATATTTTCGTAGTTTTTCTCAGGATTTGTATGAATTTATACTCCAATAGCAGAGTTACAATTGTATTGAAGCTGTGTGTGGCCCTTTTACAGCCAATCTTGGCTACTAACTCAAGATACACTTGTGTGTGCGTGTTTGACTGTCGTGTGTATGAGTGTCGTGAATCATGAAGAAATTTTGCAAGAACCTATACCAAAACACATACAAAAGAATACCAAACAGTTATAAACAACAGCGCCACGGTAACTCTGCTATTTGAGTTTAAAATCACGTTAAGAACTGCGAAAATAAATCAATTATTGAAGAAAAACTGCAAAAATACCACATGTAACATAAATACAACTTCTGGAATGTTGATCAATGTCCCCCTGGCGGTGGCCTGGCGAACTAGGGGGGGGGGGGGGTCACAGCTTCCATGGTAAACACTTTAAATATTATGAGTGTCTCTCACCCACAATGGAGAGGCCTACCAAGTGCACTCTCACCACCGCTGTCTACACCTACACTATGGTTACTCACACGAGCCAGAAGCACCGGACATGGAGTAGAAAAATTGTCCTCGTTGCAGATGGTGACGTCATCGTGTGGGTAGCAACGGACCCTGGTGTTATGGTGAAGTAATGGTGAGGTGATGGTGATAGTAAAAGAGATGGTGAAGTTCTTGGGAAGGCCACAGTGAGGTAACGATGAGAATGGTGATATGGTGAAATGATGGTGAGGTGACTGGAGGAACTATTCACTAGAGGACCGATGCTGGTGAAGGGTTACTGGTGCACCACTGAAGTATGAATGAAGAAGTAATGATAAAAAAGATAGCTAAAAGGAATGATGGTGACGTAATGGTGAGTTTTAATGGTGATGGTGAGCGTAATGGTCCGGGTTTACAAGCTTTTACATATACGTGAACGCTTTAAGATTATAACACACACACACACACACACACACACACACACACACCATTTTTATCCTTCATATCCCGAGAAAATTTACTCAACTAAAATAAATAACTATGATGTAGTGATGTAGTGTTTCTCGTCATCCAGGCCAGGTGATGTAGTGTTTCTCGTCATCCAGGCCAGGTGATGTAGTGTTTCTCGTCATCCAGGCCAGGTGATGTAGTGTTTCTCGTCATCCAGGCCAGGTGATGTAGTGTTTCTCGTCATCCAGGCCAGGTGATGTAGTGTTTCTCGTCATCCAGGCCAGGTGATGTAGTGTTTCTCGTCATCCAGGCCAGGTGATGTAGTGTTTCTCGTCATCCAGGCCAGGTGATGTAGTGTTTCTCGTCATCCAGGCCAGGTGATGTAGTGTTTCTCGTCATCCAGGCCAGGTGATGTAGTGTTTCTCGTCATCCAGGCCAGGTGATGTAGTGTTTCTCGTCATCCAGGCCAGGTGATGTAGTGTTTCTCGTCATCCAGGCCAGGTGATGTAGTGTTTCTCGTCATCCAGGCCAGGTGATGTAGTGTTTCTCGTCATCCAGGCCAGGTGATGTAGTGTTTCTCGTCATCCAGGCCAGGTGATGTAGTGTTTCTCGTCATCCAGGCCAGGTGATGTAGTGTTTCTCGTCATCCAGGCCAGGTGATGTAGTGTTTCTCGTCATCCAGGCCAGGTGATGTAGTGTTTCTCGTCATCCAGGCCAGGTGATGTAGTGTTTCTCGTCATCCAGGCCAGGTGATGTAGTGTTTCTCGTCATCCAGGCCAGGTGATGTAGTGTTTCTCGTCATCCAGGCCAGGTGATGTAGTGTTTCTCGTCATCCAGGCCAGGTGATGTAGTGTTTCTCGTCATCCAGGCCAGGTGATGTAGTGTTTCTCGTCATCCAGGCCAGGTGATGTAGTGTTTCTCGTCATCCAGGCCAGGTGATGTAGTGTTTCTCGTCATCCAGGCCAGGTGATGTAGTGTTTCTCGTCATCCAGGCCAGGTGATGTAGTGTTTCTCGTCATCCAGGCCAGGTGATGTAGTGTTTCTCGTCATCCAGGCCAGGTGATGTAGTGTTTCTCGTCATCCAGGCCAGGTGATGTAGTGTTTCTCGTCATCCAGGCCAGGTGATGTAGTGTTTCTCGTCATCCAGGCCAGGTGATGTAGTGTTTCTCGTCATCCAGGCCAGGTGATGTAGTGTTTCTCGTCATCCAGGCCAGGTGATGTAGTGTTTCTCGTCATCCAGGCCAGGTGATGTAGTGTTTCTCGTCATCCAGGCCAGGTGATGTAGTGTTTCTCGTCATCCAGGCCAGGTGATGTAGTGTTTCTCGTCATCCAGGCCAGGTGATGTAGTGTTTCTCGTCATCCAGGCCAGGTGATGTAGTGTTTCTCGTCATCCAGGCCAGGTGATGTAGTGTTTCTCGTCATCCAGGCCAGGTGATGTAGTGTTTCTCGTCATCCAGGCCAGGTGATGTAGTGTTTCTCGTCATCCAGGCCAGGTGATGTAGTGTTTCTCGTCATCCAGGCCAGGTGATGTAGTGTTTCTCGTCATCCAGGCCAGGTGATGTAGTGTTTCTCGTCATCCAGGCCAGGTGATGTAGTGTTTCTCGTCATCCAGGCCAGGTGATGTAGTGTTTCTCGTCATCCAGGCCAGGTGATGTAGTGTTTCTCGTCATCCAGGCCAGGTGATGTAGTGTTTCTCGTCATCCAGGCCAGGTGATGTAGTGTTTCTCGTCATCCAGGCCAGGTGATGTAGTGTTTCTCGTCATCCAGGCCAGGTGATGTAGTGTTTCTCGTCATCCAGGCCAGGTGATGTAGTGTTTCTCGTCATCCAGGCCAGGTGATGTAGTGTTTCTCGTCATCCAGGCCAGGTGATGTAGTGTTTCTCGTCATCCAGGCCAGGTGATGTAGTGTTTCTCGTCATCCAGGCCAGGTGATGTAGTGTTTCTCGTCATCCAGGCCAGGTGATGTAGTGTTTCTCGTCATCCAGGCCAGGTGATGTAGTGTTTCTCGTCATCCAGGCCAGGTGATGTAGTGTTTCTCGTCATCCAGGCCAGGTGATGTAGTGTTTCTCGTCATCCAGGCCAGGTGATGTAGTGTTTCTCGTCATCCAGGCCAGGTGATGTAGTGTTTCTCGTCATCCAGGCCAGGTGATGTAGTGTTTCTCGTCATCCAGGCCAGGTGATGTAGTGTTTCTCGTCATCCAGGCCAGGTGATGTAGTGTTTCTCGTCATCCAGGCCAGGTGATGTAGTGTTTCTCGTCATCCAGGCCAGGTGATGTAGTGTTTCTCGTCATCCAGGCCAGGTGATGTAGTGTTTCTCGTCATCCAGGCCAGGTGATGTAGTGTTTCTCGTCATCCAGGCCAGGTGATGTAGTGTTTCTCGTCATCCAGGCCAGGTGATGTAGTGTTTCTCGTCATCCAGGCCAGGTGATGTAGTGTTTCTCGTCATCCAGGCCAGGTGATGTAGTGTTTCTCGTCATCCAGGCCAGGTGATGTAGTGTTTCTCGTCATCCAGGCCAGGTGATGTAGTGTTTCTCGTCATCCAGGCCAGGTGATGTAGTGTTTCTCGTCATCCAGGCCAGGTGATGTAGTGTTTCTCGTCATCCAGGCCAGGTGATGTAGTGTTTCTCGTCATCCAGGCCAGGTGATGTAGTGTTTCTCGTCATCCAGGCCAGGTGATGTAGTGTTTCTCGTCATCCAGGCCAGGTGATGTAGTGTTTCTCGTCATCCAGGCCAGGTGATGTAGTGTTTCTCGTCATCCAGGCCAGGTGATGTAGTGTTTCTCGTCATCCAGGCCAGGTGATGTAGTGTTTCTCGTCATCCAGGCCAGGTGATGTAGTGTTTCTCGTCATCCAGGCCAGGTGATGTAGTGTTTCTCGTCATCCAGGCCAGGTGATGTAGTGTTTCTCGTCATCCAGGCCAGGTGATGTAGTGTTTCTCGTCATCCAGGCCAGGTGATGTAGTGTTTCTCGTCATCCAGGCCAGGTGATGTAGTGTTTCTCGTCATCCAGGCCAGGTGATGTAGTGTTTCTCGTCATCCAGGCCAGGTGATGTAGTGTTTCTCGTCATCCAGGCCAGGTGATGTAGTGTTTCTCGTCATCCAGGCCAGGTGATGTAGTGTTTCTCGTCATCCAGGCCAGGTGATGTAGTGTTTCTCGTCATCCAGGCCAGGTGATGTAGTGTTTCTCGTCATCCAGGCCAGGTGATGTAGTGTTTCTCGTCATCCAGGCCAGGTGATGTAGTGTTTCTCGTCATCCAGGCCAGGTGATGTAGTGTTTCTCGTCATCCAGGCCAGGTGATGTAGTGTTTCTCGTCATCCAGGCCAGGTGATGTAGTGTTTCTCGTCATCCAGGCCAGGTGATGTAGTGTTTCTCGTCATCCAGGCCAGGTGATGTAGTGTTTCTCGTCATCCAGGCCAGGTGATGTAGTGTTTCTCGTCATTCAGCTCAAGTGAGGAAGATTTTTTGTGGAAATTTCAGTAAAGATTAAAATTAACCCCCCACACTCCTCCCCCCCCCCCCCCCCTCCACAAAAAAAATCAAGGAAATTGTTTTTATTTACGACTAACAACAATAAAACCATATATTTATGTACGTAATTTGTTAGAAAAAGTCATCAAACAGTTGTGGTTACGTTTAACAAATACCAAAACGTAATCTAGAAAAAAACTTTATAGGATGGAAATATTAATTGGACAGATACTCTTGAACTATACGGTAAATCCATATCTTTTTTTTTCCATTTAACAAAAGAGGAAGTCGTGCCATTGAGATTGGTCGCGGAAGTAGAAAATCCTCTTTTCCGTATCAGACTGACGAAAAAAAAAAAGAAAACAGATTTTTTTAAATAGCGTGACTGTCCCTGGAGAGCTGTGGAAGTACTGGAGGAAAGTAAGGGAGGTGGAGGAGGGAGAGGAAGGGGGGGGGGAGGAGGAGGTGGAGTAGAAAAGGGATTCTGATGTGGTTTTGTTTTTCTTCTAGTTAAGTGTTTGCTCTCTCTCTCTCTCTCTCTCTCTCTCTCTCTCTATCAGTACGTTTTTCAGCCAGACCATCCTCACATCAGTCAATCCGACCCTCCTCCACTTTATCCTTCTACAGGTAGTTCCTCTACTTCAGTCGCTCCGTCAGTCTATAATACTGTGAGTGAATGTATACTTTACACCATTAACTCCTCCTGTAGTATTAGATGGAAAGATTTGAAACATGTTATAAGGATATTTACACATAGTGATCCATACGTGTAGTAGTAGTAAGGCGAGTCTTTGGTTAAAATATATAAATATACAGTATATTAACCCCGACCCGCGTCATGGCTTGTATTATGAAGCACTCGCCTCGGGGGTGTGGAGCTTTTGTAATTAACTCAATTTGTTTATTTTTTTTATGTAATGAATTATATAATGATAATAGTTTCTTTGAACTTGTGTCATTTACATGGTGAGCTCTGATGTCCTTTATGTTCTTAGTTACTCGTAGTGGAGATACTGGAAACTTATTTACTTTATTTTTTTATTAACGATATACTAGTTGTGGGACACGTGAGAATGGTAGAGAGAAGTATATCCATCTTAATGGATCGACAGTAGTGGGTAAAGTTAAGAAAGTCTACGGTATTCGTTACCCACGTTTCACTACTAAACCTCCTCGTTTAATTCTGGTTTCTTGTACTTCCTTTCAATTCAAATATTCTTGTCTATGTGCCGCTGATTCTCAAACTGACAGACACTCACATATTAATACTTCTTTTTTATATCGTGCTGAAATATAAAAATTCGATTGAACATAGCGAATATAACAAAAGCAAGAATTCCTTCAGTAGGTTAAATAAAAGAAGAGTTTAAATCATCTTACTCACGGTATTGAGTCTTCGTAGTCGAGGGATTGGGTCATCGTACTCAAGGGATTAGCTCATCGTACTGATTAAGTTAAACCGTAATACCAAAGGCGTCAATACATTCATTTGTTAAGTTTAAGTTATAGGCAGTGACACCATCAACGAATTGAATGATTTTAACACGACAACATTATTTTTGTCATTTTGTTGCTGGTGCCTGACAGAGTGCGCAGTACATCTGTTGCCAATGCAGATGCATCTTAAGCTAGACTAAGCAGCGACAGAGTTTCATGACACACACACTCACACAAAAAGCAGAATTCATAAATATCACGTCCTGAACCATCTCAAGAAATTGCTTACCCAGACTATAATTATTCACAAGACACACAAATAGAACTTTTCGTATACTGCGCACTTAATATCATAGGTGGGGGATGGGGTGTGTGTGGGAGGAGGAGAAGGACACGGGATGGGGGTGGTGTGGGGGGGGGGGGGGGGAGGAGGAAACACGCTATAAGAGATCGTATGAAGTTTAGGATTCTCCAAGATATGTCGGTAGATACTTTAAAGACGCTTGGTGAAGACGACTCGCCAGGGAGTCAACAAGAGAGATGAGCTTGCTGCGTCTTATACGATGTTGGTAGGGTGTACTTGACGCACCCCCCCCCCCCCCCCCCCCCCCGCTAATGACGCTTGAGGCTACAGGCTTTTAAGTTTTTTTGTGGTCCTTGGAGGAATTTATAAGTTTAAGTGTCAGAATGTAGTAGGATCAAAAGTCAGGTCAGGAGATGAGACGCCAGAGAGAAGCTTACTGAGGCTAAGTTATATAGACGAGTGTGTTGGTCGGCACTAGGTTCATATGTCTTTTCTGCCTGAGTTTTTTCCCCTCACTCCTCGTAGCAAGATGTTAAGATATTTTTCCTATACGAGGTACGAAAAAGTAATATTTGTCTTTCTGAAAAAATGGTGGCGAAGGTGTGGCTATTGGGGGAGGCTGGAGGCCACGTCTAAAAAAAAAAAAAAAAAAAAAAAAAAAAAAAAAAAAAAAGTAGTAGTAGTAGTAGTATAACATCATGCGTCATAGAATACTTGTGAATATTTCACGGACTTGTGGATTTTAACCCCTTGTGTAAGATGACAACCGCTTACGTTCAGTGAATTACCACCTGTGAGTATGATACCTTAATCCTCTTGAGTACGACAAATTAAAACCTTCATCGTCAAGTCTTAACTCAAGTCTTAACTCTATTAAGAGGATAATCCGATTTTTAATCAAAGTTGATGTAATACTCGAGGGCTACATAATGAGTTATTAGGCAAGATTAATGTATTTACAATATTTGCATAAATTTTTCTTCACGTATTATTTATTATGAAGCAAATGAAGAAAGTTATGATAAAACTGATTTGACTTTTAGGGAGATATACGGTAAGTTGCGGTACACGTAAGAATGATACTGAGACAGTAAATCATCTTAATGGATCAACAAGTGTGGAAACGTCTACGGTGTTTGCCACCCACGTTTCACTACTAATCCACCTCGCTCCATTCTGTTTTCTTGCATTCCCTTTCAATTCAAATATTCTTGTTCTTAATTATCCACTGCTGATTCTCAAATTAAACAAACACTTGCATAATTCTTCTTCTTCTTCTTCTTCTTCTTCATTTTTATATCATGCCGAAATCTATTAATTCCTTCAGTAAGTTTAAGAAATTTTTACCACAGTCCCACACCTCTGAGTTCAGACACACTGGCTGGGTAGTACGGTGAAGTGCAGTAATAAGAACACGGAGGACAATGGAATGCCTGAGTGAAAACAAGACTGACACATCGAGGCAAGTGACCACAGAATATATATAACGTGTGTCCAAAATTAGCATTAATGTCTGTGTGAGCTGTGTGCCGTCTCACCTGTCTGTCTGAGCTGTGTGCCGTCTCACCTGTCTGTCTGAGCTGTGTGCCGTCTCACCTGTCTGTCTGAGCTGTGTGCCGTCTCACCTGTCTGTCTGAGCTGTGTGCCGTCTCACCTGTCTGTCTGAGCTGTGTGCCGTCTCACCTGTCTGTGTGAGCTGTGTGCCGTCTCACCTGTCTGTCTGAGCTGTGTGCCGTCTCACCTGTCTGTCTGAGCTGTGTGCCGTCTCACCTGTTTGTCTGAGCTACCTGTCGCTTTACCTGTCCATAGATAGTTCCGATTATTTTCTGTCGTATTTGTATATTGGGGAGTTGTGTTTTTTTGTTACAGGTTTGTTTTGTGGATTAAAGAGTTTGTGCCCTAAAGTAGCTGTATTACGCAACATCAAATACTATTCTACTATTATATTTTTTCTTATATGTATATGAACTGCTAATTTAACTTCTAATAAATTTCACAAGGAATTAATATTAATCTTAACCAAAGATCCTAAATATCACTGTCTTGGCATTTTTTTTTTTTTTTTGCCTTCCTAGTCAGTTCACTGCCTGGCTTCCCTGATTCACACACAACAACGTTCTCTTACCTGCCCAAAGGTTGTCTCGCCTCCTCCCAGGGGAACCATTTGTTTACTGCGGTGAACATCATCTTCCCTGAGAACGTTTCAAGGTATAGGAAGGGAGACACGGGTACACAGGAAAAAAAGTGAAGTATAAAACAAAATATGCAGCTGCCGAGTTGTCCGGTCTTCTCGGACTATTCATTGAAACTGCGTCATACAACTCGTTAACTTAGGGTGTGGTTGTGGTGTTGGCGACAGATTCTAATACCTTAAACAAATTCACGCCTAGGTTGCTCTAGAGCCGGCCATCCTCGTACACGAAGGGCAACCATTATTGTTACGTGTATAATATTACCATCACTACCACAACCAGCATTATCACTACTATTGTCATCTTCTCAACTATCATCATTCCTTCCCTCTTCCTCCTCCTGCCTCCATATTTTAATAATTATCGTCTCAATTATTATTATTATCATCACTATTATTATTTTTACCGTATTATTATTATTAATATTATTATTATTATTATTATTATTATTAACAATACAACATGTGGCTGGAACAACAGTAGAAATTAGAAATAAGATAAAAAGTTGTATTAAATTAACAATTAAAACACAAACAAGAACCACAGGTACAAGTCGATCAGTTTTTTATCATGAGAGAGAGAGAGAGAGAGAGAGAGAGAGAGAGAGAGAGAGAGAGAGAGAGAGTCCCTGGCTCACTGTTACGTTATGACAAAGTTGTTGGTAAATATATGGTATGGAAATTGTGTTGATACTCTCTCTCTCTCTGTCTCTCTCTCTCTCTCTCTCTCTCTCTCTCTCTCTCTCTCACACACACACCACTCAACAAACAACACATCCAACCACAAACAACACAAACATAATGACACACAAAAAACATCATTCTAAAACAAACAACAAACAAACAATAAACAACAAAAAAACTCAAACGAAATAAACAAACAAACAATAAACAACAAACATACATAAAAACAATCAAACAAACATAAAAACAATAAAAAAAACAGACCCTCTTCAACAAACCACCACCACCAAGGACTTCACTAACCTACCACCTCCACCACCACCTCCTACAACACTATTTATAATCCCAAAACTTCCCAAAGGTCACTCCTGCCTCGGTGACCTTTGGGGGTTAACACTGCCCACTGGTCTAGATCTGGCGAGAAAACTGTCCCCACCCAAAGGTCACTTGTTGGGTGTCACAAAGCGCCTGCTGGGTGATTTAGGTGAGTCTTCCCCCGCCCTCCCCCATCCCCCCTCTCCAACCCAGGGTCACCACACTTGACACAACATCAGCACCACCACCACCACAATTCACACATCACCATACCTAACATACTACACACAATACTACCAACACCACACACAACACCACTACCACACCATCACCACACCTAACACATCACACCTAACACACCACACCAACACATCACACCTAACACACCACACCACCACCACACCTAACAACACCACCACCACAACTAAGACAAACCTGCAGACCAACGCCTCAGCCATACCTGTGGTTTAACCGACACTTGAAGTCTGCTCGAGTTGACAACAGAAATATGGCGACAACAACATAACACTGACAGGAAGACTTTCTTAACCGAGCGACTAGACAAACAAGGTACCTACGTGGTAAACAAGATCCGAATATATACACTGAACATTAAAACAAACAAGGTAAACAGTATTAGTCAAAGCAAGAGAAACTAGTAAGAAATAAACAACATATGCAAACAATTTCGACAAAATATTATAACAGCACAAGAAACAAGTTAAACAAAGTACAAAATATATTACAAGATAAAAATAGTAATAATAAAACAAGGTGTAAGGCAAACAAGACACACGTTAACAGGAAAATAAAACCACATATACAAGACAGGATGTAAACAAAAAGTGCATCAAACAGAGGAGATCAAATGTGAGCGACACAGGATATGAAGCAACAACTGAAGATGGAAATAAAGTGAACAAGACAAAAGACAAATTACGAGTTAAACAAGAAACTCGTCAAACAAAGGCTGGGACAAAACAAAAAAACGACTGAAACAATACCTGAGATAAATAAGACACGAAGTAAACAATGGCTGGGACAACCAAAACCTGAGTGAGGCTGTGGAGGCGGGCCGGGGAGGCAGGTGGTGGTGGTTCAGGTGTTATTAAGGTGCGACGTAAATTGTCCCGTGAAGGATGTACGATGAATTACGACTACAGTACCACATCCTCCCCCACGGCGGCCTCCACCGTCACCCTGCAGTCCACCATGCACCTCATGCTGCTGCACCTACAGGATCACCTCCCCCACAGTCCACCATCACCACCTGCCGCCACTGCACCTACAGGATCACCTCCCCCACAGTCCACCATCACCACCTGCCGCCACTGCACCTACAGGATCAACTCCCCCACAGTCCACTACCACCTACTGCTGCTGTTGTTGCTGCTGCACCTAGGACATCAATTCCCCCACAGTCCACCACCACTCTGCAGCTGCACCTACAGGATCACCTCCCCCACAGTCCACCATCACCACCTGCCGCCACTGCACCTACAGGACCAATTCCCCCACAGTCCACTACCACAACATGCGGCTGTTTTTGCTGTTGCTGCTGCATCTAAGGCATCAACTCCCCCACAGTCCACCACCACTCTGCAGCTGCACCTACAGGATCAACTACCCCACAGTCCACCACCACCTGCTGCTGCACCTACAGGATCAACTACCCCACAGTCCACCACCACCTGCTGCTGCACCTACAAGATCACGTCCCCCACAGTCCACCACCACCTGCTGTTGCTCCTGCACCTACAGGATCAACTCTCCCACAGCCCACCACCACCACCTGCTGTTGCTGTTGCACCTACAGGATCACCTCCACCACAGTCCATCACCACCTTCTGCTGCTGCACCTACAGGATCAACTCTCCCACAGTATACCACCACCAACTGCAGCTCGTGCTGCACCTACAAGTTCAACTCCCCCCACGGTCCACCGCCACCACCCGCCGTTGCTGCTGCACCTACAGAATCAACTGCCCCACAATCCACTACCACCACCTGCTGCTGCTGCTTATGTTGTTGTTGTTGTTGTTGTTGTTGGTGTTGGTGGTGGTGCAGCTGCTGCACCTACAGGATCAACTCCACCACAGTCCTCCACCACCACCACCTACTGTTACTGCTGCTGCACCTACAGGATCAACTCACCCACAGCCCACTACCAGCACCTGCTGCTGCTCCCGCTGCACCTACAAGATCAACTCCCCCACAGTCAACCACCACCACCTGCTGCTGCTGCTTATGTTGTTGTTGTTGTTGTTGTTGCTGTTGGTGGTGGTGCAGCTGCTGCACCTACAGGATCAACTCCCCCACAGTCCACCACCACCACCTACTGTTACTGCTGCTGCACCTACAGGATCAACTCCCCCACAGTCCACCATCACCACCTGCTGCCATTGCAAATACAGGATCAACTCACCCACAGCCCACTACCACCACCTGCTGCTGCACCTACAGGATCAACTCACCCACAGCCCACTACCAGCACCTGCTGCTGCTCCTGCTGCACCTACAAGATCAACTCCCCCACAGTCAACCACCACCACCTGTTGCTGCTGCTGCACCTACAGGATCAACTCCCCCACAGGCCGCCGCCACCACCACCTGCTGCTGCTGCTGCTGCTGCACCTACAGGATCAACTCCCGCAAAGTCCACTACCACCACCTGCTGCTGCTGCTTATGTTGTTGTTGCTGCTGCTGTTGCTGCACCTACAGGATCAACTCCCCCACAGTCCACTACCACCACCTGCTGCTGCTGCTTATGTTGTTGTTGCTTTCAGCTGCTGCACCTTCAGGATCAACTCCACCACAGTCCACCACCACCTGCTGCTGCTGCTGCTGCTGCACCTACAGGATCAACTCCCGCAAAGTCCACTACCACCACCTGCTGCTGTTGCTGCACCTACAGGATCAACTCCCCCACAGTCCACTACCACCACCTGCTGCTGCTGCTTATGTTGTTGTTGCTTTCAGCTGCTGCACCTTCAGGATCAACTCCACCACAGTCCACCACCACCTGTTGCTGATGCTGCAGCTACAGGATCAACTCCCCCACAGGCCGCCGCCACCACCACCTGCTGCTGCTGCTGCTGCTGCTGCTGCACCTACAGGATCAACTCCCGCAAAGTCCACTACCACCACCTGCTGCTGTTGCTGCACCTACAGGATCAACTCCCCCACAGTCCACTACCACCACCTGCTGCTGCTGCTTATGTTGTTGTTGCTTTCAGCTGCTGCACCTTCAGGATCAACTCCACCACAGTCCACCACCTGCTGCTGCTGCTGCACCTACAGGATCAACTCCCGCAAAGTCCACTACCACCACCTGCTGCTGCTGCTGCACCTACAGGATCAACTCCCCCACAGTCCACCACCACCTGCTGCTGCTGCTGCACCTACAGGATCAACTCCCCCCCAATACACCACCACCACCTGCTGTTGCTGCTGCACCTACAGGATCAACTCACCCACAGTCCACTACCACCACCACCTGCTGCTGCTGCTGCTGCTGCAGCTGCTGCTGTTGTTGCTGCTGTTGTTGTTGTTGCAGCACCTACAGGATCAACTCCCCCACAGTCCACCACCACCACCTCCTGCTGCTGCTCCTGCACCTACAGGATCAACTACCCCCCAATCCGCCACCACTACCTGCTGTTGCTGCTGCACATACAGGATCAACTCCCCCACAGTCCACCACCACCACCTGCTGCTGCACCTACAGGATCAACTCCCCCCCAATCCACCACCACCACCACCTGCTGCTGCTGCAGTTACAGGATCAACTCCCCCACAGTCCACCACCACCACCTGCTGCTGCACCTACAGGATCAACTCCCCCCCAATCCACCACCACCACCACCTGCTGCTGCTGCACCTACAGGATCAACTCCCCCACAGCCCAATACCACCACTTGCTGCTGCTGCTGCTGCTGCTGCTGTTGTTGTTGATGCTGCTGCTGCTGCTGCTGCTGCTGCTGCTGCTGCACCTACAGGATCAACTCCCCCACAGTCAACCACCACCACCACCACCTGCTGCTGCTGCAGTTACAGGATCAACTCCCACACAGTCCACCACCACCACCTGCTGCTGCACCTACAGGATCAACTCCCCCCCAATCCACCACCACCACCACCACCACCTGCTGCTGCTGGTGTTGTTGTTGTTGTTGTTGTTGTTGCACCTATAGGATCAACTCCCCCAAGTCCACCACCACCACCTGCTGCTGCACCTACAGGATCAACTCCCCCACAGGCCGCCGCCACCAACACTTGCTGCTGCTGGTGTTGTTGTTGTTGTTGTTGTTGTTGCACCTATAGGATCAACTCCCCCAAGTCCACCACCACCACCTGCTGCTGCTGCTGCACCTACAGGATCAACTCTCCCACAGTCCACCACCACCTGCTGCTGCTGCATCTACAGGATCAACTCCCCCACAGTCCACTACCACCACCTGCTGCTGCTGCACCTACAGGATCAACTCTCCCACAGTCCACTACCATCACCTGCTGCTGCTGCACCTACAGGATCAACTCCCCCACAGTCCACCACCACCACCTGTTGCTGCTGCTGCTGCTTATGTTGTTGTTGTTGTTGTTGTTGTTGTTGTTGCTGTTGCTGCTGCATCTACAGGATCAACTCCCCCACAGGCCACCACTACCACCTGTTGCTGCTGCTGCTGTTGCTGCTGCTGCTGTTGTTGTTGTTGCTGCTGCTGCTGCTGCTGCACCCACAGGATCAATTTCCTCCACAGTCCACCACCACCACCTGCTGCATCTACAGGATCAACTCCCCCACCATCTGTGGCTGCTGCTGCTGCTGGGGCTGCTGTTGTTACTGCTGCTGCTGCACCTACAGGCTCAACTCCCCCACAGACCACCACCACCTGCTGGTGCTGCTACTTTACCTACAGGATCAACTCCCCCACAGTCCACCACCACCTGCTGCTGCTGCTGCACCTACAGGATCAACTCACCCACAGTCCACTACCACCACTTGCTGCTGCACCTACAGGCTCAACTCCCGCACAGACCACCACCACCTGCTGCTGCTGCACCTACAGGATCAACTCCACCACAGTCCACTACCACCACTTGCTGCTGCTGCTGCTGCACCTACAGGATCAACTCCCCCCAGTCCACTACCACCACCTGCTGCTGCTGTTGCTGCAGCTGCTGCACCTACAGGATCAACTCCCCCACAGTCCACCATCACCACCTGCTACTGCTGCACCTACAGGATCAACTCCCCCACAGTCAACCACCACCACCTGCTGCTGCTGCTGCTGCTGCTGTTGTTGTTGTTGTTGTTGTTGCTGCTGCTGCTGCTGCACCTACAGGATCAACTCCCCCAAAGTCCACTACCATCACCTGCTGCCGCTGCATCTACAGGATCAACTCCCCCGCAGTCCACCACCACCACCTGCTGCTGCACCTACAGGATCAACTCCCCCACAGTCCACCACCACCACCTGCTGCTGCTGCTGCTGCACCTGCAGGATCAACTCCTCCACAGTCCACCACCACCACCGGCTGCTGCTGCACCTACAGGATCAACTTCCCCACAGCCCACCACCACCACCACCTGCTGCTGCACCTACAGGATCAACTCCCCCACAGTCCACCACCACCACCTGCTGCTGCTGCTGCACCTACAGGATCAACTCCCCCACAGTCCACCACCACCACCTGCTGCTGCACCTACAGGATCAACTCCCCCACAGTCCACCACCACCACCACCTGCTGCTGCTGCACCTACAGGATCAACTCCCCCACAGTCCACCACCACCACCTGCTGCTGCTGCTGCACCTACAGGATCAACTCCTCCACAGGCAGTTGGGATGACAATAGACAGGACGGACAGACTTGAGACAGATTAGAAGGCATTTATAAACAAGTATAACACCAAATTGACCATAGCTGCGTCAGTGAGGGTTGCTGGTCTTACATCCACCAGCGTAAATAATAAGATGCATTAAAAAGTAACACCCTCGCGCGGAAAGAACATCGATGGTCGGTCAGTCGTGTGAGATGGGCCTAGAACTGACTAACGCACATGACGACTATGATGACTTAACACAGGTGATGACTGAAGCGGATGGTGACTAATCTAACCAGAATCAAGGTCACTTCTCTTCATAATATAATTTATCTCGGAATGATCATCGGTGATTCATAATAATTTTTTTTTTATGATTTTACCCTCTCCTTATGGCGAATATTTCTTTAACTAATTATTCTAACTTTTATTCTATTCCTTCCTATAGTATACTAGATACTTACAGTACCTAATAACCAGGACCATGATTATAACAACCAGGACCATGATTATAACAACCACGACCATGACTATAACAACCACGACCATGATTATATCGACCACGACCATGATAATAACAACCACGACCATGATTATAACAACCACGACCATGATTATAACAACCACGACCATGATTATAACAACCACGACCATGATTATAACAACCACGACCATGACTATAACAACCACGACCATGATTATAACAACCACGACCATGATTATAACAACCACGACCATGATTATAACAACCACGACCATGATTATAACAACCACGACCATGATTATAACAACCACGACCATGATTATAACAACCACGACCATGACTATAACAACACGACCATGATTATAACAACCACGACCATGATTATAACAACCACGACCATGATTATAACAACCACGACCATGATTGTAACAACCAAGACCATGATTATAACAACCACGACCATGATTGTAACAACCAAGACCATGATTATAACAACCACGACCATCTGGAAAACGATGTCGCTGTACGCTAGCCAAGCACGAGAGTTCGAACTTTCACGCCTCTGTAAACTGTACCACCGGACTCGCCACTGGGCCCGAAGGGCCCACAATCACTTGTCTAAGATACTATAGGAGTAGCCGTGTGTATATGTTCTGGGTAGCCGAAACGGCACAATATTTTTTCATCAAACTTGGTGGAAAAATCGCAAAAAATTCGTAGAATAGAACAAACCTGGTCCCATGTCGATGATTTCTTTAGGAAGGCATTAATTAACAATTTTATTTACGATGGAAAACGATGCAAGTCTACGGACTTGGCGCACCCGAATTAACCATGCAAGTCTACAGACTTGCCGCACCCTCATTCGCTGTACGCTAGCCAAGCACAAGCGTTCAAACTTTCACCGGGCACGAAGGGCCCGAGATCACTTGTCCTCCTCTGTTTTCTGACACGTACAGTATACTGGACTGGACTGGACCAGCAACTTGTATACACACACACATATATATATATATACCTAACCAAACAGCACCTCACTTAACACACCAAGTTGTTGGAGGGTTTCTGTGATAGCACCTGGTAATATCTGGACGTCTCATTTATCGACTCGTACCTGATGACTATCATAATAGACAAAACATGTAGCTTGTCGATGCTTTACTTTATCATATCTTATATTTTTACCTGTTTATAACGAAGATACTTGGTACTCTTTACCACAGAACATTGTGTTGTCCAAGTCTTAACTGAGAACTCTGACACATGTGTACAAGTAGTCGTAGTTTCCAAAAGTCGAACAGAAGTTCAGACAATCGTGAGGTCGTAAACATGTGGTCGCAAATGGAACGAAAAGATTAAAGAAATACGATCAGTGTCACAAGTATGGCAAGACTGGTCCACGATTTAGTTGACCAGTCTTGCCCTCTCGCCCTCACCTCCTTACCAGTTGAAGGAAACGACCCGAGACAACTTACTGGTCTCTCCAAGCTTTTAGCTCTCACTAACGCAAAAGCTTCTCAATATTCCGTACAGTTGTGGAGAAAATGCTCTTGACACTACTGGCAATATTTAACATCTACACTTGAGGATCTTGTAGGTAAGGATGATATAGATTTCAACGTTATTCATTCAGACTTTTCGTGGTAGTTTTGTATGGTGGTGTTTCTGATATATCTAAAGTGCACGAAACAGGTGACTCAGAGACAGACTTCATAATTTTGAGTCGTTCACTGTCTCTTGTGTAAAAATAAATTCCACTTAAGAACCTCACCAGCAACCAGTTCGCCATGGTGGTCCTACCAGTGTCAACAAACACCCACCAACAGTGATTACTAGATCGAGAGAACTGAAGCTCCTCACCACGACAAGGCAGTTACCAAACATCAGTTCTCTGAATTAAAAACTGCAGTGGGATACAAGGGACCCACTTTTAGGTCTGAGTCTGCCACCAACTCAGACGTGTTTTTGTTGAAGGAGTTATCCACCTTTGGCAGTGGAGGTCCATCCTCCTAAAATATTACCTTCCGAACACTTCTGAGGTACATGCTCATATCCATGCCATATTTCAGCCAGAGATAGTGAACATCTATGAGCTAAATCTTAATAGTAACAGTATTGTGACCAAGTCCTAGTTTGCTGATCTTGACTGACTTTCTACCTCATTTACACACAGCTGAAGGGTCTCAATTGTTTCTCTTACAACACAACATATTTATCGTTTGTCACTCCTGATCTGTTTGTTTTTTGTTTCATTATTTTCAACAATAACACGTGCTTAATATAATATGCAAGTACAGTAGCCACTAGGAAACCAACATAGTATACATGCATTGAAGTTAATTGTATGCGGTAATTTAATTTGCTATGTTATTCTGAATTCTAGTCTAGTTTAGTTTAAAGTATATTCTTGAACGGGAAGACATAAACAGATTATTGACGCTGAAATCTGGCCCCAGTAACCATAAGAGCCACGAGTCTTGTATCCTGGTGTCACTTTGACGTGTGTGTAATATCATAAATATATTTGTTTCCAATATACGAACTAAAAATAGTTTTTCAGTATTATTGCAAGTGAACGTTTGGGTCACATGGTATTTAAAACCGTATATATACCTGCAACATTGCGCCAGGGAAAGTTATTATCACTATCACCTTTTGTGTAATGTAATGATAACAGTCATGGTTACTGCCGCTCATAGTTGGGTTATAACCGAGGCACAGGAGGAGGTATAACGGGTCACATGAAGGGGTATAACCCGATACAGGAGGGGGTATAACGAGTCACATGAGGGGGTATAACCGGACACAGGAAGAGGTATAACGGGTCACAAGAAGGGTATAACCGGACACTGAAGATGGATTAACCGACGTCACAGGAGGAAACTAATATCACCAAGGCGGAGGTTCTGTGGCACCGAGTAAGACCTCCGCTCCAGCTGCAGGCTCGTGTCTACGCTAACCTGTCTAGAAACTGCACCAGTATAGGGTGAATTACTCCTGGGGCACAACACCGGGCGGAACTGGGTTAATGTATTCTTAAAAAACGCCTCACATTGACAGCAACTCTTAATTATGATATAACTTGCCAATTTAGTCCGAATTATTCTTAGTTTTTTGTTTCGATTGTATCTATGATCACAATTTATATATCGCATCCCCTTGACCTTCAACTGATCTTCACCAAAACACGGACGCCTACATGACATTTCCCCAAAATCCCACCCACAAGTTTAAGTTCAATCATTTTAAACATTTAGTAGTCCATTTTCACTTATAAACGTAAAGAAACAAAATCACACAATTATCAGATCCAAATTGTTGCCGAGTTACTCTAAATAACATGCATACATGCTGAACCAGTCAATAAACTCTGGGTATTATGACAAATACAAAGATAATTTTAGTAATATATACCAAACAAGCTTATACTATGAACCCACCCACGCTATGTGCGAAAGTAAAATAATACCCCCAAACCACCGAAAAACCCTGATTAAATCCTACCCTCACCCAACATAACGTTAATAACTTAAAATACTAAAATTCGCTGAATGACCGAAACGATAATAGAAAAAAATCAACGGGGAGGAGGAACGCGATCTGGCGGTCCAAGATGGCGGTCCGAGCGGCACACAGTTTTTATTCTCAACACGAACAAGGGAAAACGAAAAGGCTAATATTTAACGAGTGTGTTCCAGCCTTAACACCAAGTGGAGGAAATTTTTCCCATTAAAGATACAAGATTTGTTATTGTTCCAGTAAACCACAACAACAGCGTCTTACCCGACTCCTCAAGAAGGCGTTGTGCACCCGGTGTCCTGCCACTTTCCTTCACCGTTAAGACACTTCGTAAACACTTCACCACATGTATCCATCTTTTTCCCAGGAGGTCTTCTGTGTGTGGTCACAGCGTGGAAATTCATCATATAACGCGCTGCATTAAATTACCAATACAATTAATAAAGTCACAGAGAGCGGTGAGCGTCCATGCACCGCCCCAAGGCGTCGCGCGGCACTGAGTAGCGTCTCGGGTTAGGGAAAGTAATGTTAAAAATAGTACCACGACTGAACTCCAAGAGTCCCAAACCAATCATTTATTGATGATACGAAGCTACCAAAACTAACCTAACTTTACCCAAATTTCCCAAAGATCATTACGGTATGTTTCGTTACCATACGTTAGCTTCATATCTTCTGCTTTGAGAAAAATTGTGAGATCATCATTCTTGGTTGTGATAAACTTCCAACATTAGTTATCTTTGTTGGAAAGTTCTTTCATCGAATGATTCAATTTGTTTGAAAAAGTTTCGGATGGTCATTGATTCGAAAATCATAGACACTTCAGATCATTAAGGAAAATAAACTTCTTGAATAACAAACTTTCGAAAAATATTTGTTGTGATAACTGATAAGTAGTGAGGAGCCTAGTGAGCAGCCGGCCTTCGACACAAGCTGTGAGTGTTATTTATTAACGTTTAAATGGTTTTTATGAAAGTTCTATTTTATTTATTATGTTTTTAACTTGCAATATTTTATTTTAGTCCTTTAAACATTAAATTTAATTCGGCGAAATATAACCTACGCTGTTGCGTCGCCAGGGATGTAATTACCACAATCAATCAGCCTAGTGTCTCTTAAGAGGTGGCCAACCTTACCACACAAACCATTAAGTTCCTCTCTCGGTATTTGAAAGAGAAGTGATCGTCATGTGTAGCGAGAGTTTTCAGCATTATTTGTATGTGTTACAAAACACCAATGTAACTTACGGGACTAACTTACCATCTGTTGATACTGTTATAATGAGACTATGATTGGGATACAAATATTACTGAAAATTATGGACAAATTATTATTTTTTCATTGTATAAATATTTTGCTTCAAGGTTATGATGACCTTTAAATTTGTATAAGATTAAATTACCTGTTCTATTGATGTAGTACAGCGTTCATGTCAAAATGAACTATTTTATTGGTGTAAAATAATTCATGTGTTCTTATAATATTTATAACTTTTTGTAAGACCAGAAGGGGATGGTATAGGTGAGGGTGGGAGTAGTATACTGCATAGTCCTTTTGATGTTATAGTTTTATTGTCTATAAAATATTTCAATTTCAATTTCAGTATTTGAACGCACGAGAAGGTCCTTGGTGAGGCATTCATGAACACATTGTACTTTGCAAGTTTGTATATAATAAAAGACGTCTGTGGTTATTGTCGGTTTACATAAGCTGGAGGTGACTGTGGCTTAAGCCTGAGTGTACTGGTCAGGTGAGACCTATTTGTAAACGCCACACACCTTGATCCGGGCGAATAATGGCCGTTACACCCTCTGGCCCCCACACACCCTCTGGCTCCCACACATCCTCTAGCCCTTACAAACGATATGGCCTCACACATCCTGTGGGCCTGAATCTGTGGTCTTCACACAATCTGTAGTCCTCACACACACTGTAGCCCTCACACACACTGTAGTCCTCACATACCCTGTAACCCTTACACAAATATGGCACTCACACACCCTGTGGCCCTGACACATGTTGTGACCCTCACACACCCTGTGGCCCTCACACAATCTGTTGCTTTCACACACCCTGTGACCCTCACACCTTGTGGCCCACACATGCCCTGTGGCCCTCATATACCCTGAGGCCTTCACACACCCTGTGGCCCTCACACAATCTGTTGCCTTCACACACCCTGTGGCCCTGACACATGTTGTGACCCTCACACACCCTGTGGCCCTCACACAATCTGTTGCTTTCACACACCCTGTGACCCTCACACCTTGTGGCCCACACATGCCCTGTGGCCCTCATATACCCTGAGGCCTTCACACAATCTGTTGCTTTCACACACCCTGTGACCCTCACACCGCTTGTGGCCCACACATGCCCTGTGGCCCTCATATACACTGAGGCCTTCACACGCCCTGTGGCCCTCACACAATCTGTTGCCTTCACACACCCTGTGACCTTCACACGCCCAGCGACCTTCACACACCCTGTGACAATCACACACCCTCTGGCCCTCAATCACCCTGTAAACTTGGCACAACCTGTGGCCCACACATACCCTGTGGCCCTCACATACCCTGTGGCCCTCACACACCCTGTGGGCCTAACATACCCTCTGGCCCTTAGACACCCTATGGCCCTTACACACCCTATAGCCCTCACATATCCTCTGGCCCTGACACACCCTGTAGCCCTCTCACAAACCGTGGCCCTGACACACCCTGTGACCTTAGCACACCCTATGGCCCTCACAAACCCTGTTGCCTTCACACACCCTGTGGCCCTCACATACCCTGTGGCCCTCACACACCCTGCATTCCTCACATACCCTATGGCCCTCACACACCCGGTGGCCCTTATATACCCGGTGACCCATATATACCCGGTGGCCCTCACACACTCAGTGGCCCTCACACACACTATGGCCCCCTCACACACACTATGGCCCCCTCACACACACTGTGGCCCTCACGTACCCGGTGGCCCTCACACACCCTGTGGCCCTCACACACCCTGTGGCGCTTACACACCCTATGGCCCTCACACACCCTGTGACCCTTACACACACCCTGCATCCCTCACATACCCTCTGGCCCTCACACACCCGGTGGCCCTTATATACCCGGTGGCCCTTATATACCCGGTGGCCCTCACACACCCAGTGGCCCTCACACACACTGTGGCCCTCACACACCCGGTGGCCCTCACATACCCGGTGGCCCTTATATACCCGGTGGCCCTTATATACCCGGTGGCCCTCACACACCCAGTGGCCCTCACACATACACTATGGCCCTCACATACACGGTGGCCCTCACACACACTGTGGCCCTCACATACCCGGTGGCGCTCACACACCCTCTGGCCCTCACACACCCGGTGGCCCTCACATACCCGGTGGCCCTTATATACCCGGTGGTCCTTATATACCCGGTGGCCCTCACACACCCAGTGGCCCTCACACACCCAGTGGCCCTCACATACACTGTGGCCCTCACACACGCAGTGGCCCTCACACACCCAGTGGCCCTCACACACCCGGTGGCCCTCACATACCCGGTGGCCCATATATACCCGGTGGCCCTCACACACCCAGTGGCTCTCACACACACTGTGGCCCTCATATACCCGGTGGCCCTCACACACGCTATGGCCCTCACATACCCGGTGGCCCTCACACACCCTCTGGCCCGCACACACCCGGTGGCCCTTATATACTCAGTTGTGTTCTGACCTCACTAGGGGAAAGGTCACGGCAGGGTTAGCTCCGGAGGGATAATTATCAGATATGGCCAGAGCAAGGTGCGGTCTTGGGTATGAGAGTTTGTTGACCAAACTGGAGTGGTCCACTGAAGAATTGGCGAAGGCCAAGTTAGAAATTGAGAGGGCCACGTTGGAGAACTTGAAATTAAGGGAAGAGATGGCGATGTTAAAAGGAGAGGCTGGACGAGTAAAGCCAGTGGCTGACGAAAAATCAAGCGAGTGGAAAATTGTGAGTAGTGGGAAGACAAAGCTTTTGGTGAAGAAGCACACCAAGGATACGACAACAACGACAACAACAGCTAAGTGTACCAACCCGTTCAGTCCCTTGATAGACGAATTGGACGTTAGTACAGTCAGGGAAAGGGATGACAAGGAAGGTATAAAAACTTTAATTGTTGGTGACTCACAGGTAAGGTACATGGACAGGGCCTTTTGTGGTAAAAACAAAAATAGGATGAGGGTGTGTTTGCCAGGAGCTGGGGTGGGGGATATAATTGACAGGATGGACAATATCTTGTCTGGTAATGGGAACAAACCCATTATCTGCCTCAGTGCAGGAGGCAATGATATTGGCCGGTGTAGGAGCGAGGAGCTTCTTGATAAGTTCAAGGCAGCCATAGATCGTATTAGGACTAAGGGAGGGATCCCTATCATATGCGGTGTCCTGCCTAGAAGGAGAGTTGGCAGTGAATGGTTGTCAAGGGCAGTTGGTGTTAACGACCGTCTTGACAGATATTGCAAGTCAATATCAGTCCCATTCATTGACAACTGGGACAACTTCTATGGCAGAAGGGACCTTTATGCTAGGGATGGGGTGCACCTGTCTAGGGATGGAGTAGCAACCCTGGCTGGGGCTCTAGAGGGGGCAGTTCAAAAGATATCGAAGTCTTTAAACTGCTAAGAGAACATAGGGGCACGGGGGTGGAGGAGACTGCAGTGGGAGAGGGTAAACAAGGCGAAAGATTACAGGGAAATAGTGTTAGGAATGATGACATAACTAAATTAGACAGGGAGTTTAAAACTAAACGCGGTAAGGGAAGGACTCAGAACACGACTAACTTAAATGTATATTACGGGAACAGTAGAAGTATGAGAAACAAAATGGATGATATTAGGGCCTTGGTATGTACCGAAGAAATCGATATAATTGCATTCACTGAAACATGGATCAACCTAGACACACGTGAATTACCAGTCGAATACCAAATTGCGGGTTACAAACTCTTCCATACCGATAGGCAGACCAGGAAAGGAGGCGGAGTAGCAATCTATGTTAGGGATAACCTGAAGTGTGAAATAAATAAGGAAATAAAAACTGAGAGGAATACAGAAACAATTTGGATAGAATTAAGCGACGGTCGGGAAAAATTAATCACAGGAGTAATATATAGACCCCCCAATCTTGACAGAGTCAATGAGCGACTTAT
Organism: Homarus gammarus; assembly: GCA_958450375.1. Classification (NCBI taxonomy): domain Eukaryota; kingdom Metazoa; phylum Arthropoda; class Malacostraca; order Decapoda; family Nephropidae; genus Homarus; species Homarus gammarus. The sequence goes on from CAUDMG010003839.1 coordinate 43,949, forward strand.
CTGGGATGAAATGCGCAGGGCTTCCATACACAACAAAGTCTGTATAGTAGGCGACTTTAACCTTGGCCAAATAGATTGGACCGGCCTTACGGGAAACTCAGAATCAGAGGATTTTCTCGAGACGATCCAGGACTGTTTCCTAAGTCAACATATAACCGAACCCACACAGGGTAATAATATATTGGATTTAGTTTTGTCAAACAGAGAAAACCTCATTAGCAATGTCGAGGTAGGGAACGAACTTGCAAACAGCGATCACAAAGAAATTCGATTCCAGTTAGATTTTCAGGGCAGACGTAAGGAAAATTCCACTAAAGTACCAGATTTCAGAAGGGCAAACTTTGACAGTTTAAAGAGGCAGCTGAGAGAGGGGGTGTCGCGCTTGGCCGTGAACCTGACAGATGACACCGACCTGATAACGAGATCTGAGATTGCCGAGTTCCACGACAATTTAAATAGTGAGTTACTTAATGCACAAAGGCAGAACATACCATACAAAAAACTCAGATCAAACAACAATGACCCTAAATGGATAAATAATTATTTAAAGAACATCATTGGCCAAAGGAAGGCTATAGGTAGAAGGATAAATCGTGGCGAAATTCACCTCCGGGACTATTATAGGGTATTGGCGAGTAGGGTTAAAACCGAGATAAGGAAAGCAAAGAGGAATAATGAGGTAAGGATAGCAAGGGAGGCAAAGACAAACCCCAAAGGATTCTACCAAATGTACCAAACTAAAACACGAGAAAAGATTGGACCAATACGGTCAGACTCCGGCGAGCTCACTGATAACGACGGAGAAATGAGCAATAATTTGAATAAATATTTTTCAACAGTTTTCACCAGCGAAAATTTAAACATGATACCCGAGGCACCGACTCTATTCAGAGATAGTGAAGAAAACAAATTAAGTGAGATAGTAGTGACTAGTAACGATGTTAGTAAGCAAATAGACAAACTAAAGCCTAATAAGTCACCTGGTCCAGATGAGATATTTGCCAGAGTATTAAAGGAATGTAAGGAAGAGCTTAGTATGCCCTTAGCAAAGTTGTTTAACATGTCCTTAAAAACAGGTGTAGTACCAGAATCCTGGAGGATAGCGAATGTAATACCGATCTTCAAGAAGGGGGATAGATCACTATCCTCTAACTACCGCCCAATCAGTCTAACATCAATAGTAGGCAAATTACTGGAAGCAATCATTTCAAACTCTATTCGAAATCACCTGGAGAAGCACAGATTGATCAATGATTCCCAGCATGGCTTCACAAGCGGACGTTCTTGCCTAACTAATCTATTAACATTCTTTTCATCAGTTTTCGAATCAGTGGACGAGGGGCACAATTATGATGTGGTATATCTCGACTTTAGCAAAGCCTTCGACAGAGTACCCCACGAAAGACTAATTAGAAAGGTAGAAGCTCATGGCATCAAAGGTGACATCCTTAAATGGATTAGGGCGTGGTTACAGGACAGGAAACAGCGAGTGAGCATTAACGGCACTAAGTCCCATTGGAGCAACGTCACAAGTGGAGTTCCCCAAGGCTCAGTACTTGGACCATTATTGTTTATTATATACATAAACGACATAGATATCGGCATAGACAGCAACATAAGTAAATTTGCTGATGATACTAAAATAGGACGTGTTATCAAATCTGACGAGGACTCGGCAAAACTACAGGAGGATCTAAACAAATTTTTCGAATGGTCTGAAAAATGGCAGATGAAATTCAACATTGACAAATGCAAAGTACTCAGTATAGGAAATGTAAACAGGGAAACCAGATACCAGATGAACAACGATGCCATAGAGAAATCCGACTGCGAGAGAGATTTAGGAGTAATGATAAGTAGGAACCTTAAGCCAAGTAAACAATGTGTTTTTGCTCGAAACAAGGCTAATAAAGTACTTGGGTTCATACAAAGGAGTGTTAGTTACAAGACTAGCGAGGTCATCCTAAAACTGTATCTTGCTCTTGTGAGACCACACCTGGATTACGCAGTCCAGTTCTGGTCACCGTATTACAGAATGGATATAGAATCCTTGGAAAGAATTCAGAGGAGAATGACAAGACTAATCCCGGGTATCAGGAACCTTGAGTATAGAGACAGGTTAAAGCATCTTAATTTGCACTCCCTTGAGAGACGTAGAGCGAGGGGCGACCTGATAGAGGTGTATAAATGGAAGGCAGGGCTAAACAAAGGGGACATTACAAAGGTACTCAAATTATCCAACCAGGAGCGAACTCGTAACAATGGTTTTAAATTGGACAAATTTAGATTTAGGCGTGAAATAGGTAAACACTGGTTTGGAAACAGAGTAGTGGATGAATGGAACAAGTTACCAAATATCATCATTAACTCGAATACGCTGAATTGCTTCAAACATAGGTTGGATGCTCATATGAGCAATAGGGGTTGGGTGTAAACGGGACTGCCCAGTATGGGCCAATAGGCCCGCTGCAGTTTCCTCCATTCTTATGTTCTTATACCCGGTGGCCCTCACACACCCAGTGGCCCTCACACACCCAGTGGTCCTCACACACACTGTGGCCCTCACACACCCAGTGGTCCTCACACACCCCGTGGCCCTCACACACCCGGTGGCCCTCACATACCCGGTGGCCCTTATATACCCGGTGGCCCTTATATACCCGGTGACCCTCACACACCCAGTGGCCCTCACACACACTGTGGCCCTCACATTGCCTGTGGTCCTCACACACCCGGTGGCCCTCACACATCCGGATGCCTTCACACACCCGGTGGCCCTCACACACCCAGTGGCCCTCACACACCCTTTGGTCCTCACACACCCGGTGGCCCTCACACACACTGTGGCCTTTACACACCCTGTGGCACTCACACACCCTATGGCCCTCACACACCCTGTGACCTTCACACACCCTGTGCCTCACACACACTCTGTGACCCTTACACACACACACGCACACACCCGGCATCCCTCACATACCCTGTGGCCCTCACATACCCTGTGGCCCTCACATACCCTGGGGCCCTCACACACCCTGTGGCCCTCACATACCCTGTGGTCCTCACACACCCGGTGGCCCTCACACACCCAGTAGCCCTCACACATCTTCACACAACCGGTGGCCCTCACACACCCTGTGGCCTTCACACACCCTGTGCCTCACACACACCCTGTGACACACACACACACACACACACCCGGCATTCCTCACATACCCTGTGGTCCTCACATACCCGGTGGCCCTTATATACCCGGTGGCCCTTATATACCCAGTGGCCCTCACACACCCTGTGGTCCTCACACACCCTGTGGGCCTTACATAACCCTGTAGGGCTCACATAACCCTGTGGGCCTCACATAACCCTATGGACCTCACATAACCCTGTGGGCCTCACATAACCCTATGGACCTCACATAACCCTGTGGGCCTCACATAACCCTATGGGCCTCACATAACTCTGTGGGCCTCACATAACCCTATAGGCCTCACATAACCCTGTGGGCCTCACATAACCCTGTGGACCTCACATAACCCTGTGGGCCTCACATAACCCTATGGGCCTCACATAACCCTATGGGCCTCAAATAACCCTATGGGCCTCACATAACCCTAAGGACCTCACATAACCCTGTGGACCTCACATAACCCTGTGGACCTCACATAACCCTGTGGACCTCACATAACCCAGTGGGCCTCACATAACCCTGTGGGCCTCACATAACCCTATGGGCCTCACATAAACCTATGGGCCTCACATAACCCTATGGGCCTCACATAACCCTGTGGGCCTTACATAACCCTATAGGCCTCACATAACCCTGTGGGCCTCACATAACCCTATGGGCCTCACATAACCCAATGGGCCTCACATAACCCTGTGGGCCTCACATAACCCTATAGGCCTCACTTAACCCTGTGGTCCTCACATAACCCAATGGGCCTCACATAACCCTGTGGGCGTCACATAACCCTGTGGGCCTCACATAACCCTGTGGGCCTCACATAACCTTCTGGTCCTCACACACACCCGGTGGCCCTCACACAGGATGTGTAAGGGCCACAGGGTGTATGAGTGTTAGTGTGTATGAGGTGCCACACAGAGGGCGTGGGGCTATAGGGTGTGCGAGGGCCACAGGGTGTCTGAGGACCACAGAGTGCGTGAGGGTCACAGGGTGTGTGAAGGCATCCAGGTGTGTGAGGGCCACCGGGTGTGTGAGGACCACAGGGTATGTGAGGGCCACAGGAGTGTGTGTATAAGGGCCACAGGGTGTGTAAGAGCCACAGGGTGTGTGAGGGTCACAGGGTGTGTGAGGGTCACAGGGTGCGTAAGGGCCATAGGGTATGTGTGAGAACCACAAGGTGTGTAAGAGCCACAGAGTGTGTGTGAGGACCACAGGGTGTGTGAGGACCACAGGGTGTGTGAGGGCCACCGGGTGTGTAAGGGCCACAGGGTGTGTAAGAGCCACAGGGTGTGCGAGGACCACAGAGTGTGTGAGGGCCACAGGTGGGTAAGGGCCACAGGGTGTGTGAGAACCACAGGGTGTGTGAGGGCCACAGGTGGGTAAGGGCCACAGGTGGGTAAGGGCCACAGGGTGTGTGAGGACTTGCTTCATCAACTACCACTAAGGCTACTCCTGGCACACCTCAGGCAGCTACTGTAGACGAGGATCAGTTCATTAACTAACTCTTATGGTGCACACATAGGGGCTGATAATGGCTGCCTCTCTTAACATTTTTAGCTGCCGAACTGCAACAAGAGTTTCCATGTCCGAGAAACATGATAATGCTTAGGTACATTGATCCAAGGGAGAGAAAACTCCCTATTGATTCTGGGGCTACTGAGCCAAAGGTCGCTACAAAAAATGGAATTTTGGTTTTCAGACCATAATACAAATTGCTGTTAACTGATGAACATAATACTGTGTGAATAACTTGGCCCCGGCAAGTGGAAAATCACTATTGAGTTCTTGGTCTGGTTCAGAACCCAAGATCGATGTTACTAAAGCTTGAATCCTGTTTTCTGAACATTAATATGTGTTTATATACACAAACGAAATTTTTACTGTTGTGTATATTATAAAACTTACAGTACAGGTACAGTTCCTGTTGTTTATTTTACAAACAATAAGATAACCTTCACCTCATGATCAAAGGTTAAAATTATCCCTGAAATCCCTACGATGGGAACAACCACGACTACAGTGTTTTGGACAATTTTTTTCATATATACAGGTAATACGACGTTGTGTCGACCACCTAGGCTGCAGGATTGCCAAAACATTGTTTCCAAACCGCGGTGGATAGCTCTCAAGGGGCGCGGCAAAGACCTTAGATGTAGCCCAAATATTATGTCTCTTATAGCCTGCTGTTTCACACTCCTATAACAAGTAATAAATAATATTATCGTCACTATAAGGAATTTAAATTTAATTCTGTGGATTAGTGACATGGTTTATTAAGAGAAAAAAAGACGTAAATCAAAGCATGAACACTGAATGAATTCTCTTCCTGTATGACAAAGAAAACTTTTTCTTATAACATTTTTGAAGGAAGTTAAATTGTGTTTTACCAGTTTACCGGATGAAGACACAACATAAAATAAATTCAAAGTCCTTCTTTTTATACCAGTTTGTTTGTTGAAAATAGTAAATATTTTTTTGTCAGCCACTTATGAACTAAATGACAACAAACGAATGGAAACATATTCCCTCCTAATCGTTTTATAAAACCCGGAAAAAACAAATCTGATGCATTGTGCACAAAGTGCCTAACAATTACCATAAAATAAACTGTCCTGTACTGCCTCCACCACACTGTCACTGGGATCACAGTTAGGACACCTGCATTTTTTGGCTTCATCTCCTTATTGGCAACTTACGGTACTTCTTGTATATAATATTGCCGATAAAAGTTCTTGACCCATTCTGTTCAGGGGCGGATCGAGAGGGGGTCCTGGGGGTCCGGACCCCCCCCCCCCCCCCTCCCCGTTTTCATCAGAAAATTCCAATATTTTTTCTTTAATGCAGTTTTGTACTCTGGCTTTTTGTACAGCAAAATATAATTACCATTAACCTCAGATTATCTCCTAAATCATGTGCACATGGTCCCCCCCCCCCCCACAACTTTAAAGACTACCCTTTTGATATTCCTGGATCCACCTCTGCTGTTGTGTAGTTCAGTTTTGATAACTTTTACCTGGCTGAAAACTCGTTCGACGTCAGCATTACTAATGGGTAAGTACAAAATATTAAGAACAAATTTTAAAAGATTCTCGAATGCCTTCTGTGTAGTCGCCAACAGTCGCCCAGAGTTCGACAGAATCCTTATGATCTTCTGCTTCCCCCTAGTCTACCAGGTTTACCTGCAGGTAGGAGATGTGTAAAAATAATCATATATGCACATATAACACACATGGAGTCTAAATAGTTATGGACAGGTGTGTGTGTGTGTGTGCGTGTGTGTGTGTGTGTGTGTCAAACGATTCAACGAGGCAATTGACAAATGCAGTAAAGAACGTGATTCAATAGGCTGTAAATGAATGCTTATTTAATAATACTGTATTTCATATTTTTGCGCTATGGGTTTAATAACATTAATAAATGATAAGATTACTTCTTGTTACCTGTCCAACACCTTCTGCGGCTCTGCCTGGTACCTGTCTGTCTGACCAGCCGCTGAGCCCCTCAGTGAGAGCGCGGGGAAAGGAAATTACTATAAATCTTATTTCATTCGAAATTTTAAATTACTCGATGACTGTAAGCCAATAAATGAAGAGAAAATAAGCAGTCATGTGCTTACCTTTATTACCAATCCTGAGAAAAAGAAATTAATATTCATTCATGAAAACTGATGGAAGATAATTTAATGGTGCCGCGATTTCCTTTTTCAAAAGTAGCCCAATTATAGGTAAGTAGTGGCACCATTTTATTGTCCGCGGCAAGCAGTTTAAAAGGGTTCCATGACAAAACCCCAACGGGGTTGTCATTTGTTAACACTAACCTAACCTAACCTAACCTAAACAAAAAAGGACGTCTGTCTATGATTTTCGAATTTATAATCATTCTTTTCCAACAAACTGAACGAAAGGATCAAAGAACTTTCGAAGCGTAGCAATATCAGCAATGTTAAGATATTATCACAACCAAGAAGGCTGGTCATAATGTTTCTCAAGGCAGATTCAGATTTCAGATTTGCCCCCGAGGGGGCTAGTTTATTGGGCACCCCCTTACATCCTGTGCAAGGTGAAGCGCAGAAGCGTTTACAGCGCCCAACAGGGAAGTATGAAAAGTTCATACTTGCCTTTATGACTCGTACATTAAGGGCGTAAAAGCCTGAAGGGTCATAGGTTCTGTCAAGTTACATAAAGTGAGAGAATGATGAGTGTGTGGGGAGAAAGTTCCCGGTACATTTTATCTGTTTATGGCAAAGAGTGGCAGGTCCCTAATAATGTCAAATGCCAGGCCTGTGACTAGGAGGAGGGATATCTGGTCTGGGAGGGAAGAGGTGTTGGTAACGGCTGGGGACCTGTAGGAGGAGGTCTTAGAGCAAGTGAGGATGTAGTGTGAGAGGGTGTGAGAGTCGGGTTGGCCACAAAGTTTACAAACAGTGCGGTGAGGCTCAGGGTTGCCAATGTACTCCCATAGGTACCTGTACCCTAGGCGCAGTCTCATGTATATAAGCTGTTGAGATCGAGTCAGGGATTGATATTCTTTGTAGTAGCGGTTGTCGTCACCGGTTACAGCGTCATAGTGGCATAGTGTGACGCTACCCCGTTGTTTCAGGTGTGTCCAATTTTCGTCGAATGCCTCTCGTTGTGCGGCGTGTATGCGAGATTTGAGCTGCTTCAGGGAGAGGGCGAGAGTGGCTTCAGTATCTTCTTCTTGTGTAGCTTCTTTGGCAAGCCGATCCACAGTGTCACAGGCAGTTATTCCTATATGTGACGGGATCCAAAGAAACTTGACACAGATGTCATCAGTTTGTTCTAGCCCGGCAACGGCGGCTAGGGTGTGTTGGGCGGCAGGGGAGGAGGGGGAGGGTAATTTGAGCCTAGCTAGCGCAGAAGTGCTGTCACTGATTATAAGGAGGTTCCGGTGTTCAGTGCGAGCATAGGTCGCCCCCTCATGAATGCCCGCGAGGATGGCTATGCTTTCAGCATCAGTGGAGGAGGCCCAGTCGTGGACCCTGATTTTCCTGCAGGCCTGGCGCTCAGGAATCCACACAGCTGCCCCAGCGCTGCCCAGCGTGGTAACAGACCCATCACAGTAGACGAGGATAGGAGGGTGGGAGGTCTTTAGAGAGGAAGCGACATCATTAATCTGCTCAAGGCAGTTAAGTTTGAGCATATACCTCAGTTGGGTGGATTTACGACCAGGGAAGGTGTGGACGACAACATCAACACAAGGGGAGGTCCACGGCGGTAGAGGCGGATGAGTGTACTCGGGAGGGAGAGAGGTCGAGGGGGTGTAGAGGTGATAACGCAGGATGTCAGCAGCAGTGTGGACGGGCCAGAGTTGAGAGGGATGGGGGAAAGTAATGGGGACAGGCAGGCGCAGGAGGGTGTTAAGATGTGAGTTCAGTGAGCGCGACAGGGGAGTCGGTTGCTCACTGCGAAGAAGTTTAACACCAAGGATGGCATTGAGAGCAGTAATTCGATTGCAGACGGGAAGCAGGATTAGTTCGCGCTGCATGACTTCTATTCTGGTGGTCATAGGGCAGCCGAGGATGAGTCTCATCGCTCTGTTTTGGATTTTCTCTATGCTTTGTTTCTCGCGCTGGGAGGCAACTACAAGGACAGGAGAGGCATAATCTATGACAGCTCTGACGATGGCAATGTACATGAGACGTAGGACCCTGACAGAGGCTCCTTTGAGGCCGTGAGTGAGGGACTGGAGGGGCCTCGTTCGTTGGCGGCACTGGGAGATGACGTGGGTGGCGACAGCGGAGGTCGTGGCTCTGGTAGTGGCTCGCACAGGTAGACCAAGGTACCTGTAGGTGCGTACTTGATCGATGTCTTGTCCTTGCAGAATCAGTGGTGTCTGACGCCGGAAGCGTGAGATGAACTTGGTTTTAGTGTGTGAGATGACTAGCCCGAGTGTTTGACAGGTCCGGGCGAACGTGGAGAGTATAGGTTGTTCATGTTGCACTGTAGTAATTTGGAGGAGGATATCATCAGCGTAGCTTATGATGTGACCGTCTAGGGCTCGCTCAGCAAAGATGACGTTGAGATGGCAGATGGAGTTCATGAGAACATTGAAGAGTGTAGGGCTGAGTACACCTCCCTGAGGCGTGCCAAGATCAAGGTCCCTGATCTTAGAGTAGTGGCCCTGAAAACGGACACGGGCCTGTCGATGGGAGAGGTAGTCAGCAATCCACGTGAGGAGTTTGCCCTTCACATCCATGTGAGTGAGGCCCTCAAGGATCACTTCACTGTTGGCTTTATCAAAAGCACCCTTGAAGTCGACGAAGAGGGAGGTTTTGGCGGAGGTGTTTGCCATGTAGTGAGCGATGCAGTGAGCAGTACTCTTTCCGGGGCGAAAACCATAGAGGTCAGGGTGCAGGTGGGCTTCAATTTTCCAGTGGAGGCGGTGGAGTATCATGCGCTCCATCATCTTTGAGAAGCAGGAGATGAGGGATATTGGACGATATTCATCTTGTCTGCCTGGTTTAGGGACTGGGATGGTGGTGGCAGTCTTCCATGAGTGAGGCAGCTGACCAGTATCAAAAGAGAGGTTAAATAGACAGAGGAGGGGGTTACCAGGGGTGGCAATAAGGGCATTTAACACATCATATGTGACGCCGTCATCGCCTGGGGCGGTGGACCGACCACGCTTAACAGCATTTAGTAGTTCACACTGTGTGAAAGGCACGTCAGTTTCTGCAAATAGGTCTTGGTACTCGAAGATGCGCTGTCGGCGTTGTGGTTGCAGTGCGAGGGTGAGGTCTCGTACAGCGGGTGGTAGCGCATCAATGGAGGCGGCCTCCTGCCACATCTGGGAGAGCGCCTCAGCTCGGGCAGCTGGTCTGGGGTGGAGCGCGGGTCTGGCGTTGGTGCCCCGGGCACGGTTAATGGTGCGCCATATATCACCTATAGATGTAGACTGGTCAATAGAAGAAGCAAAATCAAACCACTGCTTCTCTCGTGCGAGAGTGATGGCAGATTGGAGCTCTTTATTTGTGCGCATCAGGAAGCGTAGAGAGTCAGGGGAGCTGGGAGATTTCTTCCACTGGTCGACTGCTATTCGGTGCCATACTCGTATAGACTTAACATGAGGGTCACGGTTAACGTTCCACTGACTCCTGGGCTGGCGGTTAGGTCAAGGCAGATTATTTGACGGTAGGTGTAACATAACACAACGTCATGTAATGATCTTCAGGAAATTTTAGAAAAGTATTTTGGAAAAGTTAAGTTAATTTTGGTTGGTTTGTATCACCAGAAAAATGGGTGGTCAAGGAGTCTAGTTCGTGGTAGTATTTTAACATTACTTCTCTTATCCCTAGGGAAGGCACTTGTCAGTAGCCATTAGCCAGTACCGCGCGAGTCGCTACACCTTGAGGGAGGTGCCTGGATGCTCACCGCTGTCTGTGGTTTTATTAATGGCATTGGCAAATTAATTCAGTGGTTCGTGATATGAATTTCCATGACTGTGATCACACACAGAAGAACACCTGGGAAACGTTAGCTAGAAATGGTGAAGTGTTTATTAAGCGGTGGAACGATGAAGGAAATTGGCCGGACACGGGTGACCGCCGCCTTGAGGAGTCAGGTAAGATACAGTTGTTGTTTGTTGTGACGTAAAGTAAGTTCGGCGGACTGTATACATTATAAACACGTAAATAATATTCAACCATGGCAAAAAAATAACCTTCTAAAGTGGGTTGATTGTGTATATCTTTGATGGTGATTATTATAACGATAGTAAAGGGTGTGTTTTAGTTCAGGCTGCATCATGGTATCCTTAGAGTTTTATTGGTAATACTTAAAGACGTGGGAGAGCCTTTAGCACTAACTTAGGACATTTTCTCATAGGAGATAAAAGGTTTCTTACCTCGTGAAAAGAAACAAAATAATGGGTGTGTGGGGAGGACAAGGCCAGGCCTCTGCTGCCTGCCAGGTGTAGATGTGGGTAACGGTTTGTGTCACTAAGTTTTGTTTTCACTTTAAAATATAAGATAAATATTTTCAGTGAGGTTAGTTTGGTTCATTAATCATCATTAATACTATGGTGTTATTAAAAGGCCGTAGGTATTGGCACTTTCAGGTGAAAATAACGAAATGGTTATTTGCACCGGAACCTCGTCATCAAGGGTGTCGGGTGCAGATAGTGAAATTGTTAACTGTGCCCGAGGTGTGTCATAGTGAAGTTCGGGTGCCAAATACTGCACCAGATGTTACCAAATCCGTTAAAGAAAGATGACAAAGAAGAGTGTAACTATTCAAATTATAGTAGAAAAAAAAATAAGTTATTTGCGCCGACTTTCTGTTTTCATCATTAATGTTTACAATGAAATTGTGAAAATTAATATCATTTCGTACATTATCTACTTCATTATCGTATACTTTGATATCTGGTACAGAACCTAACCTAACCTATCGGTTTGTTGAAGAGATAGTGAAGCTGTTATCTGCATCCGAGTTTTGTCAGTGGAAAATTCTTATAATATTCGATAATAGTGTTGAGATCTGGGGGTAAAATTATGGCTTAACTATTTGCACCCGGATCAATGGGAACGGTTTGTCAATGCGAAACTCTGGTGTAAATAGTATAGCGGCAGTTTGGGACAATACACGGCCGATGGTTCTAACCATCCCCAACCTTTAGATCTCCTTGTTTGGAGCATTTCTAACCCCATTTCAACCAATCGGAAATGAATAATAGCGTCGGAAATGAATATAACGATTTTTCATACTTTTACCAGTCTATGGGTGTGGGGGCAGTGAGGTGGACCGTTTCGTGATCTGACATTACGTGATCCAGCCTTCACCAATAATGAATAACTGATTTTTTTCCACCAATCACATTTGAATTGGAACAAGGCACGTCGGCATGGACCACCAAACCTCAGAGTTTGAATATTCAGACTCACTATGGCTACTGTTGAGGTCACTTGTGACGGCTGTGAATATAATTATTGGGATTAAATAGTTAAATTCCACTCCAGAGATGATTTAGTTATTTTTTGCGTGCTCACGGTGTTCTGCCAAGTGTGTCCAGTGTCCGGACAGACATTTGCCGTATAAATTTAGAAAAGATAAACATCAGTGGTACTGCGGACGTTACAGGACATGCAAAGGAGGAAGCAGTGCAATTACTGCGTTTCTGATTACAATTACTGACCGGGGGGGTCCGGGGGTGGAGCCCCCCCGGTTAGATTACGTTAAGGTTACTTGGATTCACTCGGATTTCGTTTCCTTGGGAATTCATTACTTAATAAAAAAATTGAAATCCGAGCCAATCTGTGCCAAAATTGGCGCAGATTCTCAAATTTTGGTTTTATTTACTTCTCCAAAACGGAAAATCCGAGCCAACTTTGGTGGTTTATATCGGTTATCACTCGTTTTGGCTCTCCCCCCCCCCCCCCCCGAAAAGCTCAAATACCCGTGTCCCCCCAAAGAGTGTTGGTGGGAAGGGGGTGGGGGGGGGGGGGGAGATAACTCTAAAACGGATAATTTCCGACGGAAATGAAGGTCAAATTAGATTCAATCACACCGAAAAAAAAAAACACTGGATAAAACAAAATGCTCAACTACAGGGCGTATTGTCCGAAACTGCAGTTTTACCGTACAAATAAGGGCCAATTGCAAGATCAGCCGTGGTGTACACCATGCTCTGGATCCCGGCGGTCGTAATACAATGGGGTAAAAATTGTGCGATTTTTCAAAATGGGCCAAGGTGGTACCCGACCGTCGTTTGTTGTTCCTTCGTCATCGTAGTGTAGTCAGGTGTGCCAACTGGCGGAAGACTTGGGGGCTGGTAAGCTTGCACCCTCAAAAATGTTGTCAGTGGTATGAAACGTTTACTCTTGCTACACGATTTACGATCATGAAAAACTTGAATCCAAGCTAAGGTGCACCTCATTTTCCTATTTTCTTTGAGCCTAAGCATATTCTGGGAATGAAATACGATCACTTACAGTGAATATAGGTAAATAAAGCCTGTGACAATAATAAAAATGTAGGAATAGAATGTATTATCTGTTCCTTTCTTTATCCTTATTAAATCTAACAATAAAGTAATACGTGTGTCACGTTCTTGGGGTTGGGTGAGTGTAATAAAGAGAACTATGGCCTGTTCTGTGGATGAAGTCAGTAGAATATAACAAAATACAACATTAGGTATTATAATGTTGCTATGACAGTGATGAACTCACTGTACAGATGAATTGGGATAAAATCTTGAAAAAATATGACCAAAACTGTTAGTTTTCTATCAAACAGGAAATTATCTTTGTACCAAAATTTTTTACTTTCATATTATACAAGTATAAAGGCCAAGTATCTACAAGATGTGAAATCGTGAGATATGGTTTCCGACTTGTCAAAACCTGATTATAGTAATGCAATAAATACCCTTTCAAAGAAAGCAAGACATGAACACTTTCCCAATGTCAGGAGTAAAAATGTATACAATATGTTAATGACATGGACTAAACCAACAGTTGGAGAAAAGTATCTGCTGTTTAAATGGTCTTTTTATTTGGAAAAATATTCCATGTAAATACTGTATATATGGATCCTCACTAAGGAGTTCATATAGTTAGTGTACAGACATTTGCTTACAAGGCATATACTCAACTATAATGGAAATGTAGACATGTTAGGTTAGGTTAGCTTAGGTTCATCTTGTGAGCAAATGTCATGGAACCCATATACAGTAGGTACAGTCATGAAATTCTACCAACTAATCAGAGACTAATAATGTTAAACATAGAGCAAGATGATAAATATATTGTTTAAAAAAATCCTCAATACAGTCTGCAATGCTAATTGCAAATTATTCCTGCATTTTTTAATGTTTAATATAAACTAATAATAATAAGGATAAGAATACAATGATAAAGCTTATGTCAGATTATAGCCTTTATTAAATGCAGGGTATGTTATAATATATGGATGATCAAGAGTAAAGTATTTTAAAGGAAAAATCATCCACAAAGTTCACAAATATATAAATACGTAATATCCATGTATATATGCAGAGTGTAAAATAAAAAATAAAAATGACTTTAGGCGTATGTTATGATTTCTCCAAGGCATATTTTCTGAAAATTCCAGAAACTGCATTTTTTTCTGGTCTATGAGCAATTTGGGGATTTTATGGAAAGTCTCCCAATTTTTCTGTTCCGGGTCTGGAAACCAATTCCGAGGTTAGGCTAGGTAGCAAATTCCAAAATCTTCCCTGGAACCGGAAAATTCCTCATAAATCATGATACCAAGATTTATTTCTTCAGTATTGGTGAAAGGTGAATAGTCAGCTGTATCTCCACCTGTGAGTGAAAATAAAGTCATTAATATTGTGTTAGCTAAATTTGCGAATTCTGAAACATCTTTATTTATGAGGGTTAATATTTATAAGTTTTCAACACCTACATATTGTGGATAATTTTGTCTTAAAAAAATAAAAAATAAAAAATTCCAATGGAAACTCAGATTTGTTTGGTTTGATATGCAACACACTCAATTTTTTTCTAATGTAGAGTTTTATGGTGATTCCAAAACTTTGATGTTTTTTGGGGAGAAATTCACAGAAAAAAATTATAATTCCTTTAAAATTTTAATGTTCTACATCAAAATGTTAATCTAACCTACGTAACTTAACCTAACTGGAAAACATTGGTCAACTTAAAATCCTAAAATTCCCTGGATGACTGAAAAGATAATAAGACCTTAAATTTAATTTATTTTGGAAGACATTTCATTTTTGTTGGAATCGTGGACATACAAAGCCAATATATCTGCACTTGATTCTTCCACTGTCAATGTCAAAGTGAATTATTACCACCACTCCAAATGTTGCACTACATTGAGTCACTAAGTGAATAAAAAAAAAGAGCATGAATTTATGTCACTGAATTTATCTTATTAGTAACCACACAATCTATCTAGGAATGTTAAGAAAATGTACTGAATGCAAAGAGGGACTACGAAATCAGGATTGCAAGAGAATCCAAGGCGAATCCCAAGAGATTTTTCCAGGTATATAGGACAAAGGTCAAGGACAAAATAGGGCCTTTAAAGTCAGAGAGAGGGGAAGTTGATCGATGATAATGAAAAAATAAGCAAAGCATTAAACAGCTACTTCTTATCAGTTTTCACAGAAGAAATTCACGAGGAAACGCCAGAGGTGGAAGTGATATTTAGGGGAAATGAAGAAGAGAAATTAAAGAATATCACTATCAGAAAAGAGGATGTTCTTAAGAAAAATAAATGAAAGCAGACAAAATCCTCGAGTTTTGAAAGAATGTAAGGAACGAATTAGCGGAGCCCTCGTAAATTTATTTACAAAATCATAAGACACGGGAGTTGTGCCAGACTTGTGGAGACAGGCAAATGTAGTACCCATATTCAAAAAGGGGGACAGAGCATCAGCGTCAAATTACCGGTCGATTAGTTTGACGTCAGTAATGGGGAAATTTCTTGAATCGATTATAGCAAATAGCATCCGATCGCATTTAGAGAAAAACAAATTAATCTACGACTCTTGTATGTATATTATGTATGTTGTATGTATACCATGTATGTACTCTATATATACACATTACTTCTCTAGTCAGTAGCGTGTGGCAATGTCCCTGTTTCATGTCACCACACGCTTAGATAAATGTACCTACCTGCGCTTGTAAGCGCACTCCTGTATATTTCCGTTAATAAGAACCTACAGAACTCTACAGGTGTTTATGTTCGCCCCTGTAGTTAGAACCAAGTACCCCGAACATCTCCAACTCTCAACATGGATTTACAAAGGGAAAATCTTGTCTTAACATATCTGCTGATGTTTTTTAGGAAATCTATGAGGTAGTAGATAATGACGAAAATTACGATGTTATTTACTTAGACTTTAGCAAAGCGTTTGACAAAGTACCGCATCAGAGGCTTCTGAGAAAAGTTAAGGCTTATGGTATCGAGGGAACAGTTTTAAATTAGATAAAATCATGGCTCACCGATAGAACATAGAGGGTCAGCGTAGATGGTTTTAAATCTGAGAGGGGCTGAGTAACTAGTGGGGTTCCCCAGGGGTCAGTACTGGTCCCACTCTTGTTCGTTATTTACACTGTAGATACTGGGATCAACAGTGACATAAGCAACTTTGCGGATGACACCAAAATAGGGCGGCAGATTAATTCAGGGCAGGATGCAAATGCACTACAGTAGGATTTAGATAAACTGCAGGGGTGATCAGAAAAATGGCAAATGAAATTCAACACCAGCAAGTGCAGCGTACTTAATATTGGAAGAACAAATACTTATAATGTATACAGCCTTAACAACATCAAACTAGAGAAGTCGACTTGTGAAAGAGACTTAGGGGTACTCGGAAGCCCGGACCTTCGGCCTAGAAAACAGTGGGTTAATGTTCGAAATAAGGCAAACAGAGTATTATGTTTTATATCTAAAAGTGTAAGTAATCAAGAGTGCTGAGGTCATATTGCAATTATACCTTCCGCTAATCAGGCCGCACCTCGATTATGCTGTTCAGTCCTGATGCCCTTATTATAGAAGAAATATCAATTCACTGGAGTCGGTGCAGCGAAGAATGACGAAAATGATTCCGGGACTTAGAAACCTTCCCTATTAAGATAGATTAACGAAACTAAACTTGCATTCCTTAGAAAGACGAAGAGTGCGGGGAGATATGATAGAAGTATTTAAGTGGATGAAAGGAATAAAAAAAAGGAGATATAGAGAAAGTTCTTATAATATCCGAGCATGATAGGACTCGTAGCATGGAACTTAAGTTGGATAAGTTTAGGTTTAAGAAACTGGTTTACAAATGGGGTGGTAGATGAGTGGAACAAGCTTTGCAACTTTGCAGTAAGTGCTGGAACCCTGGAAAGTTTTAATGGGAGGCTAGATAGATTCATGGACGATAGAGAGTGGTAGTAATTCTCGACAGAAGCTGCCTGCACATGACAACTGGCCTATTGCAGACTAGTTCTTATAACCTCACATGACACTTGAGCGATATGGGTTGGGTGTAAACGGGGCAGCCTAGTATGGGCCATTAGACCCGATGAATGTTTCCTTCATTGTTATGTTCTTAATAAGAGGAGGAGAGGGAGTGGGGAAAAAGGGGAGTGCCCTGAAAACTTATTACCAGAATCTGATAGATTTTCCAATTCATTACACAACACTACCAGGGCACAGAGATTTATTTACTTCTGACATTATTTACGGAATCTCTAGTGTTAAATGTATGGTAAATTTGTGAAAAATATATAAAATTCATAATCAATAGTTATCAAACTACTTTTACAATGAACTGCAGTTTCTGTCCGCCTCTGGCAGCTGTTCAATGCCCACCGATCATATCTGAGCATTAGCAGTATTAATGTTGTCTTCTGTTGAAGAGGTTAATTCACTGTATCTTAGTTCTTCATCTTTAGGACGTGTATGGAAGTGTATATTGCCCTCTCGTTTGAACCAAGAATTACACCCAAACACAACACAATTAGCGGGCATTACTAATGCCAGCTTTCATTATCATTAGTGAAACATAGAACAATTTTCTGTTTATAAATCTTCTCTCCATCACTCACTGCCTTTAGTCTCATAATATTTTCGTTTTTCTGCCACGGTCTACTTCTGCTTCATATGAATAAGCCTTATTGGTGAATAGTCTGGTTGCGTTTAGATAAGGTGGAATATAAAGACGTTCTGGGTATTTTCAAAGCCTCTTACCGAAATCTGGTGCCACTCACATCGTTATGTTAATGGGGATAGGATGTCGTTCAGGGATGAGAGTCATATCGATAATTGTGGTTCATACTGGAGAAAAAAATTGGTCCTCGACATGTTACACCTGCCTTAATTGGGTTGACAAATATCTCTTGTACCTGAGCCGGGTATATTAATTATATTTTACAGTACGGCTGAAGCATCCTGGTTCTACCGACTCACTCGTAGTTAACCTGTGTGTTCACTACTGTTAGTCTCACTTTTGTTCTGTAACTCTCTTGAAATTTCTTGTTAAATGACCCCATCATCCTTGTCATTGTATATTGTTATATATTATATATGTGCAGTCCACACCACTCATAAGCCACACAGACTGGCTGGGTCCATCCCTCCCTCGCCTTGCGAAATATACAAACCAGACAACTAATCAGTGGTCAGTCAAAGCGTAAAGTCAACACCTACCTCTAAGCTCATTAGCATGGATTGGTTTTATAAACAAAGAGAACAAAATTTAAGTTCGTAATATCGAGGCCGCTCTGTGTGGCTTATAAGTGGAGTGGACTGTAACTCTTATGCCGACTGTATATTTTCAGCGTATGGCTACTGAATTTGTGAAAGGAAACGTTAATTATTATTATTATGAATTTTATCCTTAGTAATACAAGTAAAAGGATTACGAGTGTTATTATGTTCATCTTTATTAAAACAAAAAAAACCACATGCGATGGTAAGCGAAATTTAACTGTGAAAAGTAAAATGAATGAATATATTACACGATTAAACCCAAATAACCGGACACTAATTATTCAGAACAACATCTCGTACATGGAATATGACTTTTGTTAAAATTTAAGACTTTAAAAAGGTGAAAATCGAAATAATTAAAACAATTCAACATTTAAGTTTGTATTTATGGAGTTCTCTGGCGTTATTTGTTTCGTTGTTGTCCCTGTGTTGTGGGTTGTGTTGTTGGTGTTGTGGGTAGTGTTGTTGGTGTTGTGGGTAGTGTTGCTCGTACAAAAAAAAAAGAAGCTCTCTACCCACCTGGGTTCGATGTGTCTGGAAATGAACCCAATGTACAGCAGTTTTGGTTCGGTTGATTCACAAATAGTGATCAGAATTGTTCGTCATTGTGTCATATTTTATCAACGATAAAAGGGACAAATAGTTTTTGTGTGTGTTCATTGTGTTACCTGTGGGTGATGTTACTTGTGCCTGATGTTACCTGTACATTGTGTTACCTGTCCTTCATGTTACCTCTACATTGTGTTACCTGTGAGGGGGATTTTACCTGAGTAGGGTTGTTCTCTTTACCTACAATTCTTGTTTCTCTCTCCACAAGCTTGTACACTGAGTTAAGCTGGTTATTCCATGTATTATTATCACCGTGTCCGTTATTGTTTTATTTCCATCATTAATTTCACTTGTTCTGACGAGCGTCGATCACATAACTCGTCATCAGCGGCTCCATTACTCCCTCACATCCCATCCTTCCTCATCACCGTCACGTGTTTCACTATTAACGGTAATATTATGCTCACACACATCTCTCTGACGGCTATCATTGTTGTGTAACTCCGCGTCAACACTTGTATGTACAATCAAAGATAAAAGTCGTGTCGCGGTTTGTCCGAAGATTAAATATAACTCGTGAAACATTACTAGAGCCCTACAACAAGGCAGCGCACCAAAAGTCTTAGCCCTTCGGCATATGTTTTCACCAAATTTCACGACACGACTTTTGTCTTTCATTGTACACGTGTGGACAAAATTACCTGGACATTTGATAGTATGTACACTCGCAACAAAAAGTATCGGTGCATACTGTAGTGTGAACAATTTGAGACCAGTGACGATAGGTATTGGGAAGGGGAGTTGTTCCAGCCGTATGTTGGCAGCCCTGTAATCCTGCTGAGCAGCTACTATGGTCTGGTCAAGTGAAAGAAACCGTTATAAATAAGGTCGGGAAGTGATAAATAGACAGTATGAAATATGAGGAGCTCCCTGTTAACAAAATTATTTGTGATAATTGTGAATATTGCCACTTTAATTTATGCTACCAAATAAACCACTCAACCTGGTCGTCCTGAGGGGTGGTGCAGCGTCGACGACCACTCGGAGACCTGTCGTCTGTAGCACCAGTTTCGAGGTATCGCCGAATCCATCGTGCAGCGGTGTTCCTGTGGACACCAACCCGCCGGCTAATATCTGTGACGCCGAACCCTTCGTTATGAAAGGCAATAATAGCTCCTCGTGTTCCCTCCGAGGTTTCCATGTCGTCTGGCATGTGTAGGTCTCTACTGCTTCATATTGCCTCTGTTTTATACCCACGTTCACCGAGACCGAACCTTCGCTCATCATTCAGTCGACACAAAGCAACAATCCGAAAAGAAGAAACAAACACATTGATTGTCAGCCGTATGGCAACACCTAGTAGGGGGGGGGGGGGCGTTATGAGGATACACTTACCAACCTTCCAGACGTATCACGGTGTATAGGTATCGTTTCGGAAGTCGTCGATCACACCCTGCATCGATATTTTTTGGTGCGAGTGTACTTGAGGATCATTAGGTGAAGGGGATTGGAGTTTTAACGTATTTTATCAGATTTTTCTTTGTGTTAAGAGTTTTGTTCTTCTATTTTGTGGTTCCGACATAATATGTAATGAAAATCTGCGTTGTTAGATATAAATCATATATATATATATATTGTAGGGGTATCGAGATATTAAAGTTGTCTAGCACTCAGGATGGAAGGAAACTCTAATGTGGTTTTCTTGTATAATATATAAGTTATATGATAGACAGTCTGGTGCTGGAGGTGCTGTGTGGTGAGGGGCTGCTTGGTAGTGACGTGCGGTGAGTAGCTTGTCGAAGGAGGTAGGTGTGCAGGAGCTCCGTTAGAGAAGATGTTGCCTGTTGCTGGCCTCCTGGTTGAATGAAATGTTAACAGCGTGGAGCTTGCTGGAGGAGATGTTGCTTGTTCAGGAAGATCGGTCAGAGTGAGAGTTGGTTGGTGAGGAAGCTCAGAGAAGGACATGCTCGCTGGCGGGAGCGAGGACCGCCAGGCAGGCGGAGGAGAGGCGAGGGTCGCCAGGCAGCGGCAGAGGAGGAGGTGTTGCTTGTTCAAGAAGATTGGTCAGACTGCATCTCAATGGAGAGACAGAGCTTATATACACCCAGCAGCGGCTATGAGTCATGGTGGAAAAACCCGAGAAGTAGCCGGTGACTAGTTCCGTTGCTAAGATACGGCGGGCAATGGAATGCGGATACGCTTGGTTGCTAGGGAAGACGGTAACAGGTGGTGGCGTGGCTACGCAGTTAGGTAGTTGTAGGGGAGAAGTCCACTACAATATATATATATATATATATATGTATATATATATATATATATATATATATATATATATATATATATGCAAGTAAATCACTGTAGGTGCGCGTGATCTAGGTATATGCTGATAACCACCAGGAAAGAAGAAAACACGAAGTTCCCAAGCGCTTTCGTGTAATTCACATCTTCAGGGGTGAGTACTCACCCCTGAAGATGTGAATTACACGAAAGCGCTTGGGAACTTCGTGTTTTCTTCTTTCCTGGTGGTTATCAGCATATATATATATATATATATATATATATATATATATATATATATATATATATATATATATATATATATATATATATATATATTTATATGGCCCAGAGGATGATGCCAGATATTGCCAAGTGCTCAGACAATTTTGTCCTCAACTGTTCATCTTGCTCACTGCGACAACAACCTGTGATATACTATTATTGTTCATCTACATCTAGGAAAATAAACTGAATATTTGAATGTCATTGATGTTTACGATTTATCAGTCATAAGTTATGGTGTCAGTCATTAATAAGAAGAATCTCTTAATTTATATTTTATTGATACCAATTAGACAATTTTCGTAAACAACGTTAAGAAGTAAATTTGCAGCAGCAAACATTCGCTGGCGGATACAACATCTCTCCCTCATTCACTCCCACGACAACAAACTTGACTGAGGCCTCGATGAACGAATGACCCAAAATTGTGTAAGTCTCGTTACCTTTGACTCCTGTGAAAAGGTTAAAAAAAATATTAAATCCAATTTTATCTGTACTGATGTTTGTGGCCGTAGCAAGGTATCTTTGTATAAACTTTCATGTATATTAACAAAGAGAAATTGTGAGACTAAAACCCCGAATCTCTTAATATACGTTTATGGGGTGTGTGAACTTTGACCTCCGGGAATGGATTATCCAGAGGAGAGTGCGTGAGTAAAGCGACTTGTTTTATTCCCTGTTGTCCAGACAAGAGTCTCTGCTCTTCTGAAACAAGAACTGCTCGCTGTTATTTGAATTCTTTAGTCTGTGTAACAATACCTCGAGCTGTGGTGTCAGGTATCACCCACTGACGTTATTTCTATTTCCGTTTTCGTTTCTTTTTTGTTTTATCTCTTGTCCACATTTCTATATATTTCTCTTAACTGTCTGGTGTTTCTTTACAGCGTCCAGACGTCATCCATGAGGAAGCTTATAGGTCCACTCCAACTGTACAGACACTCAGTAACTACAAGCACACAAGAGATCGTTAGTCACATATAACTTCCCCCTGAGTAAACAACCAACTCCCTGAACAACCCAAACAGTAACAACTATTATGGCGGCCCCACTCAGGTGTTCCTTTATTAGTGTTAACTTTATTGTGACTTCAAACAATTATCTGGTTTTTCGAAGAATTTATAACTAGAAACGTATCTTGTTAATTTACAGTGCAGCTTGTTCATGATAATATGTGATGAATACCGAAGATATTCATATTTATTCCAACGATTTTTGACACTGCAATTAATTCTATACACTGTCTGTTTACCCGGTTGATTAAAGCTGAGTTCTGTTGGTACTGAGTTTGTTGATAATTATTATGTGGAGAATTAATACTGCCTTAGCCTGTTCTTCCAAGGTGGAGGAGGCGGTGATGAGAGGGAGGTAACTGAGGCGATGAGAGGGAGGTAACTGAGGCGATGAGAGGGAGGTAACTGAGGCGATGAGAGGGAGGTAACTGAGGCGATGAGAGAGAGGTAACTGAGGCGATGAGAGGGAGGTAACTGAGGCGATGAGTGGGAGGTAACTGAGGCGATGAGTGGGAGGTAACTGAGGCGATGAGTGGGAGGTAACTGAGGCGATGAGTGGGAGGTAACCGAGGCGATGAGTGGGAGGTAACCGAGGCGATGAGTGGGAGGTAACCGAGGCGATGAGAGGGAGGTAACTGAGGCGATGAGAGGGAGGTAACTGAGGCGATGAGAGGGAGGTAACTGAGGCGATGAGTGGGAGGTAACCGAGGCGATGAGTGGGAGGTAACCGAGGCGATGAGTGGGAGGTAACCGAGGCGATGAGTGGGAGGTAACCGAGGCGTTGAACGGGAGGTAGCCGAGGCGTTGAACGGGAGGTAGCCGAGGCGTTGAACGGGAGGTAGCCGAGGCGTTGAACGGGAGGTAGCCGAGGCGTTGAACGGGAGGTAGCCGAGGCGTTGAACGGGAGGTAGCCGAGGCGTTGAACGGGAGGTAGCCGAGGCGTTGAACGGGAGGTAGCCGAGGCGATGAGAGGGAGGTAGCCGAGGCGATGAGAGGGAGGTAGCCGAGGCGATGAGAGGGAGGTAGCCGAGGCGATGAGAGGGAGGTAGCCGAGGCGATGAGAGGGAGGTAACTCCTCCCCCCGCCCCTCATCCCCTCGCCCCTCCTCCCCTCGCCCCTCCTCCCCCCGCCCCTCCTCCCCTCTCCCATCCTCCCATGCTCATTCCTTCCCCCCGCCTCTACCGACACTCACGACCTTATACTCTGGGGGTTTTTCCTCCCAAGTTCTCTGTATTCCTTCTCCTCTATCCTGACGTAGTGACCGTAGTTCTGGTCTGTCTCTTCCCCGTCTCCACCAGTCCCGGAGGTCCACGTCGAGAACATTCCATCAGCAAATCATTGTTTACAATAATACAAACTTTTTGCTCTAAGTCAATCAGTATTGTTGAGTATTTATTATTACGTGAAGTAAATCATATTATAAATTAGCTATTATCTTGTCATGTGAGATGTTGAGCTGGTAGTTATATTTCCCAAGGGTATTGTTAATGCTATACAGTATAATATACAGTTCATATAATACATTCAGTCGATAAGAAGAATAACATTAAAAAATAAAAGTTTGTTGTCAATAGATTGTTCTGTACATCAGTGAATGGATTGGAATATGAATATTAGATATATATTGTCGACGTAATATTCTAGACCATTGTGTATTATAAATATCTTGATATATATATTACATGGATATATTCAACTATATTTGTCACACTCCCTCACGAGCACAAACATCAAGTGAACCCATCCAGGTGTCTTAAATAATTCTCAACAACAATTCAGTGGTGCCGCCATCCAGGACACAGAAGGATGACTGTGTGTCGTCCATCCTTCATGTAGGGGGCAGGTGCCGCCATCCAGGACACAGAAGGATGGTTGTGTGTCGTCCATCCTTCATGTAGGGGGCAGGTGCCGCCATCCAGGACACAGAAGGATGGTTGTGTGTCGTCCACCCTTCATGTAGGTGGGCAGGTGCCGCCATCCAGGACACAGAAGGATGGTTGTGTGTCGTCCATCCTTCATGTAGGGGGCAGGTGCCGCCATCCAGGACACAGAAGGATGGTTGTGTGTCGTCCACCCTTCATGTAGGTGGGCAGGTGCCGCCATCCAGGACACAGAAGGATGGTTGTGTGTCGTCCATCCTTCATGTAGGGGGCAGGTGCCGCCATCCAGGACACAGAAGGATGGTTGTGTGTCGTCCACCCTTCATGTAGGTGGGCAGGTGCCGCCATCCAGGACACAGAAGGATGGTTGTGTGTCGTCCATCCTTCATGTAGGGGGCAGGTGCCGCCATCCAGGACACAGAAGGATGGTTGTGTGTCGTCCACCCTTCATGTAGGTGGGCAGGTGCCGCCATCCAGGACACAGAAGGATGGTTGTGTGTCGTCCATCCTTCATGTAGGTGGGCAGGTGCCGCCATCCAGGACACAGAAGGATGGTTGTGTGTCGTCCATCCTTCATGTAGGGGGCAGGTGCCGCCATCCAGGACACAGAAGGATGACTGTGTGTCGTCCACCCTTCATGTAGGGGGCAGGTGCCGCCATCCAGGACACGGAAGGATGGTTGTGTGTCGTCCATCCTTCATGTAGGGGGCAGGTGCCGCCATCCAGGACACAGAAGGATGACTGTGTGTCGTCCACCCTTCATGTAGGGGGCAGGTGCCGCCATCCAGGACACAGAAGGATGACTGTGTGTCGTCCACCCTTCATGTAGGGGGCAGGTGCCGCCATCCAGGACACAGAAGGATGACTGTGTGTCGTCCACCCTTCATGTAGGGGGCAGGTGCCGCCATCCAGGACACAGAAGGATGGTTGTGTGTCGTCCACCCTTCATGTAGGTGGGCAGGTGCCGCCATCCAGGACACAGAAGGATGGTTGTGTGTCGTCCACCCTTCATGTAGGGGGCAGGTGCCGCCATCCAGGACACAGAAGGATGGTTGTGTGTCGTCCACCCTTCATGTAGGTGGGCAGGTGCCGCCATCCAGGACACAGAAGGATGGTTGTGTGTCGTCCACCCTTCATGTAGGTGGGCAGGTGCCGCCATCCAGGACACAGAAGGATGGTTGTGTGTCGTCCACCCTTCATGTAGGTGGGCAGGTGCCGCCATCCAGGACACAGAAGGATGATTGTGTGTCGTCCACCCTTCATGTAGGGGGGGGGGGGGGGGAGCGCCATCCAGGACACAGAAGGATGGTTGTGTGTCGTCCACTCTTCATGTAGGTCGTCCTCTGTTGCTCACTGTTGACCCTTCCTCTGTGTCGTGAATTATCTGGCCATGAAAGTAACAAAGCTGATTACCTGAGTGTCTAGTGTTACTTGTGAGATGTTACCTGTGTCGAGTTACTTATGAAGTTATTTGTGTAGTGTTGCTTATGAAGTGTTAACTGGTTAGTGTTGCTTGTTTAGTGTTACTTGTGTGTAGTGTTACCTATTAATTGTTACCTGGTTAATGTCAGGGTAAAGTGTTCAGTTTTACCTGTATGTTTGGTTACGTTTCTGTACTAAAATATTATTGTTTCTTTCAATAACTGTATGTTGTTTGGTGTGATGTTAACCCAAATTCTTGATATACTTGTGTAGACACATTTCAACTTTCTTAGCAACTAGAATATCTTAAATGTTTACCTGGACTAGGCCAATGTGTGATGAGTAATGTCTATATCCAAAAAAGATTATATATTTTTTTTCTTTTAATTAGACAAAAATAGTCATTATAGTACTAAATGCTATATTATTGATTTAAACTGCATCCGCTCAGTGTTTTGGAAATCCTACCGTCCTTGTCACGGCAGGACTCGAACCCACACCACTCAAATAGTGAGGGCGCTGACAACTGTACCACAAATTGCAAAAGTTATACTTGAGTCTGACCTGCCACTGCTGCCCTAGGAACTTTCTCTCAACTTCATTATAGACCACAACCAATACCTTTACCAATAACCCGCCAATACTAGGGGACCAGTACTGCAGGAGGAGTTGTGTTTGTATATTTCACTCCCGTCATTGTGGGTCCCTGTGGGTGAGTTGTGTAAAGGTTAGTTATGTGATGAATGATTGGCGTTCACTTGGGAATAAAAACTCAGGGAGGCTTAGTGTCTAATGGAAAAAATATTTCTTAATATTCACGAGTTATTTGGGTTTATGAACCTCCTGAACTTACAATAAAAACGTGATTAAATTTACTTTGTGATTCATTTTTGTTGAATTATTGGCTCCGTGTTTATGGTATGAGGTATTATCCCGCTTCCCTGACATGTTTTGAGTACTAACCACACTACCACGGATGTACTTTTCATTTCTCAAGTGAATGAGATGATCTGTAGTCATGAAAAATACATGAAAAAATTAAACTAAATAGAACTTTTGTGACGTCTTACAATGTTTACATCAAGGAGGTTGAATGGATGGAGGCGGTGTTTTCTGTGTATGTAACAGAGACGCGTGAAGCCAGGCCGCCATCTTGTTGAGGGCAACAAGGTCACAGTTGCCGCAGCTACTTACGAACAAACGTTGGTAACAGATAACTCTGCAGGATTTATACTATTGTTTTATTAATAAGCACATTATAGAGGGATCAAGCAAGGAGGATGAAGTCACTGAGAGAAAAGCGCCTCCATATTGGTCAGGTATCAGTCACACTCAGTGACTTCACTTGAGGCAGCGGGTGCCGCCTCCACCCATTCAACCTCCTTAGTTTACATCCCTAAACTAATATGTGCCTTAGGTGCTGCTGTCTCCTGAAACCAATATATTTTTTTTAATTTTCTAAGGAACTTTTTATCCATTCATTACCTCCTGAGCGACTAGCTGGTATGTCACCTGGAGATAGTCTGTTAACCCCTTGTGTACGGGTTCCCATCTGAGCTGAATAAAATCGTCGGCATTAGTTAAATAAAACATTAAATGAGGCGTCCACGTAGTGAAGGGGCTAATTTAGCTAATAACACTAACTGTATTTAGGACAAGGAGGGTATCTAGTGAGGTTGGTGAGCGGCTCCTCGGTATAATTTGCACCGATGTGTTTGGTGGTCACTGTGTTTCTTGTGACCTTGTGTAAGTGTAGATCAGTTTCTACAAAAATGTTATACTATTCTAACCTTATGTGCTATGAGACCTAATCTCGTCAACATACTGTACCTGTTCATTGATTAGTCTTTTTTATGGGATTAGCCTACAAGAGCACATGTCAATGACCCACATCAGGGCCTGGGGGGCGAAAATATAGGAATAATAATAATAATAAGGGTTAAAATTGCTAAAAAGTCACGTGACTGCAAAAATCTGTGATCGGTTGTGACGTCAAAGGTTGGCTCGAGCTGCCGAGCCAACAGGAATACAGGACTTGTGGCCATATACATTGTTGATATACACAGGCATACCTTATTGTTAGGTTAAAATAAATTACTACTCAAGTATCATCGTGTGTATTTACTTGCTGGGTTACATTAGGTTATATTAGGTTGGGTTAACTTAGGTTAGATGGTTTGGTTAGGTTAAGTTAGGCTAAATGGGTTTGGTTGTTAGGTTACGTTAGCGTTAAGTTAAGGTATTTAATCATCATGAGAAATAAGCTGGGGTGTTTGATCATCCGTTATCCCGCGTTTAATTTTATATACTCGTTATTCTTGGACCATAGTCACCCCGACTCTCACTAGGTCTCTAAGTCATAAGGTCCCTTCAAATTATAGCGAGTCCCTGAGAGTTAAGTCCTTACAGAGTGACCGAATACTTTGAGTCACAATGAATCCTCTTACGCCACGTCGAGTCCCTCCTGAGTCATATAACCTCCTCCCGCCAATCACCTTGCTCTTTCTTGGGTCACAATGAGTCCGTTAGTTATAATGAGTGCATATACGTTATTACATAAACTGAAATTTATCATAAGTCCCCTTAATTTATACTGAGTCACATCTGAGTCACACAATCTCTCTGAATCATCGAGTCTCTTTTATTGAGTTACATTGAGTCATCATTTCCATCCTTTGAGTCACGGGAAGTCCCCTTAAATGACATCCGAGTCCCACCTGAATCATACTAAATCTCTGAATGAGTCCCCCCTCCCCCCTCTTATGTCGACCTCTCTCTCTGTCTTCTCGTCACCGGTCAGGAGTCACAAGAGATTTGGGCCTTGATAGACAGATAAACTACTTAGATTGAAGTATCACATCCACACTACTGTCCACCGTCGTCCTGGGAGACAGAAGCCTATACTTTCCTTCCTCGCGTTCGTTCGGGAGTTGTGAACACTATACCTCTACCAAACGGTGATGGATTTTAATAAATGGGAAGAAAATACTATATGACGTCAGGGCGGGGGACTTACCAGTGTTTAGTGGCAGCCATGATAAACTAGATGGGTCTGTTGTTGGCGGTGCCCTCAGCCTCGACTCAGACCTTCACTTATTCGAGGCCAGTACAGTACAGCTTAAAAATGACTGAACTGTGAACGGCCACAGAACAAATCTGTATTTTCAATGTGATGGTAATCGGGTCATCAGTTGTGAAGATAATGATCGGAACCCATTGATATTAACGCGTGGATGAACAGACGGACGACCAGGCAACCCAAGAGCACAATTCCTACTCTGTTACTTATCCGCCGGAGAGAGACTACTGACTTTCACTGATGCAAGACCCCATCATGCATCTTCATATATGTAATTTTACGTCTATTTCTTGTTTAAACGAAAGACGATAAGACTACATGTAGAAGTCAATTTTAAAAGCACGATGTATTTTGTTTTGAATGAAAATTTGATGAACGTCGGGAACGTCTCTGATGGCATTGATTTTAGGCAGTCAGTGACATTGACCTTCTCGAGCGACCACACGGGTGAAAATGCCATGGTCGTGATGAGACAAAGACGTAATTTGTTTTTTGTATTTTTTATTAATTGGAGGGAGCAAAAAATAAAACAAACAACCACTGTTCTCTATTTCATGTCTGGAAAATGAAAGTTTTCGTCAATGGTGTCTATATTTAATGTTGTGGAAGGATATATATATATATATATATATATATATATATATATATATATATATATATATATATATATATATATATATATACAGTATATATATATATATATATATATATTATATATATATATATATATATATATATATATATATATATAGAGAGAGAGAGAGAGAGAGAGAGAGAGAGAGAGATTATAAATACTATATTTAATAGTTGAACACTTTGGTTGTCTGAATAACACAAATGATTCGGTGATTTAACAACTAGCACTTTTCTACAACATAGTGAAAGGAATTTGGTGAAAAATGTGTTTGTTGTGTCAGTGTGAGATGGGGACCGTACAGCTGTGTCAGGCGAGTGTTCGAAACTTTTGTCGTGGCCCTCGACATCTCCAAAGCATTTGACAGGGTATGGCACAAGTCTTTGCTATCTAAACTTCCCTCTTTTGGTTTCTCTCCCCACTTTGTTTTCTCATCTCTAGCTTCCTTGAGAACCGATCCATGGCAGTTGTTGTCGAAGGTTCGATCTCTCGTTCTTTCTCTACCAGTAGTGGTGTCCCACAGGGTTCTGTTCTTTCACCTACTCTCTTCCTCCTCTTTATCAATTATTTACTTCACACTACAATTAATTCTATCCATTTTTACGCTGATGATTCTACTCTCCACTCTTCTTCACATTTTACCCTTCCTCCTAACTTTCAAACTAGATCTGTTTCTAGAACTGATATCATTACTTCTATCAATGCGGATCTTTGCAGCATTTCTGAATGGGGAGATACAAACTTGGTTAAGTTCAATAGTAATAAAACTCAATATTTACCAATTACACTCTGTAAATTAGACGATCTCCCACCAATTACATTTCAGGACGCTATCATCATGCCAAATTCTGAAATATGTCCTGGAAATCACACATTCTTAGTATAGCTAAAGCTGCCTCCCGTAAATTGGGAATGCTGTACAGATGCCGTAGCTGCTTCACTCCTGAGCAGTTGCTCCAAGTACTGTTCTCATATCTGGGGTGGCTCTTCTTCTGTTAGATATGGTGGAATCAAAGGCATTTCGTCTTATTAACTCTCCTCCTTTAGTCGACAATCTCTCTTCCCTTTCTCTTCGCCACAATGTTGCTTCACTCTCTCTCTTTTACAGGTACTTTAATGGGCAATGTTCGGTGGATTTGGCATCCTGTGTACCGCGGGCAAGGCAGTGGGCTCGTAACACACGTCTTGCCCGCGGTGCCCACCGTTTCTCTGTGGATGTCGGTCACACAAGAATAACCCGTTATAGTACCTCCTTCTTTCCTCACACAGGCAAACTGTGGAATGCTCTGCCTTCTTCTGTGTTTCCATACTTATACAATGTCTCACTTTAAAAAGCTGGTTTTCCGGCATCTTCGTGGTATACATTAACACAATATAGCCTTTTTGTTCTCTATTTTTAATTTCTTTCTGTTCTTTTTTTTTTCGTCCCCAAGACCCCGTTGTGGGTCGTTGGACCTGTGCCCGGGTGGGCTAATTCCCGTAAAAAAAAAAAAAAAAAAAAAATCCGGTAATGTTTACGTCTCTTTATTATGGCACAATGGAGTATGGTTATGATGCAGGTCCTTCACACAAACTAGAATGTTAGATCAACTAGAATATCCCCCAATTTACTTAACACAATAATAATAACAAATAAACTCAAAATATAGGCAGTCCAAAACATAGCCCACAGAAGAGCAGCAAAACTCAGACCTCCAAATACACAAACGGCCAGCAAATGGAAAAGATGGGGGACATCCCAGGGATGTCTGAAGGGTATTCAAATACACAAGGACCCGGATGGGCCCCCCAAAACAAACATAAGGCCCTTGACAGCAACACATAATCCAAGTGAGTTCTCACAGGCTCAATATATAGTATAGTTTCAGGATAACTTTGCTAGTCTTGTAACTAACACTCCTGACGTATGCTTTGATCAGCTGTTGTGGCGGTGCATTAAATTTCTTGAGGGTGTTGAGGATGTGAAGAAGCTTGGGTGTTGTTGTGGTGATACTAACGACGAGGTCTTGCCATGAGAGGTCGTTGGTGATGGTGACTCACAGCTGTTCACTGCCGGGATGCTGGTGTCGGCTATCGTTAGATCCGGTAGATTTCGTATGTTGATGATCATGTTGCTTTCTGAGGCCCAGACTTGGAGACCCTGGGTGACTTGTTGTAGGGTGCTGGTGGTGCTTACTTTTTCGAGTGGTCACGCCTCGTAGATGGCAAAATCGTCGATGTATTTGAGGTACTTATATTATCTAACCAGGAGCGAACACGTTGCAATGGTTTTAAATTAGACAAATTTAGATTTAGGCGCCAGATAGATAAACGCTGGTTTGGAAATAGAGTAGTGGATGAGTGGGACAACTTACCAAACAACATCATTAACTCAACGCGCTGGGTAGCTTCAAATTTAGGTTGGACAGATAATTAATGAGCGATATGGGTTGGGTGTAAATGGGGCTGCCAAGTATGGGCCAACAGGCCCGCTGCAGTTTCCTCCATGCTTATGCTTCTATGTTCAAAGTCAATATTCTTTATAATATATTCACCTTATCTTTTCATAATATTTTCCTTGTTTTATAGATGTATTGTCTCTAACATGGGTCTAAGAAATTTTATAGACATATCTGCCATAATAAAAGAAGTCTTGAAAGTTGTGTTAACATTTGATTATACCACCGTTGTTGTAGTGTACCCGTGCTAATATAAACTTAAAGGAAAATTGTCTCCGTGATACTCAGGTGTTAAACAATTTATATTTGATTGTATCTGTAAAGCGTTAATTTGCGGTAGGTTGGTTAGGTTAGGTTGGGTTAGGTTAAGATTTACTTAAAGGCTCTGGATCAATCAAGGGCCAAAGCAATATAAATGGGAGTGACTTGTACCTGGTCAGAATCTCGACTGAATACAGTTACGTGTCATCTCCTTCCACGAGGTACAGTACACAGCACCTTACAGAGTACAGCACTCACTAGTTAGTGTGTTGTTTTCCAATGAGAAAAGCATACCACCATAACATTTTCATAATCTGATGAAATTTGCACAGTCTGGTGATTAGTGCCATCCATGTTGAGTACACAGGGAATGTTTTGTGAACTACGGATACATATTTGTTTTTATTTTATTCATAGTGTACGAAGTTTTATCATCACGATGGTTTTTCTCTCTAAACCATTAGGAAAAAAACAAACTTTAAGTATTTTTTATTATGCTACAATTAAACCCAAAATGGCATAATAGGCTGCAAATTGCTCTTTTTTCGAATACTGTATTCACTCTCTCTAAAGGGATTAAATTCCACTCCCTAAAACATCAACGTCAATAAACTATTACATAATAACCTGAGATACGTCCATATAGAAAGGGTTAAGACCAAAATAAGTTAACATTCACCTTCCATCTGACGAACTCTCCACGTATTAGCTATCACCAGAAACACCAGTTTTTCTTTTACGTCAAGAAAGTCAAAAAAGCCTGATGGAATAATAGGAGAGAAACTTAGAATTTCACTTTATGGACAAAACTACAGCCAATTTTTACATGGACAGGAATTCGAAATAGACGCCTGAACTTTTTGGTACGAAGTTACTGGTCCTGTTGCTGGGCTCTCTAAAAATAAAGGAAAACAAATAGTAGGAACACGAAACTCCGGCTACACAGCATCCTGAGTGTGAGAAGCTCAGCCAATCAAGTCCCGTGAGTCAGGAGTGTATTAGAGAACCCTCTTTAGGCCTAGTGGTTCTTTAAAGTGAACCCAGGGCTCAGGGGGGTATCAGAGACTCTACTTTAGGTCTAGTGAATCTTTAAAGTGAACCCAGGGCCTAGGAGGGTATCAGAAAACCCACTTTAGGTTTAGTGGTTCATTAGAATGAACCTAGGGCTCAGGAGGGTATCAGAGAACCCACTTTAAGTCGAGTGGTTCTTTAAAGTAAGCCCAGGGATCAGGAGGGTGTCAGAAAACTCCCTTTAGGTCGAGTGGTTCTTTAAAGTAAGCCCAGGGATCAGGAGGGTGTCAGAAAACCCACTTTAGGTCGAGTGGTTCCTTAAAGTAAACCCTCGAAGAAACAGGAGAGAATAGTGGGAAAAGAAAAATAACGTAAAGGTGTGGGTAAATTGTAGGTTATGTATCTAAGCTACTGTGCCGAGTAGCAACCCTGTACATAAGCTACTGTGCCGAGTAGCAACCCTGTACATAAGCTACTGTGCCGAGTAGCATTTATATATATATATAATCACGTGGCAACACTGCACGTGTTATGTGGCAACATTGCCCCGAGGCTGCCATATGGCAAGGCTGCCCCAGTCTGACTGTGTGAGCCGTGCATGGCACACGCGAGTCACCACTTGTATTTCTCTCATCCATAATAAATGGACTTCAGTGTTACACAGTGTTTCCCTACCCATCACTGCATTCTTCAGGGAACGCTAGTAACTTTCATGGCGCAGTGCCTAGGATCTGTGGACTTACAAAGTGTGTGTGAACTATGCCGAGACAGTTACGTCTGCCGGTGATGCGCGTCATGGGCGTCGACTCATAGTGTGTTGTGTTGCGCTGTGTTTCGCCGCGATGTGCAGTGTTGCTCCGTCACAGTGCGTTTTAGTGACGGTGGCAGTGTTAGTGTCAGTGTATTAGTGTGTGTCTAGAGCTGAGAGTTGAGCATTGGCCTGTTTTTTGTGGTACCCACGGAGCACGCAGGCGTATACCCTTCTCGTGCGACATCCGGGGGACACTGCCGGTCTTGCCGGACCACG
This sequence comes from Homarus gammarus, assembly GCA_958450375.1. Classification (NCBI taxonomy): domain Eukaryota; kingdom Metazoa; phylum Arthropoda; class Malacostraca; order Decapoda; family Nephropidae; genus Homarus; species Homarus gammarus. The sequence continues at coordinate 78,242 of CAUDMG010003839.1, forward strand.
CTCCGCTCTCTCAGACACGCACGCACGCACGCACGCACGCACGGACAGAACAGTGCGTGATTTCTGCGCTGTTTATGTCATATATATGTGGTTCGAGCTGTTGAGGCGCCACTTTATATATTAAGCAGTGCAGTCCACGCATACACAAAGATGGGAGGTAAGAAGGGACAACGTCAAGATGGGAGACATGACTCCCCACCACCTCCTCCACCGGGCACAGACTCTCATCCTCCACCTCCAGTGACGGACATTGCCACAATTCTGAGGTGGATGGACGACCAGGACGAGAGACGCAGAGAGATGGAACTTCAGAGGGAGGAGACACGAAGAGAGGAGGAAAAGTTGCGTTTTGAGGCACTATTGGCGACCCTGGCGCTAACCCACCCTCCCTCACTCACAGGTAGAGCGCTTCAAGGCGCCAGTACACTCCCTCCTCCACCACACCAGCATCCTGCAGGTACTCTTGCCTCCGAGCAAACAGCTCCCAAGGCATCTGTTCAACCCCCACTCGCCCTCTCACCAGACGTCACGTTTCAGCTTTTTCGTGAGTGGAGGCGGCGTTGGACAGGTTACTCCACGATGGTGGACCTTGACAGCATGCCTCCAAACAAACAGCTCATCCAACTGTGGATGTGTTTGTCGCTGGATACCCAGAGAATTTTGGAGCACACGTTGCAAGTGCCTCCCGATTCTACATCTTCAGTGACGGATGTGCTCGACCTTTTACAGGAGCACGTTAAGGGTCGGAACAACGAGGCTTTGCGTCGCCGTGCCTTCACCAGCTGCAAGCAGGCGGAGAACGAATCCTTTGATGACTTTTTTGTACGCTTGAAGAGTTTGTCAGAGGAGATCGACGTCTGCAAGGCGCACAGCCGGGAATGTGAGGAAGCCTGGATCAAGCACGGGATCTTGACAGGTGTCAGGCACGAAGAGTTGATGCAGCGACTCATCCCCCTGGACGCTTCCTCCACACTCCAGGTGGTAGTGACTGAATGTCGGTCATACGAGGCCACCAAGTCCGCCACCTCTGCCTTACGGGCCCCACCTGCTGTGAGAGCTATCTCACAATACAAGAAGGATAAGAAGGCGGGCAACAACGTGAAGGCTGCCACACGTTCTTCCACGCCTCCGCCTAGTGCTTCCTGTGGCAGCTGTGGAAAGCAGCACAGCCCCAAGACTTGCCCGGCCGCCGACGCACTGTGTCGTGGATGTGACCGTAAGGGCCACTGGTCTAACACAGACAGGTGCCCTGCACGAGGCCGCAAGTGTCAGGCCTGTGGTCGCTATGGACACTACGACAAGTGCTGCCCCGAACCCAAGCCCAAAAGCCCAAGACGAGGACAGCAGCGCACTTCCCTCGGGGTGGTTCGCACGCAGCCCCCTCCAGATGGCCCACGCAGCCCCAAGCAGCAGCGGAGTCACATCAGGAGGGTGGAATCGACCACACGCCCCAGGGCTACCCCTGCCCAGATCCTGTATGGTCACCCTCTCCGCTCTTGCGTTCCTACACACGCCAAGGCCTTTGCGAAGGACTGGCAGACCAAAGCCGAGAGCTGCGACCGCCGTGCCGCTACACGTGCCCAGGACGCCAAGGCTCGGTATGACGACCGTGCCCGCCCTCTTCAGCCAGTGGAGATTGGTGCCCTTGTCCGCGTCCAGGACCCGACGACGACACGTTGGGACAAGGTGGGCATAGTGATGGGCGTCGGCCGGTCGCGGGACTACAAGGTCAGGATGCCGAGCGGCCGTGTCTGGTGGAGGAACCGCCGCTTCCTCTGGCCAGTCCCACCCCCTGCTGCTGGCCCCCTGACCGAGGATGAGTCACCTACACCTCACGAGGATCCGCCCCACAGTGCACCTCGACGCTCGGAGCGACTTAGGACTAAGAAGTCCGCTCAAGACAAAGACTATGAGCGTGAGGGGGGAGGGAGATGTAGGTTATGTATCTAAGCTACTGTGCCGAGTAGCAACCCTATACATAAGCTACTGTGCCGAGTAGCAACCCTGTACATAAGTTACTGTGCCGAGTAGCATTTATATATATAATCACGTGGCAACACTGCACGTGTTATGTGGCAACATTGCCCGGAGGCTGCCATATTAGGGTGTGTCATACGGAGGCGAATGTTTTTTTTTTTGAGTTTGAAAAATCGGCCCATGGTATTAATGGTGTAGTTCTATGTGCAGAATCATGTGATATCTTCAGATTTGAAAAGTTTTCATTTTTTGCTAGGTAAATTTTAACTTGAAATCTTATGAAAATTCAGTATTCCCACCCTTTTACCAACACCACTAAATAGCTTATTTAAAGTAAAGTAAATGTATCAGGTTAATTTATTAGGATGAAAATGTTCCAGAATAGTGAAACGAATGATCTTGACACATTTATTAAATTTAATATTCCTTTAGAAAACAAAATCATCAAATACAAAAATCAGTTTTACTACTATGACCCGGTGTTGCTGCACACCATAGAGAACATGTCTTTCTTGCTTCTGTTTCTACTCATCACCTCCCTGCTGACCACATGAGCTCGGATGTAGCCTTCCCTCCTCTCCTGGCTGTACACGTGACTGCTGGCCTCGCTCACTTGCTGTACACAACGCTCTATACTCTGGGTGTGCGAGGGCCAGGCAGGGACATGCATAGGGTTGTCCAGGAAAGCTCTGACTTGAACATTGGTGAGGCTGCAGGTAAGAGGGGGCTCACTGCCAGCCTGGATGTTATCCAGATCTATGAGATCAGTGAGGGTCTTGGCACCTAGATTGACTTCAGGAGTCTTCCTGACCCTGAAGGAATCGTCACCAACTGGTTCGTCATGCCCAGATCCTCTCATAAGTCTCATATCCAAGGTCTTTTTGACTGCCACTCTTCTCTCCTCCTCATCCTTACTGCAGAGCATTGTCTGCAGAACTGCCTCGGGATGAGCATACCAGGAAGATCTCCTCACAGTCTGCTCCACAATCTGAACAACCTTCCTTGGCTGACTCCTCAGGAGCTCAAGCTGGAAGAGGACATGCCTCGGACCTTCGGAGAACGATGACTTGACCTTGGTGTTGAACCAATTTGGCAAGTAGACACTCACGATGAATTGGACAATAAGTATCAGGTTGTGAAGCTGGTTCCCTTTCAGTTTATGATGAGCGACCCAAATTCTGCAGAACCTGAGAGCCGTTGTGAGCCACCTAGAATGTGAGACTGGACCTATCTGCAGGTAAGCAAGTCTATCAGGCATGACCCCAGTTTCGATGGCACTGCAAATCATGTAACCATAGTACTGGTCAGTACTCAGGTCGTCAATGACAGTATGTGCAAGCTCAACGAGTGGAGGGCCAACTGTGATTTTTTCAAAGCTCGGATTTATTTCTAACTCAGTGACAGAGTCCAGCATCTTGCCAAGAGGACCAGACCATCTGTTGTTTGAAAGAGTCTTGCCATCCAGCTCCTGGATCAGATGTCTGAGTGGCAACTCGTTGGTGTGGAGGTCACAAACAATCCAGACCAGCTTCCTCCCAATCTTCCGCTCTATCCACTGTATGACCCCCCCTTGCAACCCTGTGTTCGTGTTGGTGCTGTCCCCTCCAATGGCCTGCAGGGTCTGGTCTACGTTCCTCTCTCTGAGCCAGTTCACAATGTTATCTGCCACTATCTCAGCTGGTTTCCTGATGTCATCTTTCTCTGGAGTGAAATGCCACAACTACTTCCCTCCTGGTTCACTGCAGCAGGAGTAGTGTTCCTCCTTCACCATGGCAGGGAACAACTTGTCAGAATCTTCAACTTTCATGAACACTTTAGTGTCATCCCTTCTCCCATCAAAGAACAAACAATTGATTCCATTTTCTCTTATCCCCTTATCAAACTCCTCTTCTAGGTTACTGACAAGTTTCTCCTGAGCTTTCCTTACTTTGTTATGATCTATCACCAGGTGAACATCATCAGGTGTTATCAAACCACCGTCAACCCAGGCAGCTGTTGCTATCTCTGCAGTTTCTCTGAGACCAGTGTGGTGTCGCATGCTGGCCAGAGCTATGCTCGGGATATCTTTCCTATTTCGAATCTTATGCCTGGAAGGTTTGGGATCATTATTTTCTGGGTTAGGGACAAGGTCACCATTCTCCTGGTCAGCACTCTGATCAGCCATGGGGAAGTCATTAAACTCTGAATCAGCTTGACTCCAATCATCGGCCTTTTTTACCTCACCCTGGGCCTTCTCAAGTCTCTTTTCCTCGGCAACTCTTCTCCTCTTCTGTCTCTCTGTGGCAGCCTCCTGTCTCTTGGACTCCGGAATATCTTGGCTAGAAATCATGAGAGCCCCTATACTGCCAGTCTTCTCTCTCTGTGCTTTGACAAATGCCAGTTCGATCACAGGAATCTTCAGTTCACGCTTGCAAATACAGGAGATGTGGGCCTCGGATTTACAGTCACGATCGCATCCAAACTCAGGACAGAGAACAATTGGGCACTTGCAAGTAATTATGTCAAATAACTGGTCCAGTTGCTTGGCAAAGCTGTCCTTAACTGCAAGTTTTCCTCTCCCAAGAGAGATATCTCTTGCCTTTTCCCAACTGGCTAGCAGTCTCTCTAATCTTCTTCTGACTTGTTATGACTGGAGGCTTGAACTGAGCGTTAGCCAGAGTGTACTGTGCCAAGACAGCTTTGGTCATATCACTGGCAATGTGTTTGTTTGTGTAAGTTCTTTGGTTCTTTTCACTGATTTGCCTGATTAAAACACCGTATCTCAAAGCATCTCTCAATGTAGGCAACTCCGACTTCAGGAGCTCTCTCCCAGACCCAAGATAGTGACTGAGATGGCTGGATTTTTAGTTCCTCGTCCTGACACAAGCAGCCATCGCAAATATTATCAACTTATAAATGCATCAGAATCTGAAACAGAAAAAATATTGTTAGTTGGGTTGTTAAAGAATGAAGTCAGAAAGCAATGTTCACTATTTAATTGTAATGAGCTGATGCAGCTGTACGTTAGATTTTCGATAAATGTCACGCTAAAATTTACCTAGCAAAAGGTTGCAAAATATTGAAACTGAACTTATTTTCTGTTTATATACACTAAAATCTACCAAAAAAGTGATGGGCCATTAGTTTTAGCTGATCTTCCCTCCTATGACACACACACTAATAGGGGATTCCCTTTGTCTCCCTGCCCCGTCGCGCCTTCGTCGTCTCGCCTTCCCTCGGGACTTGCCTCTGAGCCCACGGACGACCTGGTTCTTCCGTCACTGCTCTCCACTTCAGGACTCAACACCTCGCCTCCGCCAAGGTCCCACAGCCATGATAGTCACCACACAAATGGACGAGACGGTACGCCTGTTCACTCAGGTGGGCTTTCCTGCTCCCCAGGGGGAGGTGATGCTGAAGTTCACCGCCATCACCCCAGAAACTCGTCGTACCAAGGTAATGGTTCGCCGTGTACCCTGGGAGATCCCTATCGACGATCTTCGCCCTCTTCTCCCACAACTACTGGACATGGAACGCCGCATCAACCCGGTCTCCAAACGTCCATCCAACGAACTCATCGGCTGGTGGGTGGGCCCCCTCCCCCCGAAGGTGAATGTAGGACCAATTCACAACTGTCCTCTCGACCGATTTATCGAAACCCCGAAAATCTGTGGTCGTTGCCAATCGTGGAAACACTGCACCTGGGAGTGCACGAGAATGGTCGCCTGCGGTTTCTGTGCAGGTCCTCACGAAACAGTGGAATGCAAATCGAATATTCAGAACAAAATCCCAGTTATTCCACAGTACGTCAATTGCCATGGTAGTCACCACGCCTGGAATGCCAATTGCCCACAGCGTCCTGGCACTCGCCCGGGGAAAACTTACCTTGTACCACCGCCCTCGTCTCTGACGAAGCCCCTGTCAACCAAACCTCAATCCTATCCACCACCGCCTCTTCCATCCACCAAGGATTTCCCATTGATCTCCTCTCCTCTACCACCCCCTCTATCACCCCTACCACCCATCCTTTCTCCCCTCCCTCCCTCTCTCTACCGTTCTTGGAACAAGGTCGTTGCCGGCCCTGCCACACAGTCACCACCATCTCCTGCCCACCCGGACCCCCGCTGTCTCTCACCAGCACCACCACCTCTTACTCAACTGAACCCTCACCGTCCCTCTCCGTCGCTACCACCACCACATGCCCAGTCGGGCCCTCGGCAATCCTCGCCGCCACCTCCAGCTCCTGCACAGGTACACCAAGTTGGTTCTATGGAAACAATCACTCTCCGTCTGGATCGCCACTCCAAGCAAATCAACCTTCTCTCTGCCCAACTCGACTTGTTTGTGAAAACAATTGCGACATTGCAGAAGCAACAACAACTCATTCTGGACACCCTGACCCAACAGGGGCGCACTTTGCAAGCCCTGATGACCCGCCTCCTTCCATCTCCCGAGATGGAGGATCCATTCCTCGCTCTCCCACTCCTCCCTCTTCATTTATCTCAACAGAATTTGGTACCTCCTCTGGAGCCCTGTCTCGCCCCTCCGACTCATCTCACACCGGAGGCCGTTCCCTCCTCTTCTTACAATGGAACATCCAGGGACTTAGACCTCGCCGGACAGACCTTGCCCAGTTTGTGCTCTCCCATCAAGTAGATGTTGCTCTTCTTCAGGAAACCATCACAGACGATGTTACTCCACTCCGCCTCTCTGGCTATACTGTTTACACCCTGCCTCGGTACCGTGGGCAGGCTCGTGGCCTCCTCACCCTTGTGCGTAACACCATTCCATCTGTTCGTCTCCCTTCACCTGACTCACATGGACCCCCGTCTGAATTACTTTCTGTCTCCCTTACTCTTGGTGACCGGACCCTTCGTGAAGTCAATGTTCTTTTCAAGAGTGATTCTCTGGACCCCCAGGTTCTTCACGACCTCCATGATGGGGTTCCCACTATTGTTCTTGGCGACTTGAATGCCCGCCATCCCACTCTTACTCCAGATCATCCCACTCCATGTACCCTTAACGGATCACATCTCTCACAGTTTCTTAATGGGGATGATGATGTTCGCTTTCTTTGTCCTGACGATCCTACTCGCCTCCCCCATAGTTTCCTTGATGTTGGCTTACTATTGAACGGTCATACCTCCTTTCATCCTACCGTCTGCACCGAGCCTGCTCTGTATAGTGACCATCTTGCCGTTACTACCCATCTCAGGCTCTCCTCTGCCACGACATCAACTCCTTATCGATCCCCTCGCCTTCGTCTCACACAAGATGCTGTTCCTTCCTTTACCCATTACCTTTCTACCTGGGCGGATTCCTATGTTGTCCCCCAGTCCCTTGACTCTTACAGCGCTGATTTTGTTGATGCCGTGTATGACTCTGTCAATCGCGCTACCCCTCCACGCCCTCCCCGTCACCCCAGAAGTGCCACCAACTACTGGTATCGTATCCCTGCCATGAGACATCTCCGGCAGGTAACCCGTGATCTCCACTCTGCCATACGGAGGTCTCGGTCTCCAGAGGACTGGGAAGACTTCAAAAATTGGTGCTCCTTTGCAACTCAGGAGCGCCGTCGGATACGTGAGGCGGACTGGCTATCCATCACGGATTAATGCTATACGGGGTACTCGACGGAGGCCTCCTCCCCACCCTGACCCCGCCTCCCTTGCCTGCTCTTTAATGGAGGACTGGGCACGAGCTTCCTCCCCTGAGGCACTTCCAGATCCAATGCAGGAGGCAGTGCAGGCTCGCATCGATGCGTCTGAGCCTGTTGTTCGTGCTGCTCTTACCTCCCCTGCCCCCACTGATCATCCCATCACACAGTTCGAGCTTGACACTGCTCGTCGCTCTAGAAAAGACACCTCTCCTGGGGATGATCAGATAACCTACTCCGTCCTCAACGCCTGTACTAATATTCCTAACGGCCCCTTGCTTGCTCTCTACAATATGTCTTATGAACTTGGGGTTCTCCCGTCCAACTGGAAAAATGCCACTATTATCCCCATCCCTAAGCCGGGAGATCCTGGGAAATATCGACCCATTAGTCTTACCTCCTGTGTTTGCAAGATGATGGAGAGGATACTCCATCGTCGCCTTCTTCACACCATAGGCGGCTTCCACAACTCCCTCAATGGTTTCATTCAACATCGCAGCACAGCACACTCCATTGCTTCCTTTTATTGCAATCAGACTGCCCGCGTCTCCGTCTTCCTTGATATCAAGGGAGCCTTTGATACGGCTCAGCCTGCTCTCATTTTAGCTGAACTTGCGCGGTTAGGGGTTAAAGGGAGACTTCTACAATGGATCGCCTCTTTCCTCACTGGACGTCAGGCCCGGGTTCGCGTTGAAGGCTCTATGTCTCCTGTTCAAGAAATGAACCTCGGCACCCCTCAAGGTGGAGTCCTGAGTCCCACCTTGTTTAACACTCTCATGCACTCCATTGCATCCTCCCGTGGCCGACAGAAGTTGTCCACTCAGGATATGCCGACGATGTCCTCCTCCAAGCCCCTGACTACCTCAGCATGCAGGAAGCCCTTGATCTGGTCTCCAGAGAGTGTGATTCACTTGGTTTCCTTCTTTCAACTGCGAAAACAAAAGCCATGTGGCACAGTCGTGTTGTACCTCCACCCCTCCTCTTATCAGGAACGTCCGTGGACTGGGTTAATGAGACAAAATACCTGGGTGTGTATGTAACTCGCACACGTTGTCAGATCCCTGAAGTCCGCTGTCTTCGAGACATATGCTTTCGGCGTATCGCTCCCCTCTCTACCATGTGCAGGGGTTCCCTTGGTGCCACCATCCCTGTGCTTCTCACCATGTACAAGTCCTTTGTCCGTTCCTGTGTCGACTACGCCGCCCCTGCCCTCGTCAACATTAGTCGGACTGCTGTCAACCGTCTCGAAGTTATCCAGAGGAAAGCTGCTCGTATCATCCTTGGGGCTCCCCAGTGGACACGCTCTACTTCTCTATATAACGAACTTGGTCTTTCCCCCTTACAGGATCGTGTCCAGGAGTTTTACCTAAAAACTGCCGTTTCCATTCTACGGGATCTTCGGGGCAACTATGTCCAAACCAACTTGACTCCTGCTGTCCGAGACCGACCTCCATCTAGAAGACAGTGGCGAGGGTCACTCATCCGAGCCCTTCAGGAACACGACCTCCTGCCTGATATTGTTGTCACCCCTGCTGTTGGTTCGTCTCCTTCTCTCTGGCTGGATTTTCAACCTGAAGTGATTGCCCTCGGTGGACCGCTCCCGAAATCCCAGGTGAACCCTGTTATTCTCTGCAAATACCACCTCTCCAGGATCGCCCACTGGTCCCCAGGTAAGGTCGTCCTCTACACTGATGGTTCTGTTGACCCCGCTATAGGTAGGGCCGGGGCTGGTGTCTACATCTCCCGTCCTGATGCCCCTGAGTCTATCAAACTGTCTCTCAGAGTTTCTGACGGGGCATCCTCCACTCAGGCTGAACTTATAGCCCTCCTTGCTGCCCTTCTCGCTGAGGAAGAAGCAGATGGTTTCTGCCCCTTGCTTGTCTGCTGCGATTCCAGGTCTGCTCTCGACGGGATCGCATTTGGATCAGGGGAAAATAAGGACCTCATCCTCCGAATACGAGGGTTAACATCCACACTTCAGGATGCAGGCCGTCCTGTGAAATTCCTATGGATACCCAGTCATGTCGGTATCAGGCAGCAGATGACCTTGCCAAGACTGGCTGCAACAAGGCCACACCTGACTACTTTGTTCCTCGAACACTCTTACAGATTAGGACCCAAATCCGCCGCAAACAGAGAGAAGCTCGGGAGGCAGCCATCCCCCTGGACTTCCCGCCCAACTGGTACGATGTCCTCCGTAAACTTCCTGACCTCTCGTACGTCTAAGGGAAAGGGTCGCGGAAGGGGGACGTGATTGCTGCACGTATCATCATTGGGTATGACTTTGCTTGGGAGATTGGTATCCCCGCATCCCCTGAGCAACGCTCTTGTGCGTTATGCAGAAGACCCGACAGCCGCACCCTTATTCACTACCTCCTAAGATGTCCCCACACACAACGCTTCCGTGACGCCTGCTGGACCACCACTCCACGACCCCCTGACGGAGACACGATGATCCTCCCCATACTGGCCAGATATTTTGTAAATAATATTGATTATGTGTTAAAGGAATATCCTTCCTTCCTTAGGCTTTAATAAGCCCCTTTATAATATTTATACTGTATATACTTGTCACACTTGCCAGATGCTTCTGGTGTCATTGTACAGGGGTACCTAGTGACAGCACTAGGATCCCGCTTCCTCTATCAAGGAATAAACAATTGAAATTGAAATTGATAACGTTCAATAAATTACCTCACCTACAGTACACCCAGCATAATACACTCCCTCTGTGGACATATTCAGACACATTAACGGCGCCACCTGCAGTTTATATTTCATCATGAATGTAAACATCTGTAAAAATCTCACAAAATGTGTCACATATTCGTGTATATATTATTGTACAAAGTTATGTGAAATATGGCCACTGGAAGAAAAAAGTGGAATTTTAAAGTTCTTAAAATTCCACAGGAAAAAATAAGGAATAGATCATATTTATGGTAAATGCTGAGTAACCACTGGTATGATATGTTTTTGTACATATATATATATCAGGTTTGTTTAAAATCCCTTAGTATTTGTTGTATATTATTCACACACACACACACACACACACACGTAATAAACCAGTGTATTCACTCCCAGTAAACACTGCTCCTTACACTGTCACTATGTTGAAATGAACTGTAGTTTGAGCTTTTCCCCATCTAGTTATTATATGTCTTATTTGTATCACTTATGTTACTTGTATATTATTTGTAATTCGTAACCCATTCCCCAAATATGCAACTGTATATTTTCAGCCTTCTGGCTGCCAAGCTCTTTCAATAAACCGTTGATTATTATTATTATTATTACACACACACACACACACACACACACTCTCTCTCTCTCTCTCTCTCTCTCTCTCTCTCACTCACTCACTCACTCACTCACTCTAATCTCTCGTGACCAGTAATTATGTAACTGAAAAATGGTTTATACAGCGTGTATAGATTACACTCAGGTCGCCTATACTATAAAGTTACTCTGATAACTCCGCCAATAGTCGTATCCTATACAGTAGTAATCCAGGGAACCTTTATCCGTCCAGGGTGAGGACCAGTCATTCTTTAGGTTCTCGGTTCATGTACTAATATAATTAATGGGAGGTTTGTGGCTGGTAACTGTTGTGTGTCTCATACTGTAAACACTCCGGGAACATTGGTGAGTTGTGTGGTAGTGTTTTGTACACATGCCACCTCTCCTATCGTGTCATTGCCAAACGCGGCCTTTTATAGCTGGGTGTGTGTGGGTGGGTGTGTGTGTGTGGGTGGGTGGGTGTGTGGGTATGTATGTATGTATGTATGTATGTATGTATGTATGTATGTATGTATGTGTGTGTGTGTAGGAAGACAATAAAACAAATACCAGTATTCTCTCTGACACCAACTATAGGAGCATTATGGACGGGTCATGTTATCCTCATGGACGACAAATAGACTGTCGAGCAACGGAAAAGTATAAGGATAGTCTTAAGACAAATTTGAGAAAGTGCCAAATGGACCCCCTCACCTGGGAGACGATCACTCCACACCGTAACGCTTGGAGGAGCACCACACGAGGTGTCAATACTTTCGAGTTACAAGTAGTAGAAGCTCGAAAAGTTGCTGGTAGCGAAAGGCAGAGCGTGGAAGATGACGGAGGAAGAAGCAGGAGGTTAGGAAGGGAATTGTAGTGGGAGAGATGGAGCCGTGGCTTTACACGGCTGCGTTTATTTGGCTACTCGTTTCTACCATGTAAACAACCACGTGTTCTAGATAATTTAGAGGTCGGCAATGATGAATTTGACGAGAGAGAGAGAGAGAGAGAGAGAGAGATTATCGTGGCAAGTTTGGAGAGGCTTCATGGTTAGTCTATAATACTCCGGCTATAATACTCCTGCTATAAGACTAGTTATAATGTTCTGGCTATAATACTCTGGCTATAATACTCCTGCTATAAGACTAGTAATAATGCTCTGGTTATAATGCTCTGGCTATAATGCTCTGCCTATAATACTCTGGCTATAATGCTTTGGGACTTTGTGTGTAGTGTTTTACAATAAAGTGTCTACCTCAGTCACCGGGTTGATACGTGTTGTGCCTTAGACATCTTGGACTAAGGTGATTAAAGCACTTACCAACTATCTAAAGTCATTAACAAAAGGTGAGATTCCTGTTATATTTCAAGGTATTATATTTCTCTCTTATATAACGCCTACGGTTACTTCTGGAAACCTCATCAGCTGTTCTGTTATTCAAAGCGAGTTGTGTAGGACGAGACAGCAACAAAACAATTTCCAATCAGTTGATGTTAAGAGCGATAGACTAGTTAAAACATTCGGGACCTGGCTTTAGGCTTATCTGTTGACGTGCAGATGTTGACTGACGCTAATTAAAACATCGCGCGAGTCTGTGAACAATAATAATTCCAGTAAGGGGTTAACATGGTAGAATTTATTGCTTTACAGAACTAATCATATCAGTATTAGTCCAGAACTGACACATTTGTTATATTTATTCAAAACTAAAATTCAATATCGTCAAATATATTTCAAACATCCCAGTTCCTTGCCAGTAACACAGACATCAGTGCTCAGTGCTCCTGTGGGTAAAAAGAGAAACTAAAACATTTACGAAACTTCAGTCCCGTGGTTCTGTTATCATTATTATCAAGTGTCGATGTTTACTTTCTATTTCCTTAGGTCATTCGTCTACGGATTATGTGATGGACCGGTCGTTTCAGTTGATTGTAGCTCCTATTATTTGTTTCGTTTTGTTAATAGAGAACAAATAAAAGACCTTATTTTAGTCACACTACAGATGACTGATCCGTTGTGCCAGATCACTTCATGTTAACAAGGTCCTGTGTATTGTGAGTCAACCTGTGCAGGTTTATGGCCAGCAATGACCTTTATAGTCTACACACAAATACGGAAAATAGTTCTTTCTAAATTGAATTATTATATAATGAATAAATTTAGAGTAATAAGTCTTATCCCCTTGTGTACTGGGTCTCCTCTCTGCTGAATGAAATCTTCGTCATTAGCCAAACAAAATATATTCACCTTCTAAATCGTCTCTAAGGTGGAGATAGAAGTTAATAAGACTATTGTTCCGAACAATGACTCCGTGGTAAATGTTGCAGCTCATGTTTCATATACCCACCCACTGCCTGTGCTGAAGTAGTTGGGGCACTTTTTGCTATATATTTCTATTCAATATGAGTAAATAAAATAAAATAAAGGCTTATGAAAGTGAGTTTATTACTTTTATAAAATGGTAGAATTATTGTTCGAGCGCTCATGGTAGTTCGTGGTCAAGTTAAAATGGTGAGAGGAAGACCAACACAATAAAGGTTGGAGGCAAGAGTTTGGTCTAACTTAAATATCTCTCTTTGTCTCTTTCTGTGTTCATGTCTCTCATTTTCTTTCTCACTGCCCTTCCTCCTCCTCACCCCCACTCCCCCTTAATCTACTAGGATAGATTTGTTTATTTGAATAAGGTGACTGACCTTTAATTACAGCGAAATTGCAGAGTTAGATATTCAGTAGTAGTTAAGGTGAAGTATACCTGGGCGGACATAATTAGGGGGCCAGGAGGTGGAACTAACTCACTCTTGTGTTTACCTAACTGTGTGTGTATAGAAATAGAACAATGAGAGGGAGAGGGAAGGAGAGGAAGGAGGAAGAAAGAGGGAGAGTGAGAGGAAGGGAGAGAGGGTGAAGGAAGAGTGAGAGGGGTGAGGAAGAGTAAGAGGGGGAAGGAAGAGAGAGGGGGGAAGGAAAGGAGAAGGAGAGATAGGGAGAAAGAGAGAGAGTGGGATGGAGAGAGAGTGGGAGGGAGAGAGAGAGGGGGAAGAAAAAGATAGAGAATGTAATAGAGAGAGAAAGGAGGAAGAAAGAGAGAAGGGGAGAAAGAGAGAAGGGGGAGAAAAAAGAGGAGAGAGGGAGAGAGAGAGAGAGAGAGAGAGAGAGAGAGAGAGAGAGATTTAAATTTGGTAGGGAGGCTCGGGCGGCCCAGGGAATGGTCATGCATAATCTCTTATCCCTCCACCTGGGTCAAGTCAGGTAACACAACTGGTAGCTTAGTCATGAACGTAAACTGACGACTAAGCTGCCAGTCCTTGTGGAACCAAACAGAGCCACGTGTCCAGCGTTCCATGATGTTAGTCACCTTTAATTATGTCCACCTAAAGCCCCACCTCGGGTAACTCTTATGAGACTCTAATGTGACTCTATAGCTCTACTAATATTCTTAAGATAAACGTACAGTACATCAATCCATATAATACACAACACTGGGCTGAAAGGGTCATCACTTACTCCTGAGAACATGATTGGTATTATTATTTAAGTAGTCTATATACTCGTCTTCAGGGACCTATATCACCCCAGTCACCACCACTCTAAAGTTCACCCCAATAAAATCCTCAAAAAATAAAGTTGTGAATATCCAGAAGAATGTAATTTATTTTTTATATTTAAAGTCGTTCAATGGAATATGAGGACTAGTGCTATAAATCTGATGGTAGCTGTATGAATGTAGCATTTGTAAATTTTACGTTTAGAGAAATCGCTGTCATTCTTAATATTAGAGGCAGTAAAACTCAAACTCCACCTTGTAATCCAGTTTTTATCACCAATAGTCGTCTTGAAAGTCTAATAATAAATATTTACCAACACTCATATTCACCGTTGTCCACACGCCTTTCAGCAGCCACCTCACCCCCCCCCCCCCCCACACACACACACGAGGAAGAATATCCTCTTCTAAATGTCGAGTGTGTGTGATGGTGTGCATGTCATTCACCACGAGTGTGTGATGGTGTGCATGTCATTCAGCACGAGTGTGTGATGGTGTGCATGTCATTCACCACGAGTGTGTGATGGTGTGCATGTCATTCACCACGAGTGTGTGATGGTGTGCATGTCATTCAGCACGAGTGTGTGATGGTGTGCATGTCATTCACCACGAGTGTGTGATGGTGTGCATGTCATTCACCACGAGTGTGTGATGGTGTGCATGTCATTCAGCACGAGTGTGTGATGGTGTGCATGTCATTCACCACGAGTGTGTGATGGTGTGCATGTCATTCAGCACGAGTTTGTGATGGTGTGCATGTCATTCACCACGAGTGTGTGATGGTGTGCATGTCATTCACCACATCATAATAGAGCTGTTGAGAGAGGAAAGTACTACAGTCACACCATCGACAACAACATATTAAGTGACTAAAACTTAGAGTCAAAAAGTGGTTCATGTTTCGCCACCGTGTGAGAACAGGTTCATCTTGTTCAGTAATTTTCTTAATTGCACATTCTCAGAGGTGAAGTCAGACTCCCGAGACCCAGAACAAATGTGTTAAAGAAATTGTTTCCCATTAACAAATGTAATGTATCTTAACATCAAGGAAATATATATCTCAATTATTATAATTACTTAAAGGAGAAATATAATTATATCAAACTGCCTGGAATATAATTAAAGACACCGACAAGAAGATATGATAACGTCACGGGTTTATGCATCACTAGAACACCAGTAGTACAGGCAATCGAAAAGTATCAAGACTTAGGTGTCCGATGTGAGAGAAAACGAGCAATAAACACACACACATAGTGAAGATTAGCACCAGTGTACGTGGACAGCAACATGGGTCAGTTGCGTTTAGTTTATTAAAAAAATAATTCTGATAACAGTTTGTGCAGCATCGAGGTGAACATTAACAAATTGTTCTTAATTAATTAAAGAAATGTTTTTATGAGTTATGTCACGTATATCGACGTCGGTTACAACCATAAACTGTTCCTACACTTTCTTTTATTTCCAGATATATCGTTTTTGTCTTTTCTCAACAGTGGATCTGAGAAGGCGACAGACTATCTTTCTCAAGTAGTGTAAGAGACATTTATCATGTGTGTTTGAGAGAAGGTTTATTATAAAGCAGAGAATTACGGTATTAACCCTGTAGCTCCCGAGTTATTGTTGCTTTGGTGTTTGTGTAGGAATAACATGACTCATATTGTAGCTCCCGAGTTATTGTTGCTTTGGTGTTTGTGTAGGAATAACATGACTCATATTGTAGCTCCCGAGTTATTGTTGCTTTGGTGTTTGTGTAGGAATAACATGACTCATATTGTAGCTCCCGAGTTATTGTTGCTTTGGTGTTTGTGTAGGAATAACATGACTCATATTGTAGCTCCCGAGTTATTGTTGCTTTGGTGTTTGTGTAGGAATAACATGACTCATATTGTAGCTCCCGAGTTATTGTTGCTTTGGTGTTTGTGTAGGAATAACATGACTCATATTGTAGCTCCCGAGTTATTGTTGCTTTGGTGTTTGTGTAGGAATAACATGACTCATATTGTAGCTCCCGAGTTATTGTTGCTTTGGTGTTTGTGTAGGAATAACATGACTCATATTGTAGCTCCCGAGTTATTGTTGCTTTGGTGTTTGTGTAGGAATAACATGACTCATATTATGTGTGGTCGTCTGTGTGGTCGTGTTCCTCTATATTAAAATGTGAACACGTAAAAAATTTTTATGTGAACTATTTTTTACACAGAATAGAATAATAATAATGAAAATTTTAATAAAAATATCAAATATCTTCAGAGAAATTCCCACGGCTGTTCTTCCTTTACACTGTCGTGATAAAGAAACAGTTTATTGTTGTGGTATAAGCAACAGCAATCTACCTGATGACTCTTACTTGTCCTGGATAATATAATGGGGCGAGATAAAGTAGGAATTTGTTGAGAAAAAGTCAAGGACAATATCTTAAAGACTATTAGTTAAAGGAGTGAATATTTCAATCGTAGATTTATATAGATTACCCTCATAATTATACTGTAATAGGGACTAACATAATCAAAATAAAATAAATCTGTAGTTCCTTAGACATCTTAGGGAAGTGACAGTAGTGGCTATAAGGGTTTGACAGAGCTCCACAGTCAGCTCTCTGTATGTGAGTGTAGTTTGAGATAAAAGCTAATGGCTGGTGAGTGTCGCTCTTCACTGACCTTTACAGATCAATCGGCCGCCTCCCAGTTAGTGATAGCTTGGAGGACCGTGATCAAACTGTACAGGGAATATCTCTCATCGTCAGTTAAAACTGCTGGGGAATCCTGGCGTCGTCCTTCTGTGGAAATAGTTAAAGGCGGCTCCCCTGTTGGCTCTCTGTTGTGGCGAGGAGCCATAACTAGTAAAATTACCATTTGTATTCATGGAAAGTAAATAGTCAGAATTCTCTCCTCATCACAGAAGGTTGGACCAGTGTGGTCGGGCCGGGGAGTGGTGGGGAGACTTTTTTCCGGAATATCTCAACAGTTACTCATGTTGTTTGTGGAATATTCCCTCCGTGACGCATGATGACTTTAATAATAAATACTGGAAAATATAAACACGCGAGAAAATAATAAAATGACTGACTGGTTAGTAACGAGAGGGAGAGACTGTATAGAACTGGAAGCTAAGTCGAAAGATAAAGTTAAGTGCCAGGGTTTACGGACATTAATCAAACACCATATCATAGACAAAATCTTTGTCCATTGTGAATGTAGAATGTGTCATGAGGTAATCATGTTTTTAGTTAATAATTCTTCATTATAAAGAAAGGTAATGTAAACAAGTCTTAACAATCGTGATTTACAGCATGTAAAGATGATCTCTCGTCTGCTGATAAATATTGTTCTTACTGAGAGACAAACAAATGAAATATTTAAACTATTTAATCGTCAAACAATGAGAAGCGTATCAAGTTTATAAAGGGAATTCCTGTAATATAGTTGACCAGGACCAAATCTTACAACAGTTAACCGTTCGAAGCTTCATCATATTGGTCGATAGACGTGGCCGGATGGTGTCAGAATATGGCCCTTCGTGATACAACTGTGCAACTTATCATTGGAAATATAATCTATTGTCAGCTTCAGTGCCTGGAATAAATGCTATAGGAATTGTTCTCACGTTAGTAATTTATATATTTTTAATAACGAAAACCCAACGTTATGGGGGGGGGGGGGGGGGGCGGGGGTGAGAGATAGGTGCACAGATTTACAGCAATTCGATATGCAAATTTCACTGTAGTCTAATCTCTTGTAACATAATTCTACCAGACAGTTCATCTTTAATGCACCAACTAGCGAGGTGTTTGTCTTAATTTTTAACCTTAAGTGATTAATGTACGTACTAATCTAGGATACACGCTACATACCTTAGTTTATGAAGCGCAGTAATACTATAACATCAACAAGACCTTATTTGTTGAAGCACAGTAATACATTATAACAACAACAAGACCTTAGTTGTTGAAGCGCAGTAATACATTATAACGTCAACAAGCTTAACAGGAAAGATGTGTACTACAAAATAATGACACTTGGTGATGTAGCTGTGACTGTCCACGTGTCAACACTCTTACAGGCCACTACAGTAAACATTCGTCTGAGCTTTATATAAGTAACATTAATACATTAATCAACATTAACATAATAGAAACAAGGGGATATAAGCATAATTCTCTTCACGTCACATTATACTCCGCCAAGTGTTGTGTTTATACGTGGCTGAGTCGTTCCGTCCACCATTAGTTCCTTCGTCCGTCACGTTTCAGGAACTAGATTTAATACACTCAATTATTCCTTTGTTTTTCACAGAATTTTTAGTATTCTCAGTATATGTGAATTATAATTTTTTTCTTCATATATGATTTCTTGCGATGGCAGTAACCTTTTGTAAACTGTCATAGCGAAGACATTATGCCCAGCCGACCTATTGCTTGTCTTTTTTGGGTAGTTTATGTACAGACGAGGACACTATGTCTAGTAGAGGACAGGGCAGTGTATTCGGGAGAGGACAGGACACTATGTCTAGTAGAGTACAAGACAGTGTGTTCAGGAGAGTACAGGACAGTGTGTTCAGGAGAGTACAGGACAGTGTGATTCACCTGACCAGCAGCTCATTAGTCAGCTTCTAAAATCTACAGTAATATATTTTGTTCCAGTTATTATTTTCTAAGTCGAGAGTTTCCGTACGAGAGCTGCATTGTGTTGAGTCTCTCTCCACTGCGAGGAATCAGGGATAATTAGAGGCTTTCATTCGGCTTTCCAAATTGATTTTAGGTTGATGGCCTTAATAGATGAATGTTAACGAAATATGAAAACTATTTTGATAGTCGCAGTTCTTTCCTGCTTTATGGTGGCTGGTGGCAATGGCTGCTTCGTTCAGGCTCTCATGTCCAGTCACTCCTGTGGTGATTTATGGTTTTGTTTTGTTCTCGAGGATTATTTTAGATAGTATCACAGTTAGTAACATCATCAGGGAGCTTGTTGTTACTTGACCACTGCTGTTGTTCCTTTCAGCAGCTGAGGATCGTTTGTGGTTGCTTCTATGTTTGCATTCCGGCTCAATATTCTTCTCTTACATAAACAAATATATACGAGGAAACAGTCGATGTATTGCCGGGAGGGAGAGAGACTAAATTTTTTTTCCTGTATATTTACTCAGAGATTTTTGGCCGGAAGTGAACACAAAATTATTCATCATCATCTTTTCAATCCATTTTATATTTTCTCAAAATTAACCTCAATCAAGAGGTCGGCGTTTGTGATGATGACCTCTGCTTATATATCCCGATGGCTGTGTGTACTGTATATAATCTCACATGTCCTTCATCACCTTCCAGGGATATCAAACGAAAGAAGCACAGAAACGTATAACAAAAACGATGTAGTTTAGATGCTTAACTGTCTCCTCTCATTTGTGAGTGAGTGAGCCAGACAGTAAATAAAGGGAGATATATAAGGCAGTTTATTCCTAAGGTGACAGTAGTGATCTAACTCAAGTAACAAAGACTTAAAGGTTTAGTTAACTTAATGTATTATATTTCTGACAAGTTCTCGTAGCCTTTATGTTTAACCTCTTCCCAAAAAGCGAGAAATAACTTAAAAGATTATCGGTCAACTACCGAGGTCAAAGGTCAACACCGGGAGAGAGTTGGTGCTATGGTCACCACGTTTTATATAAACAGTGAATATTAATTTCTTTTAATTCCTTCCAGAGAGAATGGTTTATTTAGCTTTGTCTGTGTATCCGTGTGTCTGTCTTTTTCTGTCTGTCTGCCTCTGTCTGCCTGTAAGCAATACCTCCCAGAACGGTTGGGTCACTTTATAGAAAATAAATTGAATACCGAGATCCTTGCTGGTCCAGGAGGATGTGTCTATCTTTATTTTATCTATTTATCCGTCTATCTACTCGTATTTGTTCCTAAGTTATTTGTTTTACCACTCGTAGTAGAAAGGTAAATAATATTATAAAATTAGTATACTATTATTTCTAGTTAGGTTTACCACATCTTTGTCCGCCTTTACTGACTGACTGTTTCTATTCACCCTGATCAGCGTTTATGGTACAGTAAGAACATAAGAAAATAAGGAGTCTGCAATAGGCCGGTTGGCCTGTGCATTAGGGTGTGTCATACGGAGGCGAATTTTTTTTTTTGAGTTTGAAAAATTGGCCCATGGTATTAATGATGTAGTTCTATGTGCAGAATCATGTGATATCTTCAGATTTGATAAGTTTTTATTTTTTGCGAGGTAAATTTTAACTTGAAATCTTATGAAAATTCAGTATTCCCACCCTTTTACCAACACCACTAAATAGCTTATTTAAAGTAAAGTAAATGTATCAGGTTAATTTATTAGGATGAAAATGATCCAGAATAGTGAAACGAATGATCTTGACACATTTATTAAATTTAATATTCATTTAGAAAACAAAATCATCAAATACAAAAACCGGTTTTACTACTACGTCCCGGTGTTGCTGCACACCATAGAGAACATGTCTTTCTTGCTTCTGTTTCTACTCATCACCTCCCTGCTGACCACCTGGGCTCGGATGTAGCCTTCCCTCCTTTCCTGGCTGTACACGTGACTGCTGGCCTCGCTCACTTGCTGTACACAACGCTCTACACTCTGGGTGTGCGAGGGCCAGGCAGGGACATGCATGGGGTTGTCCAGGAAAGCTCTGACTTGAACATTGGTGAGGCTGCAGGTAAGAGGGGGCTCACTGCCAGCCTGGATGTTATCCAGATCTATGAGATCAGTGAGGGTCTTGGCACCTAGATTGACTTCAGGAGTCTTCCTGACCCTGAAGGAATCGTCACCAACTGATTCGTCATGCTCAGATCCTCTCATAAGTCTCATATCCAAGATCTTTTTGACTGCCACTCTTCTCTCCTCCTCATCCTTACTGCAGAGCATTGTCTGCAGAACTGCCTCGGGATGAGCATACCAGGAAGATGTCCTCACAGTCTGCTCCACAATCTGAACAACCTTCCTTGGCTGACTCCTCAGGAGCTCAAGCTGGAAGAGGACATGCCTCAGACCTTCGGAGAACGATGACTTGATCTTGGTGTTGAACCAATTTGGCAAGTAGACACTCACGATGAATTGGACAATAAGTCTCAGGTTGTGAAGCTGGTTCCCTTTCAGTTTATGATGAGCGACCCAAATTCTGCAGAACCTGAGAGCCGTTGTGAGCCACCTAGAATGTGAGACTGGACCTATCTGCAGGTAAGCAAGTCTATCAGGCATGACCCCAGTTTTGATGGCACTGCAAATCATGTAACCATAGTACTGGTCAGTACTCAGGTCGTCAATGACAGTATGTGCAAGCTCAACGAGTGGAGGGCCAACTGTGATTTTTTTCAAAGCTCGGATTTATTTCTAACTCAGTGGCAGAGTCCAGCATCTTGCCAAGAGGACCAGACCATCTGTTGTTTGAAAGAGTATTGCCATCCAGTTCCTGGATCAGATGTCTGAGTGGCAACTCGTTGGTGTGGAGGTCACAAACAATCCAGACCAGCTTCCTCCCAATCTTCCCCTCTATTCACTGTATGACCCCCCCCCTTGCCACCCTGTGTTCGTGTTGGTGCTGTCCCCTCCAATGGCCTGCAGGGTCTGGTCTACGTTCCTCTCTCTGAGCCAGTTCACAATGTTATCTGCCACTATCTCAGCTGGTTTCCTGATGTCATCTTTCTCTGGAGTGAAATGCCACAAATACTTCCCTCCTGGTTCACTGCAGCAGGAGTAGTGTTCCTCCTTCACCATGGCAGGGAACAACTTGTCAGAATCTCCAACTTTCATGAACACTTTAGTGTCATCCCTTCTCCCATCAAAGAACAAACAATTGATTCCATTTTCTCTTATCCCCTTATCAAACTCCTCTCCTAGGTTACTGACAAGTTTCTCCTGAGCTCTCCTTACTTTGTTATGATCTATCACCAGGTGAACATCATCAGGTGTTATCAAACTACTGTCAATCCAGGCAGCTGTTGCTATCTCTGCAGTTTCTCTGAGACCAGTGTGGTGTCGCATGCTGGGGTACGTTATGATTGTTTGGGTTCACACTCAGGATGCGATGGAGGAAGGAAACTCACAATGTGCTCTCTGTATACATATTGTATTGGATGTACAGTGCAGCTTGGTGCTAGGAAGTGGCAGCGTGGTTACAAGCGTGATGTAGAGAGAGCTGGTTGGTGAAGGTGCTCAGAGGAGACAGCTTGTGGGTCGCCACGCTCGCCGGCGGGAGCGAGGACCGCCAGGCAGGCGGAGGAGGAGGAGGTGTTGCTGGCTGGTTGGTGTAGGTAGAAAGAAGAGGTAGGTCACCACGAGGTCAGGTCTTATATAGCGGAGGTAGGCATGGCTTAATAGTTGATCTTCGTGATGTATGGCGGCGCTGGTTGACCCAGACCACGAGGCATACACTGGGGAATTCGTGGGGTCGGCTACTCAGCGACAAACAGCGTTTGTAGGGGAGAAATCCACTACAATATAAATGGGTCAATACATCTGGTATTATATTCAGATTCACCACCCTGTAACTTTCCACTGTCTATGAGTAAGACATGAGTTGGACACGTGAGAGGGCAACTCTCCCAAGAGGGTAGAAGCTCCTTAATCACTCACGGCAACTCATATCGTAAGGACGTGATTAACGTTTATATTACATAAACGTCGTCCCTTTCTCATTCACCCAGTGGCGTAGCTAGAGTGTGTGCCGCCCGGGGCGGCCCTTGAGTTTGCCGCCCCCCCCCCCCCCGTGCCCCCACAAAAAATACATATTGCACAGTGACTCACTCTTATATATATATATATATATATATATATATATATATATATATATATATATATATTAAATAGTTTGTGTACCATTATAATATTACTGTACTTTCACATACTCAAATATAGTATTCTTTAAATACACACCAAACATATTTAAACTTTATAAGTAACAGTTAAACAAAAAGCAAAAACGACATATAGGATAGGGAAAAAAGTAAAAAAGTGTAAAAAATTAGGAACATCTTTATTTCTGAAATGAAAACTACAACTTTCTACTAAGTAACTTTTCTTGTATTTTTGTTGGCAAATTCTTCAATGACATTGTCAAAAACTATTTCATCTGTCAATTGTCGCTCTATAGACAGTAGGGGGCAGGGAAAAAACACTTTTATTTGAGTTGCAGGCTGCACTTTTCAGGCATCGTTTGTATGGTTGTAACAAACACCTGTGCAAAATTTCATGCCATTTCATGCATACTTACCCTGCCGCATCGCGAACGACTTTTTGTCAACTTTTAGTGTATACCAAAAATTAGGTGTCATTTAATGTTTTCCAGGATAATGATAAATTTTACATGGGTGACATCGATTTAATTCACATGTTATTTTACAGGTACACCGTATAGAAAATCATTACAAGTTCATATTGAAATTCTTTTTTGTGCGGAACCTTGGCATCATTTTCCTAGACAATAATCTTTGCCTAATATATCCATCTCTCGATTCGTATCCCGTCACTTCAGTGCAAGCTTCAGTCATTACTTTTATGCCTCTCTCGACCGCCTGAGTGCTGTTTGGCCACTTGGGCACCACTAATGGTGTCTCAAGAATGTCATTAACCTGTAGATTTGACAGAGAAGCAATGTAAGGAGGCTCAGTCTTGAGTTCATTCCTCCAGTTAATCATGGAATGATAGTTTTTTGCTTGCCACTTTAGTTTCGGAGTCACCACCTTTCTCATGTTGACTACAGGAGGCACATCCTCATTCCCATCTCCATCTTTACCCTCCTCATCAGTATAGTTTAACAAATTCTCGTCAACAGCAGCATCAGAATCTTCCTCCTCCTCTTCAGATCTGCCAGTGCATTCTTCCTTTTGCTGATTCTCCTCTCTAATTTTTCTTATCATTGAGACAGCTTTTTCTCTAACAGTCATGTCCTCATCTGCACACATACCAAGAAGAAGTTGATCTGTGTGGGCGAAGTATGCATTTCTCTGGACAGCCTTCTTCACTATCGTCTCCTCCTCACTATTCAGGTGTTTCATATATAGCAGGGACTGGAATACGTTCCTTGAGCCGTGTGTTACGTAAGGGTGTATCTTGATGTAAAACCACATTGGAGCACTGAACTTTATTATTGTAATGACAATTCTTTTCAACTCATGGCTGGGTCTTGATGTTGCTACACACAGCCTGAGGATTCTACTCCATAAGGTGTTCCACCTTGACACACAGGGAGGACCTGGCTCAATAGCAGCCAAGTCATCTTCAACAACACCTGTGATAACTCCTTTACAAATCCTATACAGGTATTTCTGATCCCAGGACAGATCTTTCTCCACTTCATCATTAAACACAGGGAAATCAGGGAAACTGACTGGCTGGAAGGCGACAACTGGAAGCTCAGACAAAGACTCCTTGATCTGCTTTCCAATGGGACCACGCCAATGCTCAGGACCACTTGGTTTACCATCATAGTGATAAAAAATTGCGCGGAAAGGCAGCTCATTTCCGTGAAGCTGACATATGAAATAATGGAGCGGGTGACCAAGTAACATTTCAAGATGATGAATGACTCCATTTTCTGATCCTACATTTACATTGGTTCCATCACAACCAACACACACAATGGGCTGCTGGGTTAGATTTTTCTCCACCAGAAACTCGTGAATAGTTTTGGCAATCTGCTTTCCGTGTCCAGTCTTGGGAGTCACATGTGTGAGATATTCATTGCCAGGCTCAACCATGATGACATAATGATCTTTCACCATCATCCTCGAACTCCATTTCTCGGTCTTCTCATTCTTTATCATCACACGAGTGACAAGACAACTTAAATGAAATAAGAGATAGGAAAAAAAAGTTGATAAACACTGAACAGAACATTGCACCGCCACAGCGGCTGTTTGGCTAGTACTGTAGGTAAATTTAAAAATTTCAGTAGAAAATGCGGCAGACTAAACCTCGACATATCAGCTTCAAATTTGGCTTGGAGTCTTAGATATGTATAAGGAACAATGCCTGAAGAGTGCAGCTTTGAGCAAAATTTCACTGCCCCCTAATAGACAGTATGGCAAGATTTCTCAACCGCAAGGTGCTCATAGTAGATCTTAAGTAATTCTTGATCAGTTTTAGTTTCGAAAAACTCCTCTCACAGGTAGCAACACTAACAGCAATTGTGAGGAAAATCCTCAGCATTATTACTATATTTGGAACCGAGTTCCCAAGGTTATACTTTTGAATAAACTGCAAAAGTTCAAGGGGGCCTTCTTTCCACGTCTGTATTCTGTCCTTAATAGTTATAGCAGCAACAGCAACAAAATGCTGAAGTCTTTTTCTGTCAACGAGGAACTCCTCTTTATCAATGTCGTCGTGATCGTGATCTATTTGACACTCATATTTATCATCCAAAAGATTCAATGGGGTAAGGAAGGCATATTTCTCAGCAAATTCATGAAGCTGTTGAAATCTCAAAGTTATTTCTTGGATTACTCTGTCCAGCGAAGAAAAAATTTCTCTCCTCAATTCAATGTCGTATGGCAATTCAGAATCTAGTGATCCTTCACCAAACATTTGTTTCTTCTTTTTGGGTCGACGTTGACGCTCCATGACTATCCCCAGATCATTGCAAATTTCTTTGGCATAGTTAACTCCATTACTCACTATCTTTTCAACTAGAAATGTTTCTAATGCCCTGAGTTTTATATCACATTGTTGTATGTTCAAGCCCTTGGTTTGGAGGTAAGTCTGTGTGTCGCTAATTTCTAGAAGGACGGGTCCCCACAGGCCAAGAAAGCACAAAAAGGAAAATGATTGCAACGCACCAAGTAGAACACCAGCATCTGCCCTGGTAGCATGTATTTTCTTCACCCGTTAACTTTTCTAGAGCACTTAAGATTTTTGAGAAATGTTTCTTTACAACACTTACAGCTTCTCCCCTCGCACTCCACCGAGTGTCTATTATGCGCTTGACACTTTCACCAGTGACTGAAGTTAGAACATCCCAGCGATGGGTTGATGAAGAAAAAAATACAAACAAACGTTCCACACATCCAAAAAAGGTAACAGAATTCACAGCAACAGAAGCTGCATGAACACCCGCCAAATTCAGCGAGTGATTTGTACAAGCGACAAATTCTGCTTTTTTATTAATTTCCTTGATACATTTCTGAACACCAGTATGAACACCAGCCATCACCGCAGCATTATCATATGCTTGCCCTCTACAATTTTGAATATCAATTCCGTCTTTCTCTAATTTTTCCAAAATCATCATTGAAATATTCTCGGCGGTTTTACCTTTTGTTTCAATGAAATCGACAAATGATTCCACAACCTTCACTTTATCTCCATCGATCATAACATAGCGTAAAACTTGGCTCGTTTGATCCTTATGTGAAATATCAGGAGTGCTGTCGAATATCATGGAAAAGTACTTTGCTTCTTTTACTTGCTTGATGACTTTGCTTCTTACGTTTTCTCCCAAAATTTCTATAAACTCGTTC
This sequence comes from Homarus gammarus, assembly GCA_958450375.1. Lineage (NCBI taxonomy): Eukaryota > Metazoa > Arthropoda > Malacostraca > Decapoda > Nephropidae > Homarus > Homarus gammarus. Next base: position 105,171 of record CAUDMG010003839.1, read on the forward strand.
TGAATAGTAGGAGACAGATAGGAAGAAGCAAACAGCTTGATCTAAAATCACGGTATAATGACACTAGTATCAATGTAATACAATGGAAATGTAAAAAGTAGCAACTTAATCTAAAATTACAGACTCAGAGTACAGTGAAAATGGATGTCTGACATAAGCCCCCCCCCAGACAAAAGCCCCCCAGACAAAAGCCCCCCAGACGAAAGCCACCCAGACAAAAGCCCCCTACTTTGATCGGGGTGGCTTTTGTCTGACAACCCTAACCCTAACCTAACCTAACCCAGCCTAACCTAACTTAACCCTAACCTAACCAATAATTAACCACAGAGAAGAACAGTATATTTTACCCTCAACTATTTAATTATGTCCGTAACTTTTGAAAGCCCTTGCTGTTGTCAGACAAAAGCCACCCCGATCAAAGTAGGGGGCTTTTGTCTGGGTGGCTTTCGTCTGGGGGCTTTTGTCTGGGTGGCTTTCGTCTGGGGGCTTTTGTCTGGGTGGCTTTCGTCTGGGGGGCTTTTGTCTGGGTGGCTTTTGTCGGGGGGGCTTTTGTCTGTACCCCAGTGAGGATAGTGTCTTAGTATAAAATCGCAATGCTGTGAAACAAAAGCTTAATATTTAATCTCAGTACCGCAGCAAAAGTCACATCAATGTTTTTTAACCAATACTTTAATATTTCTTACCTTACAGTATTATGTCTTCCAACGAAGTAAATAACTGGATCGAAAACACAAGAAAACTTAAAAGTCGTCTAGCCTCCCCTCGTCTTGTCACGATGGAGACTTATGCAGAACTGAAGTGAATTGCTTGTAACTGGTGGATTGGTCGGCTGTACATGAACTGATATGACCCGAGACTGCATGGTTTTGCAGCTACTGGAGACGTTAATCCTTCCCTTTGTATGGGCGGCAAGTTAATCCTCGTCGTGTCTGACTTAACACCTGACCCACACCACATGAGCTCACTGGCGTACTTGTTTGAAGTTGTTTCCTTAATCCTCAACAGGTTACAGGTTGTGTGTGTGGCGGGGGGGGGGGGGGGGGGAGGCGCATAGCAAGGGTGTAGCTCATGACGTGGCCGTGATGATGTGGGTCAGGTGTTAGGTCAGACACGACAAGGATTAACTTGCCGCCGATACAAAGGGATGGATTAACGTCTCCAGTAGCTGCAGATATGGGTGATGAGCAGACCCAAAAGTGCCGCCCCCCAAAAGTGCCGCCCGGGGCGGACCGCCCCCCCCCCGCCCCCCCTAGCTACGCTAGTGCATTCACCCATATACAGTGAAACTTACGGTCGATCTACACTCAGGAATTATTGATACAAACCTTTTGTAATAAAATAAGGAACTACAGTTTGGGTTTCGTTACTTAAACCCAAATAATAAATATATGTGAACGGCCTGGCTAATTGGACACTCCAGCCGATTCATCAGATAGAAGGGAGAAGGAATCGGAACAATTACTACAAGTGAGAGCTGAGAGTAGAGAGATGCCCCGGGCATCAACCTCAGAACTAAACAACATTGGTATTACCAACACGTGCCCTTACAATCAGTAATATCATTCTAGATGTAACAACATATTTCATCACCCAATATATGAGTGCATAAAACAATAAAATAATACACAGATCAAGTTATGAAATAATAAAAGAATATTTACTTTTATCCTCTTGGCAGTACAGCTCAAACACCGTTTCAATTATAAAAGTTAACCTTCGCAAATTAATGTAAACTTAGAGCACTAATTTTCATAGCCGAGGTGCACCGTAACAGAGACTTATGAATATATATGTAAAATTATCGTCCAAGGAAAGT
>CAUDMG010003839.1:107086-312086 GCA_958450375.1 Homarus gammarus
AACCCTCTCACGATGAACGGTTACGAGTTCGATAACGTGGCGCGGATTCGTCCGGACACGCCGACCTGCCCCAAGAAACTAAATCTCCTAGTTCTCCAGAAGTTCTTTGTAGCTAATGGGATCTTGGGAGTCACCAAGGTGGAGCGTCTAAAGCTCCATGGAGACATCAGGATCACCTTCGCCGAAAAGGGCATGCCCGCCCAGCTCGCGGAGATTCCTGACATCAACGGCATCCCATTCAAGATGATTGCCTACATGTGGGACAACTTGAAGCTGGGAGTAATCTCCCACGCCGAAATTGCCCACGTGGACCAAGAAGAACTAAGTGAGCTCCTCCAGGGTCAACTCCAAGTTGTTAAGAAGCTGTCCGACACCACTGCCCTCATCGGACACCACTCCATCTTACCCGAGGAGGCTCAACTGGCGTGGGTAACTGTGCCAGTCAAGCCCTACTGCAAACCGAATCGGTGTTACAAATGCCAGCACTATGGACACACTGTAAACAAGTGTGAAGCGCAGGAGGACACCTGCTCCAAGTGTGGCAGCCCTGGACACCGCTACACGGTCTGCCCCAACGAAGAAAAGAAATGCGCTGCTTGTGGTGGCCCACACTCCTCCGCCGACCGGAACTGCCCCAGATGGAAGAAGGAGTGCAAGGTAGCCAAAGTCCGCCTCGAGAAGAAACTGAGCTACAAAGAGGCCCTCCTTGCTGTACGCTCCCAAGAAAAGAAAAAACCAGCAGAAAAGAAAAACCAAAAAAAGAAAAACCAAGTAAAGAAAACTCTCGAGAAGTCGCCCACCACACTGCACCAAGAACTCCACGTGGTCCATGGAGAAGAAGCCCCAAACCAAGAACACCACGTGGCCGGTGGAGCTGAAGCCTGCGCGGAGGAGGAGTTGGAATACCTCAACCTCACCCTCTCTGAATTCTACCACACATATGAGTACCTACCTCACGAGGAAGACGAACAACAAGACCCAAACACAAACGAATGGACAACTCAAGAAAGCAAGAAGAGGAGGAGAGAGAGAAGAAAATCGACCTCAAGCTAAGAAGACCAAGACATCTCCTCACAAGAAACCAAAACACATTCAAGCCGCCCAAGCACTGAACATCCATTGCCCAACCCAACACACTGCACCTGACGCTTGACCTGACGCCAGCCTGGCTTTGTCTTGTCGCCTCCCGTCTGCCCCCACCCCTGAACCCCTCACGCAAGCGGTGTCTAGCCACTGCATCTGTTCTCTCCTCCTAAAATTCACTTCCATCCTCTCTTTATTCTTCTTCTGAACCTCTTTCCCCCCTGTCACTAGCATTTTCGATTCGATTCGGCTGTACGCGACCAGACTCTCTCTAACCCTCTCACCATGAACGGTTACGAGTTCGATAGCGTGGCGCGGATTCGTCCAGACACGCATACCTGCCCCAAGAAGCTAAATCTCCTAGTTCTCCAGAAGTTCTTTAGAGCTAAGGGGATCGTAGGGGTCACCAAGGTGGAGCGTCTAAAGCTCCATGGAGACATCAGGATCACCTTCGCCGAAAAGGGCATGCCCGCCCAGCTCGCGGAGATTCCTGACATTAACGGCATCCCATTCAAAATGATTGCTTACATGTGGGACAACTTGAAGCTGGGAGTAATCTCCCACGCCGAAATTGCCCACATGGACCAAGACGAACTAAGCGAGCTCCTCCAGGGGCAGCTCCAAGTTGTAAAGATGCTGTCCGACACCACTGCCCTTGTCGGACACCACACCACCTTACCCGAAGAGGCTCAACTGGCGTGGGTAACTGTGCCAGTGAAGCCCTACTGCAGACCGAATCGGTGTTACAAGTGCCAACACTATGGACACACTGTAAATAAGTGTGAGGCGCAGGAGGACACCTGCTCCAAGTGTGGCAGCCCTGGACACCGCTACACGGTCTGCCCCAACGAAGAAAAGAAATGCGCTGCTTGTGGTGGCCCACACTCCTCCGCCGACCGGAACTGCCCCAGATGGAAGGAGGAGTGCAGGGTAGCCAAAGTCCGCCTCGAGAAAAAAATGAGCTACAAAGAGGCCCTCCTTGCTGTACGCTCTCAAGAAAAGAAAAAACCAGCACAAAAGAAAAACCAAAAAAAGAAAAACCAAGAAAAGAAAACTGTCGAGAAGACGCCCACCGCACAAAACCAAGATCACCACGTGGCCCGTGAAGCTGAAGCCCACGTGGTCAACCTCACCGCCTCTGACTTCTTCCACACCTATGAGAGCCCATCTCACGAGGAAGATGAACAACAAGACCCAAACACAAACGAATGGACATTCCAAGAAAGCAAGAAGAGGAGAAGAGTGAGAAGAAAATCGACCCCAAGCTAAGAAGACCAAGACATCTCCTCCACACAAGAAACCAAAACACATTCAAGCTGCCCAAGCACTGAACATCCATTGCCCAACCCAACCGCGCTGCACCTGACGCTTGACCAATCGCCGGCCTGGCCTTGTCTTGTCGCCTCCCAGCTGCCCCCACCCCTGAACCCCTCACGCAAGCGGTGTCTAGCCACCGCATCTGTTCTCTCCTTCTAAAATTCACTTCCATCCTCTCTTTATTCTTCCTCTGAACCTCCTTCCCCCCTGTCACTAGCATTTTTCTGTTCTTCTGGCTGTACGCGGTTTTGCCTACCCCCTCACGCAAGCGGTGTTTAGCCACTGCACCTGTTCTCTCCTTCTAAAATTCACTTCTATCCTCCCTTTATCCTTCCTCTGAACCTCCTTCCCCCCTGTCACTAGCATTTTTCTGTTTCTTCTGGCTGTACGCATTCAGGCAGGACACTCCATAGACAGCAGACACGCAGAGCGACGGGGACGACGGAGAAAAAGCAGACACAGCTGATTGGCTAGTCCTGGGACATCTCCCACCTTCCCACTTACCCTGGAAATCACAAGCACCTGACTCCAATTCTCCATAACTGACAAATCTGTTGATTCAATCGACACATTGAGCCTCTCCTACAGTATCGGACCTCCCTTAGGAACCCCGAATGCTGCTGAGGGGCTTGGTGTGAAGAGAGAGTCATCAGTGAGTTTTCAGGCCTTTTTCTACCACTAACCTTTATCTTCCATGCCGTGAAAGGACCTATTCCCCTGTCAGTTGATGTACAGGGGAGTATTCGTCTGGAAACGCCCTCTGTCCCCACACCTCGCTAGTGCGTGTTTGTGTGAAGGGTGGAGGGTCAGCACAGCCTGCCGATTCGCCTGGGGACCTCTGTGATAGTGCAGGGCCTCCCCTACGTGAGGGGCGCAGGAAATCAGGGACATTGTTAGGGGAGATCTCCATAAATCTCCAAATTTGAAATCAGTAAACATGCCCTCTATTAAAATTAAAGTGGACCGTACCATCCAACCGTGCACAGACCTCGCCTCACTCATTTTTCAGCTGACCTTGATATTTCAGATCCGTTCCTTCACAAACGACGATATCATCAAAATCTTTGTACAAACTGACGAAGATGCCGACCAATTCCACTCCCCAGCAATGAACAACAAACTGAAAGACAATGGCTTAACGGTCCTCAGTTCCCCTGAGTACCATGCAAAATGCACCCTCATATGCAGGAAAGTAATCTCACCTATTCTTGACAACCCAAACCTTTTGAATGAACTCAACTCGCACAACACCTCCCAAATGACATATGCAGCCCGGATGGGAACTCTCCCCATGTTAAAAATCACTACAGCTACACAAACAGACGCCATCAAATTAAATCTAACGGAATAAAATTCGGCAACAACATCATCCCCTCACGAGACATTGAGTTCAAACACTACATACCAGTTCACCAATGCTACAATTGCTACCAATTTGGACACAACACCAACCATTGCAGTAACACACAAACTTGCTCAAAATGTGCCAATCAAGGCCACTCCTACCGAAACTGCACTGCCACTGTAACTAAATGCTGCAATTGTAAAGGCCCACACTCTGCCATCAGCAACAAGTGCAAAATCAGACTCGATAACAGCACAACACCACTCCCTCCCCCGCCGACCCTCACCTCCCACTGCACCTCCCACAGCACCACCTCCACCTCCCCACCACTCACTCCCTACTCCCACGACCCTCCCCACCCGCACTTGCTGGACCAACAACCTGACCGCCCCCCTTCCCTCCCCCGACACTGACGCAAAAATCACCACCATCAAACTTCTGGCACATACCCTAAGCAACGGAAACAGGTCACTTTTTCTTAAACTGGCAATTGATGGTTTGAAGGCGAACGGCCTCCCACCATACACATTCCTGATTCCTTCAGAACCGGTCCCGACCTCATCTTCCCCACTGCCCCCATCTTCGACCGGACCAACATGCCCCCTCCACCCCCCAGAGAATCCACTGTAATCTCCCTCCACCCCTCCACTTCTGCCATGTCCACACCTGACTTATCTCACCATTCTACCATTACCTCACCCCCCAGAGTAATCAGTCCAAAACATACCGGCCCCTCCACCTCGACCTTGCCTACACCCGACTTCTCCCACATGACTACGTTGAACTCCCGGACCACAAACACCCAAACAAACCCAATCCTCCCCTAACACCCCAGACTCCCAAGAATAAAATGGCAGCCCATCCCCCCACAGAGGAAGAACACCTCCCCCCTTTCTCCCTATACACCTGACAGCAAAAGAATTATACAATACACACATCCAACCAAATCAATAATCAAAGTAAATCTATACGGCACTACCCCAAAGGAAACAGAAATCAACTCCGACACGAACCTAGCACACTCCCCTCATCCTCCCGACTCCCCCACACACAGTCACGTAACCGCCCATCCCTCACCTGCATACACAACACTCAGACCACGCTCACAGTCACTCGACAATTTAGACCTCATCCCTGCACCCCAGAATTTCAATCTCATATAAGTAACCAAGAACAAATAATACAACATGATCACCATTATGCAATACAACTGTAGAGCATATCACTCAAACAGACACGCCATCTCTCTCCTCCTACAAGAACACAACCCAGACATCCTCCTCCTCAACTCAACATGCACAAACACCAAAATCAAACACTTCGGCTACACAAGCAGACAATCACCCCACGAACTATTCGAGGGCGTTGCAATCCTCATCAGATCCTCCATGAAACACGAATTCATTCATTAACTTTGCCTTCAAACACTTCATGGCCGCCAAGATCGACACTCAACACGGGCAGATTATCATCTGCACAATATACTCAAGACCTAACTCGCGTATCCCCTTCACAGACCTAAACTCCATCTTTAACAACTCACACCTACCTGTAATACTAATGGCCGACCTCAATGCACACCACACCGCATTCCAACACAACCGCATCGACCCCCATGGCCAACAACTACACGCTTTGGTCACTCACAAAAACCTTCACCACATTGGCCCTTTCTTCCCCACATTCTACGCTGCTCACGGAAAAGGCACTCCAGACATCGTCATCACCAACACCCCTGCCCTCCAATTCCAACACCACATCACTCCCGGCCCCTTATCAAGCTCAGACCACATTCCCATCACTCTTCACCTCTCCAACAATCCCATCCTCCTCTTAGCAACCACACCTCAATACCAGTATCAACACGCAGATTGGGATGCCTTCAAAACCACACTCTCTGAACAACAATACTCACTCAACCTCGAACACCAACCCACAAGGAAGATTGAGGAAACCTGGACACACCTTTTCAACACTATCACCGCCATAGCAGATACCCACATTCCTAAACACCGGTTCAAGAGAAAATACTCCTTCACACCCTCCATAAGAACTCGACGCCTACTTCACTGCTACAGGACACGATTCGAACTAAACAAACTTAACCTAGCACCAGTTTACACAGACATCTCCACACTAAGAACACACATCATCCACAGCCTCCGTCTAGACCATGAGGTTCACTGGGCAAAACTCGTAGAGGCTGCCCAGGAACACAGAACACACAACCCCCGAGAATTTTGGCAAAGGATCGCCAAGCTGAGAGGAACAGAAAAACCCCTCTTTGATCACCTACTAGTTAATGGTAGAAAAATCAATGAGCCAGCCGAAGTAGCATAAACACTAAAACAACACTGGGAACACATTTTCCACCCACACACCCCCACACAACAAAGGTACATCTTAAACCACATAAACAACATCACCACACACATGCAAACACTTCACGACAGAACAACTCCTGACAACACAATAGATACCTCCACACTCACACGGAACCACACCCTCACTGCTCCTTTCACCCCAACAGAAGTCAAACAAGCACTAGACAAAATCAAAAAGAAAACACCAGGTGACAGCAATATTGGTCAAGCAATCCTGAAGCACCTGCCCCCAGAAACAGTCACAGCCATTACATACCTTTACAACACCCAACTGGCTACAGAATACTTCCCAAAACTCTTTAAGACAGCCACAGCCATCATGATACCTAAACCAAGCAAAAACCCAACAGATCCACAAAACTACAGACCGATCAGCATACTAGAAGTCTTAGGCAAAACTTTTGAAAGACTATACAACACCCGCCTCAGATACCACCTTGAAGACGAACAACTACTGTCCTACAAGCAGTTCGGCTTCAGAGCACACCACTCAACTCAAGACGCACTCAATATAATGACAAGTTACCTCCACATGAACAAAGGTGCATACAAGACAGCACTCATTACAAAAGACGTACAAAAAGCCTTCGACACAGTTTGGCACGATGGACTAAAGTATAAGATATGCACCAATTTTAACCTCCCTAAAAAATCACAACAATTACTATGTAACTTCCTAACAGACAGAAAAATGAGGATAAGATTCACACCTGCCTACTCTGACCACTTCACACTGCAAGCAGGAGTCCCACAAGGATCAGTCCTGTCCCCAACACTATACATTCTTTACACAAACGACTTACCCGACCCCTTACACATCGACTCTCTGACAATACAGTACGCCGACGATGTAACCCAACTTGTCAGACACAGAACTCTTGATCACTTAACAGACAAAGCACACAGGGAACTCGAACAAGTTACACAATGGGAACTCCGATGGCGAATACAAACCAACCCGAACAAAGCACAAATCACCTACTTCGGCACCAAAAGACGACAACCACGTCACATTTACCTAAACCCCTACATCGCCTACCCTTCACCTATAACTGTCAAACGAACAAACACAATCCTAGGAGTCACATTCAACGACACCCTCACCATGACATTGCACACCAATATGAAGGCTTTGATCGCAAACAAAACACTCGGGAATATATACAGATTCAGAACCGCATCAATCAAAACCAAAACACACCTATTCAAAGCCCTCATACGCCCACTATTGACTTATGCACCCAACACACTCCAGCTAGCACCACCATCAAGCGCCAAGAAACTTCAAGTCATACAAAACAAAGCACTAAGATTCATCCATAACACACACTGGTCATCCTTCACCCGAAATAGTCATCTACATGAACTCAGCTCCCTCCCCCCACTTATAACATCTACTGGAGACAACTAGGTGACAAACAAATAGAATCTCTCCTCACTACTTACCCTCAATGGCAGGATTATTTCGACAACATCATACTCCCACGCAGATTCAGAGACAGAAATCCCTCCATATTAAACAGACCAAACACTCCCCTCCCACCTCCCTTGTATTAATAACTTCCCTATAACCACACCCAACAATTTCCCCCCAAATTAAACCTAACCTCTCCTTAACCCTCACCCAACGATTCCCACCCAACCTAACCAAATCAACCTAACCCAATAACCTAACCTCTCCTCAGCCCACACCCAACGATTCCCACCTAACCTAACCCAATCAACCTAACCTAACTTAAGCTTAACCTAACCTCTTCTCAACCCCACACCCAATGATTCCCACCCAACCTAACCTTACCTGACTTGACCAATTCCCTCCTCCCCCCCCCCCCCCGCTCCAAACCCCACGCCACCAACTCAAACTCAAGACCACTCCGAAAAAAAAAAAAAAAAAAACTAACCCACTCAACCTGCACTAACACCCCCCCCCCCCAAAAAAAAAAGAAAGAAAAGACCCCAACAATCCCCCCAAAATAAAAACCTAACACACCCAGCCGTTACTAGCAATCCCACACAAAATAAAAAATAACCATTCTTCCATTAACTAACCTCACACTATCACTCCTCCCAAAACAAATACCTAACTTACCCATTCCATACTAACTCAGATGACGTGTACGTCTCCCTTAGCCAATAAGGTCGGGGAGAGGTGCACAGAACCTGTACGCAAGCCCTCTCCCTCAAGAATGTTACCAACACTGTTTTATGGGCACCTCCCTTAGCCAATAAGGTCGGAGAGGTGTACCTCACAAAGAATTGTACCAATTACAGATGACATTGAACGCCTCCCTTAGCCAATAAGGTTGGGGAGGGGTGCAATGTACCTGCACACAAACCCTCTCCCTCAAGAATGGGACCAGAACTCACAATACCTGCAAGAGCCTACCACGCAATTGCAGAAGTCCTTTACTAGCCAAAGGAAAGAAAGAATGCAATAATTAACCCAACTCTGCCAACCACTAACAAAACCTACAATCCTCCCAAAAGAAAAACTTAACCTACCCAACCTTACTCACAATCCCTCTTAAAAATCAACACCTACAATCCTCCCAAAAGAAAAACTTAATATACCCGACCTTTCTAACAAGCCCCTTTGACCCTCCTAAAAAAAAAAAAAAATATGACTCAATACAATTATTCATTAGCAACACAAAACATATCATTCCTAAGAAATCCTACCATACTATAAATTAACCCAAGAACCTCCAAAGCCCCCCTCTCCTCCTCTCGCCTCCCCTCTCCTCCCCCCCCCTCCTCCCGACAACCGAACCATACCTGACCTTATAACAATTATCCTAACCCTCCCTCTCTCCCCTTACTACATTTCCACGCAAACACCTACACACTCACACAACAACCCCCCTTAAGCAATTCTAATTCACCTTAAATTAACATACAACCGCCACCCCCGCCAATCCCCAAACACAAACTCCCCCCCTCACACAACCTATCTCCAAACACAACACCCCCCCCCCCCCCACCAGACAAAGCCTCTCATAACACCACAACTCTCCAAAACCAAATCAAACATACCCAACCTCTACACCAGCCACTGTCAACAAAATCGACCTAACTCAAGACTGAAACCAAACAACCTATATCTCACTCTCATCTCCGTTCACAATTTGACATAGCTCAAATCTGTTTCCTGCTATTACTAAATAACTCTCCTACGATACACTCATCCTTCCCTACTACGAATACTTTGACACTTCAAGCTCAAAGATTCAAAACTCTTCCTCCAACTCTCTCCATTTCTCTCTGACATAGCTCAAAGACCCACAACACTCAGAACCAAGTCAAACATACCCAACGTCTGTGACATCCAATTCTCAATAAAATCGACCTAACTCAAGACTGAAACCATTCAACCTATATCTCATTCTCGTCTCCGTTCATAATTTGACAAAAAAGCTCAAATCTGTCTGCTGCTATTACTAAAAACTCTCCTACGATACGCTCATCCTTCCTTACTATGAATACTTCGACATTTCAAGCTCAAAGATTCAAAACCCTTCCTCCAACTCGCTCCGTTCCTCTTTGACATAGCTCAAAGACTTTGCCTTCATCTTTCTCCAAACAACCCCTACGACTAGCTAGGGACTGTCAGTTGGTTGAAAATGTTCAAAGGAGGGCCACCAAACTGGTGCCTGCACTTCGGCACCTCAGCTACCCTGAGAGATTGGAGCGCCTGAACTTGCCTAGCTTATACTACAGACGGGCAAGGGTGGACCAAGTTGAGGTTTATAAGCATCTCAGGGGGCACTACTCAGTTGAGTGTCCTTACTTGGAGCTGGCGGACGCTCGCCCCACAAGGGGTCACAGCTCAAGATTGAAGAAGCCGCAAGTCCAGAAAACCGTGAGGGCAAACTTTTTCGGAGTGAGGGTTGTAAACTCTTGGAACAATCTACCAGAGAGTGTTGTGACGGCACCGAGTGTGAGCTCTTTCAAGAGAAGACTTGACCAACACTGGAGCGGGTTCAGGTACATTCAGGAGCCGGTGCATGCCCAGTATTTGCCAACAGTGTGTGACAGAGACGTGACCGATCGCTCGGGCGGCTAGCGAGCCGACCTTTTGGTGAAGAATATAAAGGAAAAGAGACGTGACCGATCGCCCAAGCGGCTAACAAGCCGATCAGTGGCGAAGAGGATAAAAGTAAAAGTTGCCTGTGCGTCCGTCCACCTGCGCTTCTCGGCTTGCGCCGCCGCCGTGGCGGGGCGGTTCTTCCTCCGTTTTGCCAACACTGCCTAGGCTAAGACGACAACCAGAGCACCCGTGTTGGCCCTTTGCTTGCCCGGACCTGCTCCCGCCCTCCCTCTGCCTCGTCTTGATTGTGATCGTTGCACCCTCAGGGCATTTTGCCTACCCCCTCACGCAAGCGGTGTTTAGCCACTGCACCTGTTCTCTCCTTCTAAAATTCACTTCTATCCTCCCTTTATCCTTCCTCTGAACCTCCTTCCTCCCTGTCACTCGCATTTTTCTGTTCTGTTCTGCCTGTACGCTGATTGGCTGGTCGGCGTGCGGCGGAGCTCAGTTGGAAGTTGTAGGGGAGAGTAGCCACTACAATATAAAGTACTTTTGGGGTAACTGGGGGGATGAGAACTAGTTTATTTAATGCTTAACATCAACTAACTAAGATTTACCTAACGTAACTACCTGATGATAGTTTAATATTACTTAGTGTTACTATAACTACCAAATGATAGTTTATTATTACCTAGTGTTACTATAACTACCTGATGATAGTTTATTATTACTTTGTGTTCAGTTTATAATACAGTAAGAAGTAGATGTAATACAATTATAAAAAGGTGTATCAGCAGCAGAGTAAAGTTTTTGTTTCAGATAATATTAAGTATATAATAATAATTGTTTAAACTATGTGATGTTAGTTTATAATTATTATATTAAGTGAGTTTGAGTTGCAAGATGTTCGTGGTAAGTTATTAACAGTGTTCATCGCCTCACTTGTAAACATTAAGTCGACTAAAATGTGTTACTTAAAATAAAAACTGGGAGGATTTAATACTTAACTACGTCATTAACACTGTGAGTTGTTTATTAAATTATGTATGACTTATATATACAGTTAATGGTAAAGGTGTAGATAACGGCTACCACCAGGAGGAGTTTGTTGAATTGGTTGGAATTTAGTCTTCAAAAATAATACTGTATGATACTAAACCTGACCTAACATACCCATAGTTGGGTATGTTAGGTCAGGTTTAATATCATGATATTATTGTGCAGAACCTAATAAAACCTAACCTAACATACCCGTAGTTGGGTATGTTAGGTCACGTTTTATTAGGTTCTACACAGTAATATTATGATATTAAACCTGACCTAATTTGCTTCATGTTACTAAATCTCAAGAGGTTATTTCCTCCTCTGAATATTGATGTGGTACATTTTTCTTGCTTATGTCAGAGATGTTTTTATATTGAGTCAACTAACTTCCTCTAGAGAGGATGTACTTTTATCATCCAAAGTTTCAGTGCCAGGAGAGTTGTTCCTCACTTATGATGACATCTTCTGTTTAGGGGGAGGGATGAGCTCAGGTGTCTGGAAAGAAAGTCACAATTTGGGTTAGAATAAGTCAGGGATATATACTCATCATTTAAATAGCCTAAATAATGTTAAGTTAGGTTAAGGTTTGTGACTTTTTCCTACATTCTGGGATGATGACCAGATCATTGTGTTCACTCAGTAAAGGTTTATTGATTCATCCAAGTACTGTACCCAGGTCAGCACTGACACTTCCGTGGCCGAACCTCCATCTAATGTATGAACGTTTATAAGGTGAAAACAGCACTTTGAAGTATGTGGGTGATGTGTAATGGTATTTTAACTGGTATGGTTGTTTTAATACATAGAGTGCAAATCTGTTGAAGAAGTACTCTTCAAATATATACATGGAACAGATAACAGCTGATTTGGTATGATACTAATTGCTTTAATTAAGTTCTGAACTTTTAAGTGGCAGGTCTTGATGTAAACACTTCTTGGCATTTTCTGTTTATTGCTGAGAGGTTTATATGCAGCTATAATCTGAGAGAATATTATGTGAATAATCTCCAGGGAAGTGTTGTGAATATCACTTCTATTAAGTGTGAACTTTCCTGTCTAGTGGTATGGAGAGAACTGCCCCTCTCTGGGGTGTGAGAGAGTGGTAGTGAGCGAGCATTGTTTACTGAATCCACTGACCCTGGCTTGAGCCCAGCGATAGATGCAACCTCTGTGATCTAGTCATAAACAATATGGTGAATCACTTGTTGAATAATTTAATGAAATACTTGGAGTTAGGGGTATATTTATATTAAGCAAAGTGCTGTTACAATTTTGTAAACCAACCAAACCTGTCTTAACCTATTGTGAAGACCGTGTATTGTAATGCTGTACTGTACTACCTTTTTGTAGATATTAGTAATTAATAAGGACTGAGTCACATTGGTAATGCAGTTAATATTATTCTTTATAAGTAAGAATTATTTATTTGCTTCATTGTACAGAAATTTATAACAATCTGATGTTGTGACTTCACTCTCCCTTCACTTGCTGAACAGGGGCCAGATACTCAAAAACATTTATGGGACTGTATGTCGTTGTGTAGCCCGTAACTGGACTTACAGTCTCAGATTGGCATACTCAAAACACAGATGGTATACTCAAAACAAATATTTGACATCGAACTCCGTAAGTTAAAGCAAGTAACTTACATCAGCCCCTGAGGTTGTGTAACACTCTCAACCCGGATGTAGTAGTCACTAATTCCTAATTGTATAAAAAATGATAATAATATATGTTGTAATAATGCTTGTTAGACTTGTTTTATCATAGAATAATGAAGAAAATGTTTTGTACATCAACATACTGAAATATTATATTTCACTTTGTCTTTTTGGTAACTTTTTTGTTGCCATAATAAGAGGCTTTGAGTGTTTGTATTTGTCTCAGTTTGGAAGAGACGCATCTTTTGTCTTCTTACAAGTTATAAAGTATTTTTTACCAAAACAGAAGGTTTATATTGTTCACACTTAGGGTAAAAATATGTTTTATGACAGTAAACTTGCAGATAGTGTAACGGGCCGAGTTTTCTCTTTTCAATAATTTACCATCCAGCTATTGTTTTCTGTTAGTAGTCTATTTATTCATATACTTATATGTTCTGTATAGTACCCTTTCCAATGAGTACCTTGTTTTATACACTTATCCTTCTTCAATTCTTTACATATATATACTGTATATATATATTTTACCGAATCCAGCTGGTATGAAACGCGAGGTACATATATATACTTCATTTTTAGTCCATTTAACACGCGGACTTTGAACATATAATCAACGACCTCACCAGCAAGGAATCGAACCCTCGACCTACTGGGTGTGACTAGGGAGCGCTCCCTAGTCACACCCATATATATATATATATATATATTTATTCTTAGGTATTCTTGCTCACATTCTGATATGTTCTTTATCTCTATATACCTTATATTCTTGTATATTCTTATATAAGTAACTCTTATGTTCTCTACTTATGTTTTCCAAGTCACTGTTCTTTCTTTTCTCTTCCTTTCATATAGATTGTATTCTCAGTTTCAATGATCTCACCTTTCTGAAGTATACTTTGTTTTATGTCTTTCTTATACATGGGTTAGTCTGGGGAACCATGTTATTCTTTGTACAACACCTTTTATACTTGCAAAGGGTAGCTGCCACCACCCAGACTTTTCATTATATAACATAACTCATGGAAAGTTATTGGGTCGTGTGGTAGATGTCTAGGCACGTGAATAAGTATTATTTTCTGGGAACCAATGTTTAGAAGGAGTAGAGTGGTGATACTCGTAGTTTACTAATTCAATGTTTATTAACACATTGAGTGGAGAAGATGTATCTTAGATTCACTCAGGCTAAACAGAACCGAAATTAACTTATTAAGTCATCAAACACTTCAAGAACTTATTACCTCATTAAACACCTCCAAATACTCATTACTTTATTAGACACTGTTGTAGTATTTCTTTGACAAGTAAGATTTAGAAATGCTTACACTCTGTCAATAACACTGGACCCGCAGGTCTTGCTTTAACAAGGAACAAATTACCTTCTCAATTCTTGGTTAGAACCTCATACTCTCAGGTTATTCTTTCATGGGTACTACAGATGAATACATAACACACTGGGCAATTCCACAATTAGTAACATACCATAATTCTTATCATTTCACAAGGAACTACCTGGTACCTTGGACTCTCATTCAAGGGTTCAATACTTAACCCGGGATACTATATTTCTGCTAGTTATCCCTCCAAACATGGACCGACACAGCTCCATGCAATGGATGAAGTACAATCTCCAGGTGGAGTCAGCGGGCACTGTTGTTTACAGCGACCGCCAAGCTGAAGGCTCGCTCGCAAGGTGTACCCAGGGATGTTGACTCGTGACACACTGGCAGAGTGTTGAGGGCACTTCCTGGGGGAGTCGTGTCCTGGGATTCTAAACGCGCCCCCTTAGTGACAGTCTTCGAGAACCATGTCCATAGGTAGCTACCGACCCTCAGGAGAGTTGCAAACACACCCGCGTCTGGAGATACATTGAGGAAGAGTCACGAATGCGTCAATAATTAACTTCAACTATACAAAACATACGTCTGGCAACGGTCCAGCCGATATCTAAATCTCTACGTTACTCGACTTAATTGGCACAGAAGTTACTATGTTAACACATGTACACTGATATTCCCAATATTGACTAAGTTAAACTGAATTAATAGGCGGCGGGGAACACACGTAAACATACCTGGAGATACGTTGAGGAAGAGTCACGAATGCGTGATTCTCCCTCGTGTAGAGGTATATACGTGTGCCCGCGGGGCAGCTTGGGCCTCCATATTCATGCCAGAAAGGTCAATCTTACCAACAACATACCTTCTCTACCATTTTGGATCACCGTATATTTAATTATGAACTCCGGTGTTCCTGATCAGGTTAATTTCCTATGTCTATTCATATAATCTAATCAGAGGTTGAGCTTGCCAGGAAAGGGTGGAATATACATGTTGATAACATCAATTCTGCGAGCTCAGGCCTGAGGCGAACAAGGACCTATTCACAGGGAAACGTTAGATCTTGGAGATTATACCGGTTGACAGAATAATTCAGGAAATTAATGACTTTCTTAAATAGACAACTGAATCTAGCTAAACTACAAACATCAGATTCTCTGATGTCGGGGCGACAAAGTACTATAACTTCAGTAGCGATCAGAAACTCATGGGTATTCTTAGGGAACAAAACTGATGGGTATCGTTTGTCCTGGCAGACTCAACACTCACTCACTTGACACGTCTTATTAACAATAAGGACAGTTGAAGCGTTCAACACCATTCACAATGGATCTTGAATGTTTCAACTGTAAACAAACATATCTAAGCTGACTCAAAACCAGGGTGTTCTCTCTCACATTCAAATTCATTTTATAGAGAGGTTGGTTTCAGTAAGTCAGAGAAAATGGGATATCGGAGGACTGAGGCATCTTGAAGTGATGAGAAAACGGACTCCTCAGATGGAGGACTCAAAATAAAAGCTGAGGTACATGTTTTGTGGGCTATTGAGCGTAATATGAATCATTTGATTTTGGCGTTAACTGACGTGTACGACCGTGGTCGTTACAATAGAACTTATTAATGTTGTATAGCCGGAAATATCCCTCGGTAATGAAAGCCAAATATGAGGTCAAGTGAACATTCCTGCCAAGACTTCGCTTTGTTTTTCTAATACGCAACCAATAGCGTCAGCCTATTTTCTATGTATATGGCTTATGATAACATGAAAGGCTATAAATTTCCATAGGCTGGCCAAAATTAAATGATATTAGGCGTAAAATATGGATTGCAATTACCTTGATTAATGGGGGCCTATATAACTGCTTTTTCAGTCTTTGGCCAATTAAAGGTTAAACGTGGGGCCTACTTAATTTAGTTAGAACATGAGGAATATTTAAATAAGAAATTATACCAATAGGTTAGGTTTGGTTATGTTATGGTATGTTAGGTTAGAGAATGTGTACATGGTTTTTTTGGTGTGTGTCAGGCTGTCAGTGAGACACTTTGTCTAGCAGCTACCTTAGGCCTAGTTCCAGACTTTCCTTGAACAGTATCATAGGTAGAGTATTAATTTAAGAAAATTTACGGCTAATCCGATATATTTTCATGTTTTAAATTGTTGTTTATTGTATGAACTTGAAGACAATTCAGACCAAATGACCCAAACATTGAAAGGAAAACACCATGTTCTAGGCTAAATGAGTAATTTAAGAGAAGTGATTTGTCATTTAGGTTAGGCAAGGTTATACTATCATTAACCAATTAATTTGAAATTGCCCAGAATAAGGCTATCTTATTATAGCTTATATGTCTTGTCACAGGCCAACATTAGGCCCGTGGTTATTTACCCAAATTCTATTATGGGTAAAACACCCAATACTGTGAGATTGAAGGGTTACGTGATGTTGTCTCACACTCAGGATGGGTTGGAGAAAGGAAACTCTTAATGGTGGTTTTCTTATATAAAATATATTACTTGTATATATAAAACAGTCTGGTGCTGGGAAGTTGCTGCTTAGAAGAGGAGTTGCTGCATGGTAGAGTAACCACTACAAGATTTCGGTTAGCCGGAACAATTGGTGAAGAGCACTTCCGTGAATAAGAGTTTTCCCGTTAACGAGACGATTATCTCAAATCAAGAAAATATCCCCCTTTGAAAATCATTACCTAAGCCATAAGTTTCCTGCAAAATCATGCTTTGGGAATTAATTATGGCTTTCAGAAAGTTCCGGGCTTCAGGGATTCCGGCTAACGGAGATATTACTAACTAAGAAAATAAACACAGGACAAAAGACTCTGGATCCTGAGAATGCTGCTGTTCCTACCAGAAAGCAGTTTCAAATGCGAGTATGTGACAGACAAGAGGCAATAGGATATCTTTTGAATGCTTTTAACACTCTTATTTACTTTCATACTGAACAATTTTATTCATTTTTAAATGAGTACAGAGATTTTAACACGCTGTGCATTTTTAAGTATTTTAACCCTAATGCCAGGCAAAACCTTAAGGCCATAATTGTTTGCTTCTTAAACTACACAATTTGACGTGGGTCACCACATCGTTGTGAAAAATTAATACAACTTCTGTTAATTGTTGCCATTTTTAAGATTTAAAAATGGAATACAGTATAATTTTCATATGTCTAGAATTACTGAAGGAACTCTCATGACTAGAATGTACCTGCATCAATACCCGTATATTAAAAGAAACTTATAACCAAATACTGTACTACTATAAGTAATAAAGAAAACAAATGGCAAACTCTTGGCTTGTTAAGCTATACAATTTAGCATGAGACAGCACATCCTTATGAAAGAACCAATGCAACAACTTGCTCTTTGGAGAATAATGTGTGCTAAATAGCAGTGATTACAGTAGGCTGTTGGTGAATTTGCACCATTATTTCTGTTTCAACCTACAGGTAATTCTGCTGTATCGCGATAATTGTGTTCTTGTAAAATATCGTGTTATAGAAAATCGCGTAATAGAAATAACAGGGCTTTTGGAGAAAATAGGGTTAGGTGCAGATTACTCGAAATCGAAAAAATTTAGTAGTTAGCCTAACACAAAGGATAGCACAGTCTAAATAAATGTTACATTCATATCTAATAATGAAATCATACAGTAAATGTAACAACACTTTACCTCGAAAAAATATGAATGTAACTTGATGGGGGAGAAGGGTGATTTTGAGGTTGATAAAATCGAGCTTCTCTTCAAGTGTTATATCCTTTCTTTTACAATCATCACCGGGAATTCTATCACCAGAACGCTTCTTGGAGATATTCTTCTTTACCATATTCACAGTTAATACCACAAAATTGGAGAAATAGTAAGCAAAAATCGCGTTATAGCAAACAAGCGTTCGCGTTATACAAATATCGTTCCTAATTCATAAATCGCGTTAGAGCAAATTCGTGTTATCAAAACACGCGTTATAGCAGAACTCGCTGTACTTGAATCATACATTAAAAAAATACAAATTAATTAATAAAACAGGTTGAACTAGAAATTAACTACATATTACAAAATAAAGGAACCTTTAAAAAATAAAAATAAGTACATGAGTCTGTTTTCAAAGCTATACATTTGATTGTGGTATGAACTTTTGCCCAAAACCTGGGTAAACATTATCCGTAGTAGCACTGCAACACATGTTATAAGTTAACAAGTGTGTATATCCTCAGTCAGCAAGATAGTTAGAGAATCCTCTTTCTCTAGAACGGTCCTAAACATAGATTCCTCGATGGAATGAATAGCCGTAAACCTAGCTGCTGAGGGTCCTGGGGTTTGTTCTCTTTCTTCTTCTGGAAAGAAATGTATAATAGTTTGATTGAAGTCTATGTTAAGGGTATAATTAAAATATATAAATATATAAAAATATTTAGAAAAAAAATGGCCGGAAAAATAGTGTTGACCATCTAAAAATATTTGTATAAAATATTTTTATATGTAAATATAAACTAAGCTAAACATAGTTACAATATTATAAATTGATTTGATTATAATATACGACATTTAGTTCCAGGCGTTAAATTTCTTATATTTGCTCTTCTCAATTTTTTCCATTAACATACGAGTTATAACAACATTTAATATCTAACTTAGGGAAGCAATACGCCAGCTATAAATTTAATTAACTTAATGATGTTGCTTATTTTTAAAAAAATATGCAAAAAAATAAGTATACAGGTAGTCGTCGACTACGACCTAGATTGGTTACGGCCGCCTGGTCGTAAGTTGATCTGGTCGTAAGTCGGCCTATGTTATAATTACCTTACGTATATTATAATGTGTAATGATAATATAATCATCTTTAAGTCATATTTTATCAACATTTTCTTTGTTCATTATTGTTACGGTCGTCAGGTTTAAGTAAATCACTGCATACTACAGTACAATTGGTTTATTATTTACACAACATACAAAAAAAAAAATACAGGTGCAAAACATATAAAACATTTTAGTTGCAAAACATACAAACACATACAAACATACAAAAAACATCTTATTGGCCGCTGGTGCTTGGCTGTGGATCGTCGGGGTCGTCAGCTGGGGCAGCCTTTGGGGTAGCTGGAGGAGTTGTTTTTTTCATGAACATGGTGAGCTTTGTCTGAATTGTTCGTTTCTTCTTCTCCTCGTAAATTTCTTGATACGGACGAAACGAATTGCGTGCCATCCGCTCAATCCTTGCAAATCGTTCGATGTTTGGGTCCATTCCTTCAAAATGGGCAAGAAGTTTATTCAGTAGAGATAAACCTTCTGATAATCCCTTAGTGGTGAACGTCCTTTGTGGCTCCTCCTCCTCTTCTTTATCCGCTGCTTCTCTCCTTTCTTCTTCTGCTACTTTTTCTTCTTCCAATTCGATTAGCTCTTCATTTGTAAGTTCTTCTGATTTTTGGTCTAGCAACTCCTCAACATCTTCCACTTCAAATTCCAAAGAAAGATCTTTTGCCAGTTTTACTATTTTTTCCCGAATAACTTCAAGCTCATTTTCACTGTCAAATCCTGCAAAAGTATGAACATAGCGCTTAACACACTTTTTCCAGATGCCATTCATGCACTTCTCCGTCACAGCCTCCCAGGCGTTTGCCAGATTCTTGATACCCTTAAGAATGTTGTACTGTTTCCAAAAGTCACGCAACGATAGTTCTGGGTCAGCATCTATAGCGTCTATGGCTTGGGCAAAGGTGGTTCGGAGATAGATAGCCTTGAAAGTAGCAATTGAACCTTGGTCCATAGGCTGCAAAATTGAAGTCGTGTTTGGCGGCATAAAAATCACTTTCACGTCCGGATGAATATCTGATAGATGAGGTGGATGTCCAGGCGCATTATCCAGTAGCAATAAAATCTTGAAAGGAATTTCTTTCGTCAAACAATATTCACGAACTTGAGGAATAAAACAATTTACAAACCAGTCTTCAAACAGTGCCTGTGTCATCCATGCTTTACGGTTAGAACGAAAGTAAACGGGCAGCGTGTGCTTGTTTACATTTTTCAACGCCCGCGGGTTTTCTGAATGGAAGATTAGGAAAGGCTTCAGCTTAAACCCCGCGATGTTCCCGCCAAGCAGCAGAGTAAGCCTATCCTTAAATGCTTTAAATCCAGACATGCTTTTGGCTTCTTTTTGGATGTAAGTGCGTTCTGGCATCCGTTTCCAATACAATCCCGTTTCATCCACATTAAATATCTGCTCTGCTAGATATCCCTCATCCGTAATTAATTCATCCAGACTGTCAACAAACTTGCGTGCTCCTTCCTCGTCTGCACTCGCTGCTTCCCCAGTCACTCGAACATTATGAAATTGAAATCTTTTCTTGAATCTTTTGAACCAGCCAGTACTTGCTGCAAATTCTTGATTGTAGTCTTCTCCGGCGCGCTCCTTCAAAGTCTGAAATAGACTTCTAGCCTTCGTCTGCACAGTAAAAAGGCTTAACGGTGTCTGTTTCTGGATCTGATCTTCCATCCAAATGTAAAGTAATTTCTCCATTTCGTGGAGAGGCCCAGTCCGTTGCTTCGTTATAACTGTCGCTTGCATGGGTGCAGAACCTTTCACAGCTTCACGAATCCTTTCTTTATCCTTCAAAATCGTCGACACAGTAGAGTGTGATAGCGTCAGATCACGTGCAATCACATTCACTTTCTTACCTCCTTCGTGCTGTTTAATCACCATCATTTTAGTGTTTAAATCAATGGCCTTTCTTTGCTTCTTGGCAGGTTGAGGAGTAGATGAAGACAGTTTCCTCTTGGTAGACATCTTGGGGGGGGTGGTGGTTCAAGAAAAATTTCCAAGACAAAAGAAAGGCACAAGGCAAACAGACACGGAGGGAAGTGTGCTGTACCAGCGAGCGTGTTTGTAATTGCGCGCAGCTCCAGCTCCCGGCAGCGCCAGGAGGCTGGGGCCAAAACTGTCGTACCGCCGGTCGTAAAGTCGAACAGACGTAAGTCGCATAGGTCGTAAGTCGACGACTACCTGTACTGTATTTCAAAAGTAAGATAATAGTGAAAAAATAGTACCAAAATTATTTTGGGAAATAAAAACAACGTCAGAAAAGAACAAAATATATCAGAGGGTTGGAAAAGTATGTTGAGTGAAGTACCATCAATAAGTTCCTCACTTTCCAAAATCGCTGGAATCCCATGTGTAAAGGCTGGATCTAAGAGTTGAAGAACTGCTTCGTCAATTGCAGTGTATGTACAGGGGTATTTTCAATTTGGAGGCAGCCTCCTTCAAGAGAAAAAAACAATAAAAACTTTCTTACTGTGAGCTGTGGTTACAAACACTGTACACAACTATGTTATATATACAATAGTACTATGTTAGAAAGGAATCTATTGAAATAGTTCCAAACATTATAACCTAACCTATCATTGTAGCTGTAGTCCCCAAAATTTTCCTGTATCTTTGTCAAAAGTTAATTAGATTTACTGTAACAATCAATAAATGGTAAAATAAGTCAAAAATAATAATAGCAGCCAGAATTTTTCAACCTGTATTAGTTGTAAATGCATAAGATAGAACATCATTGCCTATAAGCCTAACAAAGTAAGATTTGCTTATTAATGTAGACCAAATATGAATTTAAATCATTTGATGACTCAAAATTAACGACATAAAAAAAACATGAGGAATTCTTTAGTAAGCTACATATTATCACCTTCATTACCGTCAAAAATAACGTAATTACTAATACTGTATGTAGTTTATAACAGTAACCAAACCTACCTATCCTAACTGCATTACCAACGGGAGGCCTCCGCCACCCTGGACCACCCAGAAGAATATTAAATATCTCTTTTCCAAGTCATTTACGACGCAATGATTAGTGTCATAAAATTGTCTCAACTAATGTATATGATAGGTATATTAAGCAAATCCAAAAATTGTGGGGCAAAAATTAGCAGTAATACCGACTAGCCTTTGGGTTCATTTATTGGCGGTACAGTTTTTACTATTTATTCACATGGCAAACTTCGAAGAACGATGTTTCTTTTAATGAATGTGCTCATATAAGGAAAATATGTGCATTAATTCACGATGAAAAGCCACCATACACTACTTCCTTGAGTTTACAATCACCTCAAATCATAGCAAGCCTCAGAAAAAACAGAGTTAAGTTTGTTTCATAGTGGCAATCAATACCTAGGCTAACAATATTATGACTTACATGTTCCACCTGTGTATTTATTATCTTACTTTTACTTTTTACTTTTATCCTCTTCGCCACTGATCAGCTCGCTAGGCGCCCGGGCGATCTGTCACGTCTCTGTCACATACTGTTGAGTGTTGTGCTGTTTTTTCTTAACGCTGACACGTAAATTGTTGGGCAGCCACAACAATCACTGCCTTTACTACTTACCAGGCATGATTCTTCAATTTGATTGTACATCTCGAGTCCAATTTCCCTAAAAATATTTTCTTTCTTTTAGCGAATTCACACACCATGGCGCATACTTCAGTCTCACTGAAATTTGGTCGTTTCTTCAGGTGGTTGTCCTTCCATCTTTTGTTTACAAACTAATATCACGTGCGTCGCTCTCAGCTGATTTCTCCTTCTCTTGTGATTGGTTGATGATTTTGTTAACTGAGCGCTCATTGGCCAACTAGCTCCTGCACAGACATCTACCTTCCAACAAGAGAACTTAATTTATAGGGTAAACACTAGAGTTATGAAAACTTACGGAAGGCTTACGGAACTGTAATAAAATTTTGAGTATGCTAAATTTACGGTACTGTAAAGATTCGACAATATATGGTACTGTATCATGCTGAAAGACTTAACTAATGAGGTGTTTTGAGTATCCGGCCCCAGTTCTGTAGGATTTATTGCTCTTTGTGGAAAGTAATTTTTTCCTCCCAAAGTCTTGAGTAGGTGGGCACTTCCTTGACACTTGGAATGACACAAGGTAGCTCCTGCAAGATGCACATTTTAAAATTGTTTCCATATTATTTCAGATATAAAGATGCGAGTGGATGGACATAAGAAAGATACAGGAGGCCATCCCACACAAACATCTCCCACCACAACACAAGATTAAAGCTGTATAAAACAGGAGGCAGAACAATTCCTCACAACTGTACAATAAGTCAGTACAGTATGAGGATTAGTGAACATCTTCAAAAGAACATTGTAAGCAAGATTAAGGCAAATTGTCAACTCTCCAAGTCTTAAGTTACAAATTTGAAAGGCAAGTTGGTGTTCTAGGAAACAGTGAGAATAAAAAGAACATTCACACAAGTGAATCTTCTCCTGAAAATACCAATTAAGTGGTGCACTGTGTTATATATTGTTTAAATACAGTATGATGAGTGTTACAATGTTTCTACCTTAACAACTACCTTGTGACTCTTATGCCTGTGTACACTGCTGATAAAAGTTCCATTATATAAGTGCGACAAGTGTTTGTCTGCCGTGCTTGTATACTGGTGAGACAAAGTTCACTTGTAAATATTCCTCATACAATAGTGAGCTCAAGAACCACATACATGTGCAGAATTATTAATGCAAATTTAGCTGTGAAGAGTGGATAACTTTTTTATACAGTCAAAAGTTACCCAAAAGTGTTTACACTGAGGGAAATATTTTCTAGTATGGAGTGTTGTAAAGTTTGTAAAAGATGGCCCAGTTTATGAATCAAATAGCTGGACATGGTGGCCAAAATAATTATGAGTGTGTACAGTGTGGTGATTTATTTTACAGTAGTGATTCTCTGAAGATGCATACCTGTATGGCCGAACACATTGATGAGATAAATATTAAGTATGAAGAAGTTGATGAAAGTTTTAACAGTAACTTTGATGTGACACAACATGTGACTGTTGATGAGAAAGATATTAAGTGTGAAGAGTTTGATGAAAGTTTTAACAGTAACTATGATGTGACACAACATGTGACTGTTGATGAGAAAGATATTAAGTGTGAAGAGTTTGATGAAAGTCTTAACAGTAACTATGATGTAATACGACATGTGACTGTTGATGAGAAAACTCGTAAATGTCTAGAAAGTGGTAAAAGTTATAACCAAAAGGGACAACTAAAGGAACAAATAGTTGTACACACTGGTGAAAAGAATTTTAAGTGTGGAGAGTGTGGTAAAAGTTGTTCCAGAAAGAACGACCTGAGGAGCCATATGGTTGTACACACTGGTGAAAAGAATTTTAAGTGTGGAGAGTGTGGTAAAAGTTATTACAGGAAGAGCCATCTGAAGAATCATATGGTTGTACACACTGGTGAGAAGGATTTTAAGTGTGGAGAGTGTGGTAAAAGTTATCCCAGAAAGAACGACCTGAAGAGCCATATGGTTGTACACACTGGTGAGAAGAATTTTAAGTGTGGAGAGTGTGGTAAAAGTTGTTCCAGAAAGAACGACCTGAGGAGCCATATGGTTGTACACGCTGGTGAAAAGAATTTTAAGTGTGGAGAGTGTGGTAAAAGTTATCCCAGAAAGAACGACCTGAAGAGCCATATGGTTGTACACACTGGTGAGAAGAATTTTAAGTGTGGAGAGTGTGGTAAAAGTTATTACAGGAAGATCCATCTGAAGAACCATATGGTTGTACACACTGGTGAGAAGAATTTTAAGTGTGGAGAGTGTGGTAAAAGTTATCCCAGAAAGAACGACCTGAAGAGCCATATGGTTGTACACACTAGTGAGAAGAATTTTAAGTGTGGCAAGTGTGGTATAAGTTGTTCCAGAATGAACGACCTGAAGCGCCATATGGTTGTACACACTGGTGAAAAGAATTTTAAGTGTGGAGAGTGTGGTAAAAGTTATTACAGGAAGAACGACCTGAAGAGCCATATGGTTGTACACACTGGTGAGAAGAATTATAAGTGTGAAGAGTGTGGTAAAAGTTATTCCGTAAAGCGCTATCTGAAGAGCCATATGGTTGTACACACTGGTGAGAAGAATTATAAGTGTGGAGAGTGTGGTAAAAGTTATTACAGGAAGATCCATCTGAAGAACCATATGGTTGTACACACTGGTGAGAAGAATTTTAAGTGTGGAGAGTGTGGTAAAAGTTGTTCCAGAAAGAGTGAACTGAAGAGCCATATGGTTGTACACACTGGTGAGAAGAATTTTAAGTGTGGAGAGTGTGGTAAAAGTTGTTCCAGAAAGGAAGACCTGAAGAGCCATATGGTCGTACACACTGGTGAGAAGAATTTTAAGTGTGAAGTGTGTGGTAAAAGTTTTTCCAGAAATGGTGTACTAACGAAACATATGTCTTTACACACTGGTGAGAAGAATCTTACATGAAAGTTGTAGGGAAAGATCTTTCAGAAAATGATGTGGAAAACTGTATGGTCTTGCATGCTGGTAGGAACTATTTCAAGTATAAATACTGTAATTGATTATAACATGCTCTTCAAATTTCCTGGGGTTAGGTTCTCAAAATGGCCATGAATAACATTTGCCGACCCTGGGGGAGGGGGCGGTACATTTATACTGTACTCATGTGCAAAGAAATTTATATTTCCTTTATATGTTTGCCTTTACGACAAAAACCTGGAACGTCAATGTGGCATTTAAAAACTCATGCACTGTTAAACAAATGTTAAACAAGAACTCCCCCAACAAGCATTTATAAGGTTCCTTGCAAGGAATGTAATATGTTTTACTTTGGCCAGACAGGTAAAGATCTTGTAACTAGACTTAAACAACATAAATATAGTGTTAGGACAGGCCAGGAATCCAATGCTCTGTTTGTTTATTTGAGGGATAATAAGCATTGCATTGACTGGGATAATGCCTCCTCATATTACCTTGTAATTCAATTGACAGTAGGAACATTATAGAATCCACTCTCAATAAACGTACCGAATCCGTCAACATGAATTTGAGTAACGGTATGTACGAACTGGATAATTTCGTAATTAAGAAGATTTGTAACCAGGTGAGAAGGTTGGGTCATCTTACCCTCTGACCTGACTACCGACTGCTGCGGTGCTTTTTGAAGATTAGTGGGGTCATTACCTAATACCTGACCATTGTGGACTTCATCTCACCCTCCTATGTACTGTATATACAGGGTGTCCCATAGGTTTCCATACAACGTATCACCAACGCCATTACAAGCATAACTCCAGCTGTGCTTGAACGTGTTCTTCAGCAGTGGAGGACACACATTGAAGAGTGTTTTCAACAGAATGGTAGTCATGTAGAGCATATTATATAAATAAAAGTGGATTTTCATATAAAATTTATTTTTCCTCTGTATGGAAATTTATGGGACACCCTGTATATATATATATATATATATATATATATATATATATATATATATATATATATATATATATATATATATATATATATATATGCAAGTAAATCACTGTAGGTGCGCGTGATCTAGGTGTATGCTGATTACCACCAGGAAAGAAGAAAACACGAAGTTCCCAAGCGCTTTCGTGTAATTCACATCTTCAGGGGTGAGTACAGACTACAGTCTACGCGGAAGGTTAAGGCACAAATTGGGGTGTGACTTCACTTTTAGCACAAATCGTTTTACCCTCAAGATAGGGATAAATTTTGATCAGAAATATTTAGTCACAATTCTAACGGCATCTGGAACCCTTAGGCGACAGCTGTCACATAGCAGCAACCGCTCAGTCTTTGTTTAGGTTGCGTGGGTGGAGGTTATTGTACCCATGTGAGCGCCACGTGCCGTGATTTTACGCCTGAGTTACAGTGCTTTATCGTGTGATTTCTGGGTCTTAAAGATGTCCAGGAGAGTTACTAAGCTTGAGGATATTGCACAGGTGATTGGTTTATACAAGGCTAATCATAAAGTTACTGAAATAGTTGAATTAACCGGTGTGTGCCGGCGGTCAGTGTACCGATTCATCTCGGAGTTTGAGGCAAACAGCCAGGAAGAGTTGCCTACCCCTAAACCCAGGTCTGGGCGACCACGGCTTACGTCTCCTAGAACCAGGAAGGTGATTGCTAGGCAAGTTAATGCTAATCCTAAGCTCACAGCCCGGGAATTAAAGCAAGCTAACCCCGGATTCCTTGGTCACGTCTCCTTAAGGTCGGTACAGCAGCTTCTTCATGACGATCTCGGTCATCGCGCCTACCGACCACGCTGTAAGCCCCTGCTGACTGCTGCCCAGAAGAAGAGGAGGATCACTTTTGCGAAGAAGTACAGTGTCTGGTCCCTTCAGGATTGGAGGAACATCCTGTGGAGTGATGAAGCCACGTTTACAGTGAGTGGTTGTGGTCACGATAGGGTGTACGCCGGCCAGACTCTGACCCGCTCGACCCCAGGTACACCGTCAAGACGGTCAAGCATCCTGATTCAGTGGTGGTATGGGGTTGTTTCACTTATTACGGTGTTGGTGAGTTGGTTGTGCTTGAAAAAAACATTAAAGTTAACCAGGGTGTGTACCTCGAGCTTCTCTGTGACGTTCTGCCTGACTCGTTTGAGAAAACACGCGCCGTCGTGTTCATGCAGGACGGTACTCCCTGCCACACAGCCAAGTCTGTTACTCAGTGGTTGGAGGATTGCCAGGTTTCATATTTTAAGGACTGGCCTGGCAATTCCGCTGACATCAACCCTATTGAGAACCTTTGGGGGCTCATGAAACGTCGCCTACGTGACCTCGACACCTCGTCCGTCCCCAAGGTCACCACAGCAATTAAGCAACTGTGGGCCAATTTCACCCCACAGCACCTGCAAAACCTTGTAGACAGTGTTCCACAATGACTAAAAGAGGTGTTGAAGAGGAAGGGAAACACAACAAAATACTAAGAGGGGTGGGTGAGTATTATTTTCATTTTTTTATTGCCTTACCATGATTTTTTTATTTTTTCCCCACGGTGTGCCTTAACCTTCCGCGTAGACTGTAGTCTGTACTCACCCCTGAAGATGTGAATTACACGAAAGCGCTTGGGAACTTCGTGTTTTCTTCTTTCCTGGTGGTTATCAGCATATATATATATATATATATATATATATATATATATATATATATATATATATATATATATATATATATATATATATTTTATGAAAATCCACAATGAAAACGTGGATAAGATAAATCTTGATAAAATCACACGGGAAAATGGAAACAACGGAGTACCTTAGCTTTCGTCTTTATTCAAGACATCTTCAGAGGCAACTGGATTACATGGACAGAGAGAGGCTTAAATATACAGGGTGACCTAAAAAACATGAGGTCAGGTCAAAATGATGACATCCACTAATCCCCACACCAACACACACGTAGAGGAGCTTAAGAGAAGGGTGGTGACGTGACTAGTCAAGTCAGGTCAGAAAAAAGGGGGCCCACATTCGTTCTATTGCACATAAACTTGGGTACCCTTCTGTGTTTGTTGATCGTTGTTTTAATAGGGCTAAAAAATCCTTTCATTCCTCTCAAACCAGACAAGTTCCTACACTTAAGAATATTTTGACTCTGCCCTATCGTAATGAATTTGTCCCGTTAGTTCGGTCCCTCAAGCTTCTAAATATTAATGTTGTTTTCAAGTATGACTCAACCATAACTAATATGTTAATAAGGAATAGCCCAAGTTTGAATGTCAATGGTAGTGTTTATTGTATTCCATGTAGCAAATGTAATTGTAATTATGTAGGTCAGACAGGAAAAACACTGCAGCTTAGAATCAAACAACATAAGTATAATATTAGAACTGCATCTGAAAGCAGTGCCTTGTTCGTTCATGTTAGGAATAATAATCACCCCATTGCTTGGGAAAAAAGCTTAGAAGTTTTCAAATCATCTTGTGTCACAGAAAGACTTCTTGTTGAAGCTAGTTTGATTAAGGAATTAAAATCAATAAACCTTAGTGATGGTCAGTTCAAAACCGATAATATGTTACATAAATTTATTTGTCAGTGGCCCAAGGTTAAAAATGCTTTAAAAACCTTTGATCTAGATGTATGATAGTTATTTTGTGGGCCCCCTTTTTTCTGACCTGACTTGACTAGTCACGTCACCACCCTTCTCTTAAGCTCCTCTACGTGTGTGTTGGTGTGGGGATTAGTGGATGTCATCATTTTGACCTGACCTCATGTTTTTTAGGTCACCCTGTATATTTAAGCCTCTCTCTGTCCATGTAATCCAGTTGCCTCTGAAGATGTCTTGAATAAAGACGAAAGCTAAGGTACTCCGTTGTTTCCATTTTCCCGTGTGATTTTATCAATATATATATATATATATATATATATATATATATATATATATATATATATATATATATATATATATATATATGCTGATAACCACCAGGAAAGAAGAAAACACGAAGTTCCCAAGCGCTTTCGTGTAATTCACATCTTCAGGGGTGAGTACAGACTAGATAGAGTAATGCAGAACAAGATGAATATATACAGAGGAGGGTGAGACCAGGTCCACAATGGTCAGGTAATGACCCTACTAATCTTTAAATGGCACACAACGGTTGGTGGTTGGGTCAGATGGGACAGTGACCCGCCCTCTCACCTGATCACAAATCTTCTTAATTACAAAGTTGTCCAGCTTGTACAAGCCGTTACTCAAATTCATGTTGAATGCTTCGGTATGTTTAATAAGACTAGATTCTATGATGTTCCTACTATCAATTGAATTACATGGTAATATTGAGGAGGCATTATCCCAGTCAATGCAATGCTTGTTATCCCTCAAATGAACAAACAGAGCATTGGATTCCTGGCCTGTCCTGACACTGTATTTGTGTTGTTTAATTCTAGTTACAAGATCTTTACCTGTCTGGCCTAAGTAAAACATATTACATTCCTTGCAAGGAACTTTATAAATGCAACCAATTGTGTTGTTGGGGGAGTTCTTGATTAACATTTGTTTAACACTGTTAAACAAATGTTAATCAAGAACTCCCCCAACAACACAATTGGTTGCATTTATAAAGTTCCTTGCAAGGAATGTAATATGTTTTACTTAGGCCAGACAGGTAAAGATCTTGTAACTAGAATTAAACAACACAAATACAGTGTCAGGACAGGCCAGGAATCCAATGCTCTGTTTGTTCATTTGAGGGATAACAAGCATTGCATTGACTGGGATAATGCCTCCTCAATATTACCATGTAATTCAATTGATAGTAGGAACATCATAGAATCTAGTCTTATTAAACATACCGAAGCATTCAACATGAATTTGAGTAACGGCTTGTACAAGCTGGACAACTTTGTAATTAAGAAGATTTGTGATCAGGTGAGAGGGCGGGTCACTGTCCCATCTGACCCAACCACCAACCGTTGTGTGCCATTTAAAGATTAGTAGGGTCATTACCTGACCATTGTGGACCTGGTCTCACCCTCCTCTGTATATATTCATCTTGTTCTGCATTACTCTATCTAGTCTGTACTCACCCCTGAAGATGTGAATTACACGAAAGCGCTTGGGAACTTCGTGTTTTCTTCTTTCCTGGTGGTTATCAGCATATACCTACATCACGCGCACCTACAGTGATTTACTTGCATATATATATATATATTGTTATGTATTTCTCCTTAGTCTGTACTCGCCCCTGAAGATATGAAATATACGAAAGCGCTTGGGAACTTCGGGTGGTCTTTTTCCTTGTGGTTCTCAGAATATACCTGGATCACGAGCACCTACAGTGATTTACTTGCATATATATATATATATGCATACACATACACAGTTGAGTCTGCATTTACGCGGTGGAAGCCCATGGAAGCCCGCTTAAAACGAGAAACGCGTAATTGAAATAACAGAACATATGGAATTAATTGAAATAGAGACTGGGCCGACCCCCCAAACTCCACTTTTTGCGACACAATACGTACTTTGTAGTAAAAATAGTATCTTAACTTTATGATGGTATGCACACACACATACTATGGAAGAGAAATGTCAATAAGAGAATAATATACAGTACTGTACCAGGTAAAAGAAAAATCAAGTTTTAACACTTATGTTAGGTTAGGTTAGAAAAAATTAAGGTTAGGTTAGGTTTAACACTTACGTTAGTAGAAGAAATGGGTCGGTATATGTTGATGGGGGCTGGTTCCAAGGCAGAGGGCAGATTACTGGCCCTCAGGTGAATCACCATCACTATCCACCACAGTTGTCAGGGCCTCCCTGACAAATTCCTCAAAGTCCATAGCATCACTGTCACTATCACTGGCTTTGGTGGGTTGCGGGCGAAGAAGCCTGTGATGTTACGCTGACATCTAGTGTTGATGTTGTCGTAATACATCTGGATGTACTGCTCCATAGTCTGCAAAAGCTGGTTATTGAAGACTTCATAGCGGTGATCATCAGGGTCGTTGGAAAGGACGAGCTTGAGTTTCTCTGCAAACTCAATGGCATCCTTTATATTACCATATACTGCACACATCATTGTCATTCCTAAAAACCCCATTTAATTCATATTACGCTATATAACATTCAAATCCACCGCGCTTGTAGAACCTCAGAAAACGGGAAACATTGATAATGGATAACTCACCTACTCAATGTTACTAGACCATGTGTTGTATTGTACCCAGGTACAGTTATATCATATTAATTGTATGTATTCATAGCATTAAGGAGAACTCAGGGTATCCATAAGATGAATGTTAAAGTCCAGTTGAGCCGGACTAGTGTACTGTAGGACTAAGTGTGGATCAGGGTTTGAAGGTCATACTATTTACGTCTGTGAGCGTGTAGCGAACATAACTTCCACAGATATCATATGAAAATACATGAGAACAATGATCTGGCAAAGGGATAAATGTATCAGAACTATGTGAGGTGTTGGAAGTGACCCAGAAACTATACTTGAAAGGAAATATCTTGTATGCGTTGGTATGGACTTAATACACCTCGTATCCTCACGTGACATATGCCCACGACAGGTACAGTGATCAGAGAATCTGATGTCTGTATTCAAATACAGGTAGTCGTCGACTTACGACCTAGATTGGTTACGGCCGCCCGGTCGTAAGTTGATCTGGTCGTAAGTCGGCCTATGTTATAATTACCTTACGTATATTATAATGTGTAATGATAATATAATCATCTTTAAGTCATATTTTATCAACATTTTCTTTGTTCATTATTGTTACGGTCGTCAGGTTTAAGTAAATCACTGCATACTACAGTACAATTGGTTTATTATTTACACAACATACAAAAAAAAAAAATACAGGTGCAAAACATATAAAACATTTTAGTTGCAAAACATACAAACACATACAAACATACAAAAAACATCTTATTGGCCGCTGGTACTTGGCTGTGGATCGTCGATGTCGTCAGCTGGGGCAGCCTTTGGGGTAGCCGGAGGAGTTGTTTTTTTCATGAACATGGTGAGCTTTGTTTGAATTGTTCGTTTCTTCTTCTCCTCGTAAATTTCTTGATACGGTCGAAACGAATTGCGTGCCATCCGCTCAATCCTTGCAAATTGTTCGATGTTTGGGTCCATTCCTTCAAAATGGGCAAGAAGTTTATTCAGTAGAGATAAACCTTCTGATAATCCCTTAGTGGCAGGTTGAGGAGTAGATGAAGACAGTTTCCTCTTGGTAGACATCTTGGGGGGGTGGTGGTTCAAGAAAAATTTCCAAGACAAAAGAAAGGCACAAGGCAAACAGACACGGAGGGAAGTGTGCTGTACCAGCGAGCGTGTTTGTAACTGAGCGCGGGGATGCGCGCGGCTCCAGCTCCCGGCAGCGCCAGGAGGCTGGGGCCAAAACTGTCGTACCGCCGGTCGTAAAGTCGAACAGACGTAAGTCGCATAGGTCGTAAGTCGACGACTACCTGTAGTGCAATGTGTGAGAGGAGGATCCCTCATTACAGTTTTAAGTGAAGTTGATACACCCCCGCCATGAACATTCAGCCTTTGTTTCAAGGCGCGTCATGTCCCCTCCTCGGGTGCCACGTTGATATTATAACCCCATGAATTTACCCACGAACTCGCAAACCAAGACCTTATCTTAGTGTGTAATTTAGGATTATAATATGTGTTTATAAGGCATGAGTGACAATATACCGAAAAGTGTTCAGGTGAGAACCATAAGAAACAAAAGTGAAAATTAAAGATTGGAAACTGTAGGCCTACGTGATGAGGAGCGGCGGGGCAATGCCCTCAGTATTCCCCGTTCTACCATCACCTCAGGTCAGTGTTCTAGCGGGCTATATCCCGCCCTATAATTAAGATTTTTATATAGAAGTTATTACAGTTTAAAGCTTTGCCGGATATATAAGTGTAATAGGAATGTGTTAGGGGGTGGGATAACCGCCCGTCAGGCATTATTTCTCAGTATTCCCCGTTCTACCGTCACCTCAGGTTCCATGCGGTCGGAGTGCCTTGCCACCCGGCCGCCATAATCCCTTTGAGCGTCACAACAGGTGGTGACTACTCCCCGCTATGCCAATCCACTGTGAACCTGTGGATTTCCAGCACACCACTCCAAATGAATAGTCACAAATAAGGAGACCGTGAGAAACTCTGCAGTCGTCACTTGGAGCGACCTATAATACCAGGCGTAGAAATAGTGCTGGTATGTCTCTAGGTGAAGCCCTCGTCTTTACCCACCGAGGGCGGTGTGCGAACGAGGTGCCTGTTGTGTATACCTAAAAGTCACAAGGAGTCCCATACTTGCAGGTATGGAGTGTAACAGGTGTGTTGAGATGGTGCTACTATGTATGATAACCGACGGTGCTATATTCCATACAGGTGGAGCAGTCTGATGTGTTAGGGGGTAGTGTAAGAAGGAATGACCGAGGTAAGGTGGTCACAGATTGTTATGCAATAAGTAGGTGGATGACACGCCATTAATATAAGACGTCTGGTGCCCATCAGGGTAACCAACATTTTCGTTGTTCTTCCGAGGAAGACCCATCCATGTGTATGTTTTTTACCAGTATGCTTTATAAGGAATAAATTAATTAAGACATGTTATGGTTTCACCCTTCTTTACCCTTATCGATCTGGTCAATGGAAAACCTAACCCAATGCCTAGTCCACTCTGCATGCTACCTAACGAGCTACATGCTGTCCAGAGGGGGTCTGGTGGCAGCGACCCTTAGAAATTAAGATTAGAGTTAAGTTATCCCCTTAGACTTAGTGACCCCAGAATCTGGCAGTATAACCATGTGTTAACCTGTGTTCTTCTCGGGATGATGCACCACCTGCATCTTCACTGATGTCATCGTCTTCTAATATCTGGTCGGCAGTCACCTCAGGATCTCTTATCACCTCCATAATGTCGTCGTTGGTGGTCTTGGAGAAGCCTGCAGCTGTAACACTCTGCACAGCTTCTCTTGCAAGGTCCACTGCCACTGCAACAGACTGAACCTCACCAGTCACAGGTTGACTCTGCCTCCCACCTGGGATACCTTACAACACATGCTGCCATGCGTGACGAATTGTTGCCACAGACAGCTGCCCCCATGCCTCCACCAAGAAATCAACATCTTTCTTGACGTTGAATTCCTTCCAAAACTGTTTGACGTGAACTTCTTGATCCGCCAACTCTTGTTCCTCATCCTCGTCACTCTGGCTATCGCTATCGGTGTTACGCAACTCATCCTTGGTGTTGGTACAGTCGTTCAGGAGCTTAAACTTCTTTGTAGAGAATGTAGTCTTAACATTGCATATCAACTCCTGGTCCATGGGCTGGACTAACGATGTAGTGTTGGGAGGAAGGAAAACCACTTTTACATTGGGGTGACAATCCAACAGTGCGGGCGAGTGTCCTGGTGTGTTGTCAAGGAGCAACAAAATGTTGAATGGAACATTCTGTTGCTCGCAGAATTTTTTGACATCAGGAATGAAACAGTCGTCAAACCAGGAGAGGGACAGAGCAGTGAACATCCACGCCTTACGAGCGGTTAGCCAGTGGACATTTAACTTGGTCATGTCCATGTTCTTGTAGGCGTGCGGCTTGCGTGCTGTGTGGATCACCGATAACTTGAGCCTACAGGTACCGGAGGCATTGGTGGTAAACAGGACTGTGATGCGCTCCTTCTGCAACTTCTGGCCCCGACACTTGCTGGCAGACTTGACAACGATGGTCTTGGTACGTAGCTTTTTCCAAAACAGACCAGATTCATCCATGTTGAACACCTGGTCATCGGTGTACTGTCCTTCCTCCATAATGTCATGTAAGAATGGAGGAAAATCCCTAGCCGCAACACGGTCAGCACTCGCTCCTTCACCACCAATGTTAATGTTGGTGATCTTGTTCCTCTTCTTAAACCCTTGCAGCCACCCAGAGGAAGCATTGAAGGGTTTGGGCTCTGCCATTCCCATCTTACGTACCACTGCTACGTACAGTTCACGTGCGTAATCCTGAACTGACCGCGTGTCCACCGCCATATTCTGTCTTGCCTGACGAATCAAGCAACTCACAAGTAAATTCTCACTCTTGAGCAGCATCTTGTTCTGGCAGTACTTCTCAATTGAAGCACCTGCAGACTTTGTGATGCTCATTTGTTCTTTTATCTTGGCGGCATCCTCCTTGATTGTCCGGATCGTAGATTCATTCACGCCATGTGGCGCGCCAAATCATTTTGCCTCGTTCCTTTTTCTAACTCTTGTACAATCTTGTACTTAACTTCGTAACTTAGGGCACGTAGTATCTTCTTTGGCTTGGAGCGGCTGGGTCCAGGTAATGCAAGGTTTTTCTGTGGTGGGGGGGGGGGGGTCCAGTGGAAGCCATTCTTACGAGATTAGCGGGCACAACAAAACACAGTTTACACTGAGTGACTGGGAGGAGAGCGGCTGACGCGGGTAGGTCAGCGGCTTCTTCCCTTCTGTGGCAGGGTACGTCATATTACATTAAACCAGTCACAGCTAGTGGGGGAGGGAGGTAAGAATGCGTGGCCCAATCACAGTCTGATACATCATATGACGTCACCAATAACGCAACAGCAACATACTGCGCAACCTTACTCGCGCCGCTTACCCTCGCTTTGTTCAAACATGGCGGGAGGTTTGAATCCAAAATGGCGCGGCTGGACCGCCAGCTGCTCTCCGCGTAAATGACCAAATTTACTGCGTAATTAAAGCATCTCAGTTCTGACAAGGCACCACATAAATGACCAAACGCGTAAACCAAAACCGCGTAAATCCAGACTCAACTGTATATAGAGTTACCATATCTTCAGACTAGTTTCTGGACAAGTTGTACAGTATATAGTTTCACTGCATCTAAGGGTTAATCTTAGTTCCTGTGAAGTTGGGTGCATAATACAATGAATATTGTCGACTAATTCTAAATCTCACTGATGTTATTTTTATGTTATTAGTATGGTTCTACCCAGTAGTTATATAGAACCCTGCCACAGTTATTTCTTTAGAAACCATAAGTGAAGGTTAAGTTAGGTGTAAAGAATATATGAATATGTAGCGTTGTAATGGTCATGACGGCTAACTTGAAAACCTTAAGGATTCATATTACGCTCAAACGTCCACAAAACCTTCTGAGTCCCCCCAGTGGAAACGTCCCCCGTTCTCTATTTCCCACGTCTTGGTCTATGGGAGTAAACGCTGTATGCTGGGACCTGTTGTCATCCAAACCTTTGTAATCAATTTAATTTGGCTTTCGATAGCTGAGTCAGAGCATTGTTAGTTGAGATGATAATAGAGAATGAAAATGAGTTCATAGTCTCAATTTTAAGGTCAGAGTGTACAGTAAATTAATTCATCGGAATAGAAGTAGGTGGACTCCCTGGTCTGTTTTGAGTGAGGGCCCCGCGGGCATTTCAACCGTTAGTGAGTGCCCGTCCCTTCACCCATACAGGTCCCCTGACGCTGACTCCCGTTTGTCTCCCGATCCCATTGTGATTATTGAATTGCTCTACCATCCAACAACGGCCTCGGATGTATTAGTTGTCCAGCCGGGATCATATGTGAGAAGATGGCACCGATGCGGCCGGATTAATGTGCCCCAAGGCTTCGTTGGGCCAGACCCCAGACCCGCCATGTGTCTGGCTACCCCATCTCGGGTCGGAGTGTAACCGACCACAACAGCAGTTGTAGAGGCGCCAGTGCTATACCCTGTGACAGGCCTTGGAATTATAGTCCACAGTGTGGTTGTAGGTGTTGTTAATACTTACCCATGTTGTGGGGGACCCATGTCGGGGTTTGTATCAGTATTAGTGTCTTGGGAGGAAAGACAAGGAGCTGGTCCTATGATATAATGTAAGGTGACATCCGGTATTGGGTGCACGGTAAGAGTGTAATGTCCGAATAATTGCTGTTGAGTAAATAGGAAAACAAGGAAACCAGTACATAAGACATAGAGAGTTTGCAATAGGCCCAGGAGCTGAGCCTGGTAGTTATGTGTTAATAACATCTATTTTCCCCTTTGATTTTATTAATAAACTTGTTCTTTGAGAATTTAGGTGTATTCATTTCTCCCACAGTATTTTACCTTTATTTCCATCCAAGTGACCTGATACCAAAATTACCATACTCACGTGCCTAGACCCTCGCCCATGCTACCCAAGAATAGGTGACGGAACTGAGTAGAGTAAGAACTAAGAGAAGTAAATAAGATGAGGGTGGTGTAGAAACAGAGAGGGAGTCAGGCGCCCTCACATTGGTGGCAGCTAGAGAACCCACCCCCTCACATTGGTGGCAGTTAGAGAACCCGCCCCCTCACAGCGTATGCTGTATAATTAAAGATTGAAACTTCTCAGTTAAAACAGCAGTGTCCATAATTGGAGAACCAACTTTTTGTCTATTGCAATTACTGTAAACGCCTTGGTTAAGGACTTAATCTGACGTTCGTCTTGAATACCCACAAAATGTTCTATACTACTGAGGGTATACACAAACACTTGTTATCTTAAAAGTAAGTTCTATTCTCGTACGGGAGATATATCTATACAGAGGGACCCAGGAGTTCGCTTCCACACCACAAAGACTCTGTCTTCACTCCTCCATCTATCTATGTATTAGTGTATTACTGGTGCACAATAAATGGAATATTACATAGAATTAATACATGTTCTGTAATACTTTACTATACATAATTAATGTAGTAATATAAGAGTAATATAATAATACACAGCTGAAGGTACTACTTTGTGTCCATATCATACACTTAAGGTGACGGCCAAGTCAAAAGGAATGATTGAAACCTGCCTTTTGACACATTCAATATTTATTGATGTGGTCAAAACATGGTGATCCATCTGATACATAATTAGTTAGTCTCACACAATTTTATCTTAATTACAATTTATTAAACATAGTGACATAACAAAAAGTTCATAACTATTAATCTTAGTTTTGCTTCATTCTGCATTGTCTTATTACTCCTGAAAGGCAGAAACGAGTAGGCATAATTAGTCAAAATATTTCAGTACTGAGGGGTATGTCATCACTTAGGCTGTACATACAAGTGCAAGTCCATGCCGATTAGTATGGTGTTCCAAGAGACAACAGTACTGCGCAAATTGTCCCAGCACAAATTCTCGGACAGGATTGTGAGTCGGTGTTCACCAGTGCGAGCAGAGGGCTGGCCTTCACAGCATCACTAGAGAGGGTGATCCTTCTCATGGCGGGGTGTGAAGCACCATCTACCCGCCGAAGACAGTCCACTCAGAGAACCAGGACTTGTCTGTAAACACTTCTACATCTGGCGAGGTCACAGCTTGAAAGATTTAATGACAACACATACCAGCACTGTAGCTGAAGACAGTGGCGATAACACTTTGTTTAAAGCTATTCAGCGTGTTCGAGTTAATGGTAATGCTTGGTAACCCTTTCCACTCATCCACTACTCTATTTCTAAACCAATGTTTACCTATCTCGAGCGTAAATTTAAATTTTCTAATTTAAAGCCATAGTTACGAGCTCGCTCCTGGTTAGATAGCTTGAGTACCACCTTTGTAATATCACGTTTGTTTAGCCCTGATTTCCATTTATACACCTCGATCATATCGCCCCTCACTCTACGTCTCTCACAGGAGGCGCAAATTAAGATGCTTCAACCTGTCTCTGTATTCAAGGTTCCTAATGCCCAGGATTAGTCTTGGCATCCTCCTCTGTACACTTTCTTAGGATTCCTTGTCCATTCTATAATACGGTGACCAGAACGAAACTGCGTAAACCATGTGAGGTCTCACAGGTGCAAGATGTAGTTTTAGGATAACCCACAATGAAAACACTATACTATATTATTCTTATTTTGGGTAATTCACAAGAACACTGCTACAACCAGAAGCAGTTGATCGATTGTATTCATTTTTCTCCGGATATTTTTTCATTATACAGGTTGTACCTCTCTAGTCCGGCATTCTATGGTCCGGAAACTCCCGTGGTCTGGAACGATTTTAGTTTACCCAATAGGTAGATAGCAAGCTTTTTTTCTTTTTTTTTTTCTTATCTGAATTATTATTACTGGATTATTACATTTTTGCCCCTCAGGCTCCAATGTGGGTCAGTGACCTGTGCCCGGGTGGGCTAATCCCAGTAAAAACCAAAAAAACAACAAAGCCACAGGAAATTAAGGTATGTTTACATCCGGCAGTTCGGCTCTGTCTCTCTCTCTCTCTCTCTCTCTGTTTGTCTATATTTAACCCTTCAATATATATTAACAGTAAATAAGTGTTGCTTTCATATTCATATGTAGAGTAATGACGATATGTCTTCACATGTGCGCACTTACATACGCGATCTCACTTTTTTCTTTAACATTAATGGTTACATACTTATACAGTATTGTTTCATTTATTAACATTAAATAACATTACTTCAAACAACCATATTAATTTTTACATTAATTTTATGACAGCTGCAACCAGGGTCTTATTTTCTTGTTTTATATGTAGAACCAATCAGTCACTGGTTTGTAATAAACGAAAATGATGCTGTTTCATTTCCTCATGTGTTTTAATATTCTACGTATTATTAATGAATTGTATTGCTCATTTTGCACACATAAACATTAATTCAATAAAAAAGACATTCAGTAATCAACAATAATGAATCTTTTGTACATAAGA
Source organism: Homarus gammarus (assembly GCA_958450375.1). NCBI lineage: Eukaryota > Metazoa > Arthropoda > Malacostraca > Decapoda > Nephropidae > Homarus > Homarus gammarus. The sequence continues at coordinate 147,283 of CAUDMG010003839.1, forward strand.
GAAGTGACGATGTTTACACGATTGTACACGTCGTCTGAACGTTGGCGGGCCGTTCAAACCTGTCGAAATTCGAGTTTCCGCCGTCAAAATTTAAAATTATGTACGCAGTGTTTTTTGTGTGTGTCCAAATAAAAAACATTGAATTAAAAACTCGCAAAATTTGAGAAGCTACTGTACGACATTTAACCCTTCAATATGTCTTCAAAGAGACCACGAAGTAGTGAAAGTGGTGCTAGTGCTTCCAAGTGTATGCACAAGTCACTATCTGTCCAGGAAAAGGGTGAATTTCCATGGTCCGGAAATTTCCATGGTCCGGCACCGGTCAGGTCCCGAGGTGGTCGGAGGTACAACCTGTAGTAAGTTTTTTAAAAAGGCAATACCTGTATTTTATTTTAATTAGAAATACCTGTATAGTATACCTTTTTTCAGATTTGTGTTAGTTTTATCTATCTACAATCATAAATCACCTGTAGTGAGCAGGGCATGAAGGATGAGGATAATTGTGGGATAAAACTGTGAACAACTGATCATAGGACACTATAATGATGTCTCTATGTGCTTTGTACACCCACTAAAAAATTATTCAGCACCTCTGTCATATTGTATCATGCCGTCAAGATGCCGAATAATTTTTTAGTTGTTGTACATGACAAAATTTATTATTTACCATATATACATCACTGAAAAATATGATGAGTCACCGAGTGTCTAGTGTTTGTCTACAACCGGCCCGCTCAATACTCTCTCGTCCACAAACACATAAATTACTCCATAACACTTCATCAAAGGGTAAGATTCTAGTTTTGGCTATACCTGTATTTATATATTTAACCAAACCTAACCTAACCGCAGTGCCCAGGAACTATATCTAACTAACTTGGACCCCTCTTTCAGGATGGGGGGCTTTGATTCAGGTGACTGAAACTAAAATAATACCCATCAAAATTGCTTGCATTGGTATTTTTTATTATAACAAGTAAAGTACTTTATGTTTAATATGGTTCAGGGTCTGAGAGGCAGAGCGCACTGGCTAGCAAGTTAGGTAAGGTCAGGTAAGTTCTCTTTGGTTAGTTAGTTCAGGTTCTATTAGGTTCTAGTAATGTCATCTCTTTTAAAATACTTACGATAGTAATATGAACATGTGTGGGAAAAATGATCCAAATTGAATAACTTCTGGTGGTAGAGCTGTTCTCATACATTACCTTATTTTGTTTAGCTCAATCCCCCGATATACAAATTAATATATAGTTCCATGCGTGGTCACTACTGCCAAACTTTTATTATATAATAACTGAGCTTGACTTAGTGACTAATAAAAGTTCTAATTATATACTGTACAGTACCTCTATTTGGCTGGATATACTAGTTTAGGCTCCAACAGTTCTTCATGTATGGAAGGAAACAACTGATAAAGGTGATGGATCAGTGGACTCAGACACTGGAGGAAAGAGATGCAGTGGATATTATAACTTCATGAAGACCTTTAACAAAATACCACACAGAATACTTACAGAAAAAATAAAAAACTATGGTATCAGGACACACATTTGAAATGGACAGTGGCCTTTTAAAGCTGCATAAGACAATGTGTTGTAGTGAATAGTCATAAGTCTGAATGGTAAGAGGTAATATGCAGAGTTCCTATGGGGACTGTGTTGGGACCATTATTGTTGGTTATCTTCATAAATGACCTGCCAGTGTAATGCGGCTCATTTTTGTTTCATACTTCTTCTATTTACTCCTTATTCCTCAATTCTTATATCTTCTTATTGTTATTCTTATTACCTTTTTCTATATACAGTATTAATAATTTTAATTTCTAAGTCTTTGTGTCTATAAGTATCTATCTTATATTTCTTTGCTTATATTTTCTAAGTCAATACTGTATTCTTTTCTATACAGTACTTTATTTCTTCTATCATATATATATATATATATATATATATATATATATATATATATATATATATATATATATATATATATATATATATATATATATATTTAGTATATATATTAGGGTGGTCCAAAACTATACGGTAAAAAATATAAGTAGTAATATATTGCCTCCACAAGCCTTAAAATTGTCCATTTGGTTCATAGATAAGGTCTGTAAAATTTTATCCATATTCATTAACATTTAGAGGTCAATCCATTTTGCATATTATACTTGTAGTGTAGGACTGAATTTTCTTGTCCGCATGATACAGTCTTAATAAACACAACACATTATATTGGGTATATTTCAATGTATATAGCCTAGTTGCCTATTTGGAAAGGGCAAAGAGTCAAGTATTGAGTCATAGGGACTGACAATGACAGGTTGAAACAGGAAACACAGACAAGGGTTACTGTAGGGGTATCGAGATATTAAAGTTGTCTAGCACTCAGGATGGAAGGAAACTCTAATGTGGTTTTCTTGTATAATATATAAGTTATATGATAGACAGTCTGGTGCTGGAGGTGCTGTGTGGTGAGGGGCTGCTTGGTAGAGACGTGCGGTGAGTAGCTTGTCGAAGGAGGTATGTGTGCAGGAGCTCCGTTAGAGAAGATGTTGCCTGTTGCTGGCCTCCTGGTTGAATGAAATGTTAACAGTGTGGAGCTTGCTGGAGGAGATGTTGCTTGTTCAAGAAGATTGGTCAGAATGAATCTCAATGGAGAGACAGAGCTTATATACACCCAGCAGCGGCTATGAGTCATGGTGGGAAAACCCGAGAAGTAGCCGGTGACTAGTTCCGTTGCTAAGATACGGCGGGCAATGGAATGCGGATACGCTTGGTTGCTAGGGAAGGCGGTAACAGGTGGTGGCGTGGCAGCTTGTAGGGGAGACGTCCACTACAATACTCCCCCTCCCCTCCCGGCGCGGCGGGAGGCTGGATGTTGTCCGGGTTGTGTCCCACACATAACACATACCGGGCAGGTGTATGTACGACTCGACCGCTACGTGTAACAACTCCGTCCAGTGACACAAAACCTGTGGGAGAATTAGGAGGAGAAAGAGGGTTTGGGATTAGAGGAGGTTGTACAAGCAATGGTTGTTGTGCTCCTGCTGCTGCAGGGGCTGCGTCAGGAGGAGGGTCCATGGCAGGAGCAGGTTCAGGTTCTATGACAGGAGGAGGGTCTATGACAGGAGCAGGTTCTATGATAGGAGGGAGGCTTACTACAGGTTCAGGTTCTATGACAGGAGCAGGTTGTACATGAGGGTGAAAAGAGGGTGCCCAGAAATGTCGTGGGCGTGGTGTTGCTGCCGGTGGTAACTGCGGGTGGACTGGTGCAGGCGTAGTTTGTTGATGGTGCTGCTGGGCTGGGGGCCCGACGGGTAAGGCGGCCGGTTTGACTCTGTCTATGCTGACGGTGTCATGTCTGCCATTCCGGATAATTGTCAGGAACTTTGCAGAACGGGTAACCACCTGGAAGGGTCCATCGTAGGGGCGTTGTAATGGGTTGCGGTGAGCATCATGCCTGACGAAAACATACTCGGCTGTGAGTAGTGCAGGAGGGATGTGTTCAGGGCGCCGAGTAGGCTGGCGTGGAGCAGTAGCTCTGAATGCAGAAACTGCTTGTCGTAGCTTTTGGAGTAAGTCGTGACGAACGGCTGGAGTGGCTTGATTGGGATCAGGAGGGAGTGAGAAATCCCCGGGTAGCCGAAGGGGCTCGCCTAGTGTCAGATCTGCTGGGCTACAGTCCATATCCTCCTTGTGTGACGCACGGATGCCGAGGAGCACTAAGGGAAGCGCATCAGTCCAGCTGTAAGGGTCGTGCTGTGCCTTGAGTGCGTCCTTCAGCTGCCGGTGAAAACGTTCTACCATGCCGTTGGCTTGAGGGTGGTATGCTGTAGTGCGTTGTCTAGACGTGCCGAGGAACTGTAGGAGGTGCTGCCAGAGTTGTGACTCAAACTGTACTCCTCGGTCAGTGATTACGGTAGCGGGGGGGCCAAAACGGGAAACCCAACCGGACATGAAGGCGCGGACAGTAGTCTCTGCTGTAGCGTTGGGCATGGGAATTGCTTCTGTCCACCTGGTGAAACGGTCGATGCAGGTGAAGATGTAGGTGCTACCGTAGGATGATGGAAGAGGTCCCACGATGTCGAGGTGTACTACTTGAAAACGTCCTTTGGGAATAGGAAAGGCTTGTAAGGGGGCCCGTATGTGACGATGTATTTTGGAGGACTGGCAGGCCAGGCACTGGGCAGCCCATTTCTTAGTATCAGACTTGATGCCGGGCCAGACGACACGTTGCGTGAGGAGGCGCTGGGAGGCCCGCACACCCGGGTGGCTGAGACCATGGATGCGGTTGAAAACAGCGCGGCGGTGGACGTGAGGCACGAACGGTCTAGGCTGTCCACAGGATACGTCGCACCACAATTTTATCTTTGTGCCAGGAACAGGGAGTTCTTGGAGTATGAGGCCTGAGGGGGATGTCTTGTAAGCTGCCAGGTCTTCGTCTTTCTCTTGAGCCGCGGCTAGCTGCCCATAATCAATGGGTGGAGATGAGGGAAGAATGGTGGATATACAACGAGAGAGGGCGTCGGCGATCTCGTTGTGGCTGCCTTTAATGTGTTGGACGTCGCTGGAGAACTCCGAGATGTAAGCCAAGTGGCGCAGGACACGAGGTGTATGTGACTGGGAAGCTGAAGCGAAAGCGTGGACGAGGGGCTTGTGATCAGTGAAGATGGTGAACTGACGGGCCTCGAGGAAGTGTTGGAAATGTCTGACAGCCAAGTATATGGCCAGGAGTTCTCGATCAAAAGCGCTGTACTTGAGGTGTGGTGGTTGAAGCCGTTGTGAGAAGAAAGCAACGGGCATGAAAGTTCCGTTGATCTCCTGCTGTAAGACGGCGCCCACTGCAGTAGAAGAAGCGTCTGTTGTGAGAGTGGTCCGGGCATTAGGTGCGGGGTGGGCCAGGAGGGTGAGGCGTGTGATGTGCTGTTTGATAGTGGTGAATGCCGTAGTAGCCTCTTGAGTCCACATGAGAGACTTGTGAGACTTCTTTGGGCGTCCCTTGAGAAGGTCGTGTAGGGGGGCTAGGACGGTGGCAGCTTTGTCAATGAAGCGGTGGTAGTAGTTGACTAAACCCAGGAACTCCCGGAGTTTCCTCGCCGTTTCAGGTTTGGGGAACTCCCTAATCGCGGTTATCTTCTGTGGTAGGGGTTGTATGCCACTGGGCGAGACTCTGTGACCGAGGAAATCGATGGCCGAGGTTCCAAAGACGCACTTAGCAGGATGAACTTTCATGTTGTTGTTCTGCAGGCGTTGGAGAAGGAGTTGTAGGTGGTGGTGGTGCTCGGCAGGCGTCGAAGATGCGACGAGGATGTCGTCAATGTAGACGGTGACAAAATCGAGGTCGCGAAGCATATGGTCCATGAACCTCTGGAAAGTCTGTGCTGCATTGCGTAAGCCAAAACTCATGAAAGTGTACTCGAAGAGTCCGAACGGAGTGGTGATGGCTGTCTTCTGGGTATCTGCCGGTGCTACTGGGATCTGGTGGAAGGCACGCTCCAAGTCGATCTTCGAGAAGATAGTCTTGCCATGAAGTTTGTGGTGAAAGTCCTGGACATGCGGAATAGGGTACCTGTCAGGTTTGGTGACGAGATTCAGGGCTCTGTAGTCGCCACACACCCTCCACTCGCCGGGTGTTTGCTTAGGAACCATGTGAAGAGGCGATGCCCAGGGACTCCTTGAAGGGCGAATGATGCCGTCTTGCAGTAGTTTGTTGAATTCTGCTTTGGCTGTGTACAGGAGCTCAGGGCGCAGGCGGCGAGGGCGTGAAAAGACTGGTGGTCCTTTGGTTTCGATGTGGTGGAAAATTCCCGACGTAGGTGGTGGGGGTAGGGAGACTCGGGGTGAGAAAAGCTCCTTGAATTCGTCGAGCAGGGAGGAGAACTCGTTGGAAGGCGCAAGACAGGTGATAGCGTCCGTGTGTCTGGCACGAGAACCCTGGATCTTGCGTGCTGTAGGCTCATGAATGAGGCATAGATGACTTGGTTTGACGCCGAGCTTGTGGAAGGTGAGGAAGTCGAAACCAAGGATGGGTTGAGACACGTCTGCTATCACGAATAACCAACGCAGAGTCTTGGGCAGACCGAGGTCTAAGGCGAGGGTGCGTACGCCGTAGGAGGCGATGGAGGTACCGTTGGCAGCGAACAGGTCATACGAGGGTTGCTTTGACTTGTCTCGTAGTGAGGGAGGGATGAGGCTGACCGATGAACCGGTGTCGATGAGAAACTTCTTGCCGGAGGTGCGGTCGGTGACGCGCAGTAATGAGACGCCTGGAGGGACGGAGGCTGAGGCGTCTACCAGCCTCCGGTGTTGCCGTTTCCCGAATAGGTGCAATAGGGCTCACAGTTTCGAGCATAGCGGCCGAAAGTCTGGTGATACCAGCAGAGGGTAAATTTGTTGTGCTGGGGGTTGGCTGCTGTGTGTCGGAACTTGTAGGGCGTAGTGTGTGAGTCAGGAACCGGCGCAGCAGCGGGTATGGAGGAGCAGAACTGCTCAACAGTGTCCATCCTGCGGTTCAAAATTTGCAACAGGTCCTTGATGTCTTGTGAGGAATTGCTCGGCTGAGGGGTGTTGACCCGGCTTACAAGTTCGATGGTAGGTACTGGTGTGACCGTGGCGGCAAGGGGTGCAGCAGTGCATTCGTTAAAAATTCTATCTGCCGCGGTTGCATATAGTTCCGGTGTCGTAGAGTAATCTACTGCGGACAGGATGTTGCGTACTTCTGTGGGTAGCTTTTGTGCGTGAAGCTGGCGCAGGATAGAGTCGGGGAGTCTGTCTGTGTGACGGGAGTTCAGCCGACACATCTCCTCCCAGAGACGTCCCGGGGTTGAGTTCCCGAGGGAGGTAGAGGATAGATCTTGCAGGAGATTGGGGCTGGTCTGTTGATAACACGTCTTCAAGGCAGCCCGCAGGGTAGCGAATTTGTTGTGATCTGGAGGGTTGGAAATGGTTTGTGAGACCCGCGTGGCCACTTCCGTGGGTAAGGCACAAAGCAGGGCGCAATACTTTTGTTCGTCGGTCGCTCGTGAGCCGGCGAGGGCTGCTTCCACATGGTCAAGCCAGTCCTCGACGTTGTGGTTGAAAATCGGCAGAGAGATCCGTCCGTCCTCCATCCTGTGTGAGTGCTTATCTCCGGGAGTCACCATTGTAGGGGTATCGAGATATTAAAGTTGTCTAGCACTCAGGATGGAAGGAAACTCTAATGTGGTTTTCTTGTATAATATATAAGTTATATGATAGACAGTCTGGTGCTGGAGGTGCTGTGTGGTGAGGGGCTGCTTGGTAGAGACGTGCGGTGAGTAGCTTGTCGAAGGAGGTATGTGTGCAGGAGCTCCGTTAGAGAAGATGTTGCCTGTTGCTGGCCTCCTGGTTGAATGAAATGTTAACAGTGTGGAGCTTGCTGGAGGAGATTTTGCTTGTTCAAGAAGATTGGTCAGAATCAATCTCAATGGAGAGACAGAGCTTATATACACCCAGCAGCGGCTATGAGTCATGGTGGGAAAACCCGAGAAGTAGCCGGTGACTAGTTCCGTTGCTAAGATACGGCGGGCAATGGAATGCGGAAACGCTTGGTTGCTAGGGAAGGCGGTAACAGGTGGTGGCGTGGCAGCTGGTAGGGGAGACGTCCACTACATTACCATTAATCAGATGAAGTTACTTATTTCATTTATATCTCATCAGTTCTACAATTATTTCATTATCAATCTAAATAGTATATTATGCTGAATAAAGACAATGTGTTTATAATGTGTTTATCTAGCCCCGAAAAATCCTTATTATGTACTAAATGGAAAAAAAGAGGACATTGGATTGACCTCTAAATATGCTTTAAATGATCCAATTTTTTTCTGGGATGCATTTTGTACCTAATGGACAAAAATAAACCTTGTGGAGAAAACGTATACAAATATGTGATATTTTGGACCACCCTAATATATATATATATATATGCAACAATATATATATATATACAGTCAACCCTCGCTTTACGCGGTCCCACATTCCGCGTTCCCACGTTTACGCGGTACCCTGCCGAAACAGGAATGCTTACATTCCGCGGTGCGTGTACCCCTTTACGCGGAGAGCGGCTGGCGAGCTGCGCCATTTTTGGATCCAAACCTCCCGCCATCCACCATGTTGTGTAAGCGGCGCGAGCATGGTGTGCACAAGGTCGCCCAGTCATCAAAACATTACCGAATTCTTCACCCGCCACCCACCACAGCCGGCCCAAGTCAGTGATAGTGATAAATATAGTGAGGATATGGACTTATATGGACTTTGAGGGGTTTGACAAAGAGGCCCTGCAAGCCTCTGTGGTGGATTGTGATACAATTGATACAATTCATACAGGTGAGGGCCAATAATCTGCCCTCTGCCTCGGAACCAACTGCCCATCCCCGTGTGCCCAGCCATCTTTTCTACTAATGTAAGTGTTATAAAACCTAATGTTATTGATATTTCTCTTAATTATTAATTGTGTGTGCATATCATCATAAAGTTAAGATAATATTTTTAGTACAACATAGTTGTGTGTCGTCAAAAAGTGGAGTTTGGGGGTCGGCCCAATCTCCATTTCAATTAATCCCATATGTTATGTTGTTCACTTTACGAGTTTCTCACTTTCCGCGGTACCCTGTGGGTTAAATTAACTGCGTAAAGTGAGGGTTGACTGTATTCAGAAATTTCAGAGTAATTTCAAATGCTGCGCCATTGGCGATGCTGAGTTCAAGGTCGTTTGAGGCAAGAGAGTGCTCCTGCACGTAGTGAGAGGTTTTGGAACTAGGCCTATACGATATTGAATGTAATTTACCGAATTAATATGGAGGCGAATTATGAAATTAAATATCAGTTATTAAATTAAAAGTAATCATAGATCGTTTCCCAGTCTGAAAATGTTGCGTACGTCCTAATTAAGCTGTTAATCGTCTGGTAAATATGTCACTCTGGAAAGCGTGAACCAGTGAGCAAGCGTGGCTGGGGAGTTGTGAGGGAGGTCACGCCAGAGGACCATCTCTGTTCTGTACCCAGGAGAGACGGACCACGTGAACTGTTGCCTTCGTTATTTAACATCAGTATTAACAAGTAAGTTTATTCAATCTCAGACAAAGCTAGATACGGCGGTAGGAACAAACAGTGATGTGAGACAATAGCTAACAGCTCGGGTTTTTTCAGGGTTCTGTAGAGCCCACGCAGTGTGAAACGTCCACTGGCGGTATGAGATGAGTGGTGAAACGAGCTGTATGACCGTCCACTGACCTGGGTTTGAGCCACCTGTTGAGTATGGTGAGAGTTGGAGTGAACCTAGCTGTCTGGGTGCCCAACTAACGACGTGACGATCGTTTGGGGTCATCAGCTCTCCTCTACCTCAGCTCACAATACCACATATCTTCAAGCAGCTTAGTGAAAACCTTTTGGTAATGGGAAGCTAAAGCTTCTCCCAACTGTACAAGGTCTGATTGGCTCACTCCCTTCCGTTTCATGGATGTACTGGGGGGTAAAGTGAAGCCAGCTGAGTGATACAGGGTCACACACTGGGACCAAGAGTCCAGTGGAACTTAGAGGTACATTTCCAAGGTTGAGAAAGGCTGGTTTGGGCCTTAAACTATGGGTGCCTGTTGGTTGTGCCTTAAAAAACTACGGAGGGCAAGTGGAATCTATGTGTTAGGTTAGGGAGCATGTGTTTACTGGTATTGGTGGACTCAGTAACTTCTTAATTTAGTGATAATATTTTTTCTAGTTACTGATATTGTCTTGCTGTGTATAATTAATATTTCTTAAATAATTGTGAAAGTATTGTTTTAATGTTGTGTCACTAATTGAAACCAGAGAATAAGGGAACTGTTTTTCAAATGAGTTTTCTCCCTTATGTTGTAAGTGATACTGTGATTTAGTTCCTTTAATGCATTAAATATTTCTTTATAATTTCAATCTCAGGTATAACCTTTGTTCCCCAGAATAGTGCTTAAGTTAGGTTAGGAGGTGTGCATCTGTTGGGGTAATATAATTTTGTTGAGTGAACTGAAGGCCTATTCAGGATGGAGTTAATAAGTTCTTAATTTTTTTATAACATTTTCTCAGTGCTGGATATTATTTTGTTGAGTGCCCTTAAGGCCTATTCATTGTAGAGTTATTAGTTTCTTATTTTTTTATAAAATTTTCTCAGTGCTGGATATTTTTTTGTTGAAAGCCCTTAAGGCCTGTTTCATGTGTGCAAGCAACACTTCTTACTACTTGAGTTTATTGTTGTCTAATGAGGCATTGCCTGAGTTTCTAATAATTTCAATATCATGTATAACCTTTATTCCCCAGAGTAGTGTTTTAAGTTCAGGTTAAGAGGTGCGCATATGTTGGTGTACCATTATTTGATTGTGTCTGTAGTGTTGGAGGGAATATAAGTGTCTAATTTTTACAGTGTGTTTCACTTATCCCAGTCACAGACGCTATCCTTCCACGGGTCACGGAGAATTAATTTTGTCTAGAAAATTTAAGTGTTCTTGTGCTAGTTCGGGATTTTTCTCAAAGGGGCGCTTCCACTGCAGTTGCCATCTAATGATCTTTAATAAACTCCAAGTCAAGTGAGAAATTAAAGTCCAGTAAATTCCGACCGGTTACAAATGGTAGCAGAGCGTAGTTATTTTTATTTCGTGACTGATAGTTCTGTAGTCGGGATAATGGGCATAATTATGGAGTGGATGGAAACGGTAGAGTGTGCGACCCCAGCTCCACTCATGCTCGCTGTGGGAATGGGTTTGTTGTTGTTGACGGTGCGGGGTTACTCGGAGAAAAGGAGAGACAGCCCGGGGTTGGTACAGTTGAGAGAAGAGTTCGTGGAACGTATTGGGAAGCTAGAGGGGAAAATCCGGGGAGAGTACCAGGAACGATTGGAACAGTTAGAAGGGAAGATCAATGGGGAATGTCAGGCATGGGCGAACCAAATCAGGGGGGAGTATGGAGTATATGTACAACAGTTATAGGGGGAGTACAACACACAATCGCAACTGTTAGAGAAGGAACATCAGCAACACCTAGCTCAGTTGAGGGATGCACTAGATAGGGTAAAGACACAGTATCAAATACAGCACGATGAGACAATGTGGGAGATGAGGAGACACAATAGTAGAGAGGGAACTAGTCTCGGGGCTGGGTTGACCATGTCTAAGTTCGGCGGTAGGCCAGGAGTAGAGGTATGGAAGTGGTTAAGAGAGGTTGACCGAACCCTCAAGCTGCTAGACGGAGACAAAGTCGGTCGAATCCAATTCATAATAAGGCATCTTGCGGGGCCTGCGGCAAATCGTGTATACAATGCACGTAGAGACTGGGAAACCGTAGATGAATTAACTTGTTATTTGAAGCAGCAATACGGCGGGCAAACGGCCACGTACGACGCCATTCAGAAGGTGATGAATCATAAACAAAGGAGCAACGAAACGCTTCTTGAATATTATGATGCTACTATGCTCGATTTAAACGATGAGTTGAACCACCATGGACATAAATATGGTAAGGCCCTGTTGGGAGATGCAATCACTTGGGGGCTCAAGGAGGAACAAAGCTGTATGTGGTTATTGGAGGAGATCCAGAAGTATCCTCACCGTAGTCCAGGTGAGTGGATCACGGGGCTGAGAGAGGCGGAACAAAAACGAGAGGCCTTGAGGGAGGTACCGCTGACTAAGGGAAGAGAGAATGAGCCGCAGGCTGGAGGCTCGATTCTCCCGATGTGCCATGCGTGTGGACAAGAGGGCCACCTCAGTTTCAATTGCACGAACAGGTCCGGACCAGGAGAGAGTGTCCCAAGAGGATACGTGGCCAATGGCCAGTATCGAGTTGGAAATAACAATCGGAACTGGCAGTCGGGAAATGGTCAAGGCCAGTCAGTCCCCGCCAACCGTTTCTGGCCTCACCAATAGATTCCACCGGCGATGTTATGAACCAAGAGAGAGCAGACCATTGGTCAAGCGTGGTCCGCATACAAGTTTAATCACGACAGAAGGTACCTTATGGCTGAAAGCAGAGTGTCCTAAGGTTTTGGTGTTGGTAGCGGGTCGTGAAATGTGGGGTCTAGCAGATACTGGGGCAGAAGTGTCATTAATTGATGAACACTTCTACCGTCTGGAGCTGGAGCCTGCAGGCGTGGTGTTGCATCCCAATCGAATAAGGGTAAAAGGGGCGTCAGGGTTTCCAGTGCCGTGTGTGGGGTGTATTCGGGTCACTATGGTCGTATGTGGGGTGGAAGTCACTGAAGTGGGGCTGTTGGTTTGTCCAGGGATTGAGACCCAGGGTAAGGGGCAATCGCATGTTGGGTTGTTGGGGATGAGTGTGCTGGGGGAGGTTGCGGAAATCTGGCTGCACATGTATCACTTGTGCAGGGAAGCCAGGAGCCCCGCTCAGTGGGAAAATTGCTTGCATGAGGTTAGGCAGTTATGTGCAATAGAGGCCATCAGCCTGGGGTATTGTACGACGGAGAGGAAGAAAAGCCCAACCATTCCTCCCCGGAGTACTCGGTTGCTGTCAGTATGTGTTCCCTCATTAAGCCAGGTAGCTAACAAAGAAGTAGTGATTGAACCTCTAACAATGGAGGATGAAGGTTGGATGCCTGAGGGTGTGATAGTGTTGCCGACAGCTGTAAGAGTGGTGAGAGGCATGACCCAGGTGTTGGTGGCAAATCTGTCTGATCGTCGTAAAAACTTGAGGGACAATTGGTGGATTGGGAAAGTGGCTTCTGGGACGGAAGTCGAGGCAGACATCAGTGAGGAGGTGTATGTGAGGACAGTTCAACCGGATGCCCGTACGGAGGTCAAAGTGCACACGGAGAAAATGAATGAGGAACAAGAGCGTGCAGTTAGGGGTTTAATAGAGGGGTTTAGTGATATTTTTGAAGGGGAGGGCCAGCCCTTAGGAAAAGCTATTGGGGTTCAGCATGATATCCCAGTGACTACAGACAGGCCAGTTAGGGTGCCATATGGGAGGATCCCTCCAAACCAGGTACCAGAGGTGAAGCAGCACATTAGCCAGCTGTTAGATCAGGGAGTAATTCAGCATAGTGAGAGTCCGTACTCTGCCGCCGTTGTTGTAGTGAGGAAAAAGGACGGGACACTGAGGTTGTGCATTGACTATCGTGACTTAAATAAGGTCACGGTACGCCATGGGTTTCCTCTGCCTAGGATAAATGAAACTCTAGAATCTCTGACAGGGGCCCAGTTTTTCTCAACGTTTGATCTGGCGGCGGGATATCACCAGATAGAAGTAAAACCTTCAGACCGTCCAAAGACTGCCTTCAGCACAAGCTTCGGACACTTTGAGTACAGGCGACTGCCTCTGGGATTGTCAAATAGTCCGGGAACCTTTCAGAGATACATGGAGCGGAATTTAGGGGATAAGATTTTCTCCTCGTTGCTTGTATACCTTGATGATGTGATGGTGTTTTCAAGTACAATAGATCAGCATATAGTCAGATTGAGGGAATTATTTTGCAGGATGAGGGAGAATAACTTAAGATTTAAAGCTAAAAAGTGTGAAATAATGGCTTCCAAAGTAAGTTATTTAGGATATCAGGTGTCAGCTGAAGGCATCACAGCTGATCCTGAGAAGATTAGGGTAGTAAGAGATTGGCCAGTACCTCAGACAGTGAAAGATGTGCGGTCTTTTGTAGGGTTCACATCATTTTATAGGAAATTTGTTAAAGGGTTTGCCCAAATAGCTGCTCCACTGCATGCGTTGATGCATGGGAAATCTAAGAACCGGGTAGATAGTGAGTGGGGAGAGGAACAGCAGCAGGCTTTTGAGAAACTGAAAGACAGGGTGACGCAGACACCGGTGTTGGCTTGCCCAGATTTCACTCAGGAGTTTATATTAGAGACAGATGCAAGTTTTAGTGGGCTAGGTGTGGTGCTGTCCCAGCGGAAGGATGGCAGGTTGCATCCAGTGTGCTATGCAAGTCGAGGCCTGAGGAAATCAGAACGTAACATGAACAACTATAGTTCTCGTAAGTTAGAGATGTTAGCACTCAAATGGGCAGTAGTGGATAAATTCAGGGATTATTTGGCAGGGAAACATTTCACAGTCTATACAGATAACAACCCACTCAGTCACCGAGAGAAGGCTAAGCTAGGTGCCGTGGAAAGTAGGTGGAATGCGGATCTCGAGTAGTTTAACTTTACTATAGAGTACAAGCCGGGGAAGAACAACATTGTGGCGGATACTCTATCTAGAATCCCGGCGTACAGGAGGAAGATAGCGAAGAAGAGTATACAGCTATGCATGTAGTAGAGGAGAACGGGGCAGGAAGGAAGGAACTGTGGACGATGGATGGGCTGCGTAAGGAGCAAGAAGGCATGGACTATATGACAAAACTGCGAAGATGGTTGGCGGGAGAGCTGCCGGAGGACGAGGTACAGGTAGAGCTCCAAAATGATGACTTCCGCAAGATGTACCGAGCTAGGAAATCCCTGATTGTAAGAGAAGAGGTTGTCTGGCATAGAAGACCCGAAGGGAAGAATCTATGGAGGGAGGTGCCAGTGTTATTTCCAAACTTGCAGGAGGCTTTGACTAGAGCCTGCCATGACGAGTTTGGGCATCAGGGGCGATATCGCACTCTGTCGCTGGTGCAGGAGCGAGGTTTCTGGCCAGGCATGGGAGAAACAGTGCGAGACTACATAGCCAGCTGCGAGAGGTGTGGAGTAGCAAAAGATGAAGTGCCGAAACCCCAGCTGCATTTAGGGACGATTGAAGCTGCCAAACCATTAGAGACACTGGTCGCAGATTTCACCTTGCTGGTCAAGCGGCAAGGATTGGAGAGTGTCCTGATAATGGTTGATATATACAGTCGTTACACTTGGGCCTTTCCCACCAAGGACCAGAAAGCCTCGACGATTGCAAAGATCCTGGTGAATCGGATATTCCTGGCAGTGGGTGTCCCTGAGCGACTGTTGACCGATGAGGGAAGAAATTTTGGCAGTGCATTGGTCTGACAAACTTGTGCCACCTTTGGGGTGAAGAAAATAAGGACGTCAGCGTATCACCCACAGGGAAATGGTATGGTGGAATGGTTCAATCGAATCCTGCATGGTCTGCTGGCCACCCTCGAGGAAGAGGAAAAGAATAGGTGGCCAGAGCATCTGCAGGCAGTGGTGTCACAATATAACGCGACTCCGCATGCCACGACAGGGTTTTCCCCATTCCTGTTGTTTTACGGGAGAGAACCAAACCTGCCGTTTGACCTTGGGCCGGAAGTAGACCCAGAGCCGGTAGATGAGTGGGTGATGGTGATTAGTGACCGGCAACGAAGATTGCAGGAAGCAGTGGAGATCAATGTGAGGAGAAGTAAGGAAATAAACAGAAGGAAAAGAGAAGAGAAAGCCCACGAGAGTAGCTGGGAAGTGGGCCAGGAGGTTTTGCTGAGGAACAATGTAAAAATAGGCCGGTGTAAGCTGCAAAACCATTGGTTTGATACGAGATGGCACATTGTTGAGGTCCTAAATCCAAGGCCTGGGTTATATCGCATTGAGCCCAGTGGGGAAGAAGACCTGGAAGCGAGAGTGGAAACCGGAGCAACTTGAAGGCTGCTCCAACACTAAGGTATCCGGGAGACCCAGCGATGGATGAATCTGAAGATGAAGATGAGGAGCCCCACCCCAGATGAGCAAGATGAAGAGAAGTAGTTCAGAGAGGTCGATCGAGCCTCCAACTGAAAGACGAAGCCGACAAATTACAGTTTAGGTGTGCATGGTAATGAGAAAAGGCAGGTTGTAGAGTAGGGTGTGTCAATTTAGGGGGTGAACTGGCTAAATTGAAAATCGAGTAATTTGGTAGCAATTTATTGTTGTCTTTAAGCATGCAAAACAATATTCTGGCAAAATTTTTTTTTTATAATAAGTCCTACCTACATCAAATGGATTTTTAAAGGTACATATTTGTGAATTTATAACATAACCAGCGTTTGCACACATGTTACTGTTTCAAGTTTCAAATTATTTTATTTTATTATCCGTAGTCTATTTGAAAGTAACCAATGCCTTCATACTCTCTTTGCTTTGGTTTCTTGTCATCAGTAGTCTGCTTGCTATTTGTGCTTTGATGTAACCTTCTCGCCTCTCGTGGCTGTAAACATGGCCCGCTGCTTCTGTGACCATTTTCACACATCTCTCCACACTTTGAGTGTGGGAAGGCCACTTCGGCACCTGCATTGGAGTCTCTTTAAGGTTTCTCAATTCTTGGCTAGTTAGACTTGTTGTCAATGGTGGCTCTAAGACTTCCAAACTCAAGTCAACCAATTCTGACAATTTGGTGGCATTGACGTTTATTGGGGGAACTTTTCTTGAATGAAACGAACAGTCTCCCAACTGGTCGTCATCTATTAGCGTTCCTCTAATCTTTAGAATGACTTCTACAGCCTCGGTTCGGAGATTGGTACATTGACTGCAAAGCATTGCTTGCAAAACTGCTTCTGATCGAGCATACCAAGAGGACCTTCTTGCCACAGGTAACACGATGTCCCTCACTACCTTCCTCTGTGTTCTTACTAGCTGCAATTGAAACAAAAGGTGATTGGGCCCATCCACCCACATAGGATTAAGTTTCACACTAAACCACTGGGGAAGATAAACTCCAATAATAAATTCAACAATTAACCTCAAATTCTTCAGCACTTTGCCCTTCAATTCGTGTTTGGAAATCCAAATCCTGCAGAAACGAAGAGCTGTAGTTAACCAACGGCTGTGACTGACAGGTCCAATCTCCAAGAGAGCCAATGACTGAGGCACTTCTCCTGATCTTATTGCTTGGGCAATACGATAAGCATAGGATTGATCTGTGCTGAGATCTTTGATGACTCCTTCAGACAACGCCGGAAGGGGAGGGCCAACTTCGACCTTTGGAAAGGTTGTATTTATTTCTAGTTGTGTTGCTTCATCCAGCATGATGCCAAGGGGACCTGACCACTTGTTGTTGCTCTTTGTAGGACCATCAAGTTCCTGGATGAGATGACGAAGAGGTAGCTCGCCTGTATGTAAATCACATACAATCCAAACAAGTCTTCTTCCTAGTTTTTTCTCTAAATGCGTCATTACACCCCCCCTGCCATCCGGTGTTCACTGCAGTTGAATCTCCACCAACAGCCTGCAGTGAACTGCCAAGTCCTCTCTCCTGAACCCAACATAAAATATGATCAGCAATGACCTCTGCATGTTTCTTCCCTTCTACTTCAGTTTCGGGAGCAAAGTGAAACAAAAACCGACCACCAGGCTCAGAACAGACAGAGTAGTGTTCTTCTTTGATGAGACCTGGAAACTTTCTGTTCACTCCCTCTACTTCTAGCAAAACTTTTGTGTCATCTATTCTTCCATCAAACAAAAGACAGGAGAGCCCTCCCTCGCTTAAATCTTTTTCATGCTGATCAGATATTTCCTTCATTATTTTTTCTTGTGCTCTTCTAATTTTATTATGATCTATCACCAAAGATACATCCTCTCGGCTGATGAGGCCTGCATCTATCCAAGCGGCAGTTGCAATTTCTGCAGCCTCACGAAGTCCAGCATGGTGGCGAATACTAGCTAAAGCAATGTTTGAAATATTTCTTGTGTTGTATTTCATTTTCTTTGGTAAAGGTTCAGATGGCTCTTTGGAACTATCATCTGATGTTGCTTCCTGTTCATCAGAAGAACTATCAAAGAAGTGATAAACATCTTGACACAGCTCTTCCTCTCTTTGGATGGCTTCTTCACTCTTCATTTTCTTCTTTTGTTCCCTCTCTCGGATTTGTTCTCTCTTCTTGGCATTAGCAATCTGCTTCTTTGTTTCTGAATAATCTATTGAACCCATTTGCATACTTCCTTGGCCTTCTGCCTTTGTCCTCTGTGCCTTTATAAATTCAAGCTCTAAAACAGGGATCTTCTTTTCACGAGGACAACCACAATCAATGTGGGAATTATTTTCTCTCTTACCTGAGTGAGAACAGTTGGATTCAGAACATAATTGTATGGAGCACTTGCAGGTCAAAATGTCAAACAGAGTATCAAGTGTGTGCAGAAATTCATTTTTCCTGGCCAAGTTTCCTTTACCAAGTGATGTTTCAACTGCTTTGTGCCATAATTTCGTTAGTTTTAGCTCAATAGTTCGACACTGATTAATCACAGGTGGTTTGAATAGTGCATTAGCTTTTGTCCATTGATGCAGAAGAGGGACTATCATGTCATTTATGAGTTCTTTATCTGTATAGTTCCTTCTGTCCTTTGCATTTTTTTCTCGAAGGAGTAACCCTAATCTTAGCATGTCTCTCACTGTTGGAAGTTCTGATACAGGAAGCTCCTTCCCTTTACCAACTAGCAGGCTCAAGCGGGTTGACAACTGACTTCTTGTCTTCAATTTTGACATCTTCACACTATCTGACAAATAGAAAAATATTTCAATGTTTCATAATTCAATTGTTGTTTCAAAAAATATCAATTTGTTTATCAAAAATGCTGTAACAGAAATAACATAATAATTTCTTAGAACATAATGTTTTATACAATGATATAAGTAACTGCGACAATCAATATGCCCTACTTACAATAATTAAAATGTAGAATTCGTCTGGTAGAGTAGGTGCAAGTGCAATGAGAGCAAACCACCGTCTATGATATCTAGAAGGAGAGTGAGCCGGGCGCCTTATCCTCACGCTTGGTACAAGTCAAAACAAGAATTAAACTGTCCCACACGGAGAGCCTGTTCATGTTCTGACATGCATATTGTACACAAGCTATAGAATCATAAAATACTCCATAATCCATATGCTTACATGAGATTAGTTAATATCAAGTGAAAAATTCTAATCAAGTCTCATTAATTTGTTGAAATACTGATATTTGAAACTTTAAGGTATAATTGATGTAGGTGAGGGTTATTTCAATTCATTTTTGTTTGCTAATCTCAAGTTTAGACATAAAGAGGCACAATATTTTGACTACCAAATTTGATTTTTAACATGTTGACAAAATTGACACACCCTATTGTAGAGGGTGAGTCGAGGAGTTGTGAGTAGGGCAGAGGGGATTGGAGAGATGGTTAGGTCAGAGATGTGCGTTGAGTAGTGGTTGCTGTCATGAGTGGGATTGGGGTGCTGTCATGAGTGGGACTGAGAGTACGGTTGTAATGTCCAGGGCCTCACTAATATGGACTGGTACATTGTCAGAGGGTTGGTCTGCCGGCATGAGGTTCGGAGACGTGGATTGAGTCGATCGTTGAAGACGTGAGAGCGTTCGTGTGGACTGAGTATTGTTTTGACATTGGTTCCTCTTAGTTCAAGGGCCAGGCAAAGGAGAGCATGTTTGTTTTGGACTGTGTATTGGTTTTGACACTGGTTCTCTTAGTTCAAGGGCCAGGCCAAAGGAGAGTATGCAGGATGTGGATTTGGTATTATTTTTTGACATTGGTTCTCTAGCTTAAGGGCCAGGTAAAAGGGGAGCTTGTATGTTCTGGTCTGGTTTTGCATTGGGCTAGGCAAGAAATGGAGTTGCTGGCTGCGAGTGGAATAGTACAGAGTTGAAGGTGGGTTCTAAGTTGTTCTCTCAGCACATGAGGGCGGTGCTGTTTTTTTTTAGGGGGGTCGAGTGTTAGCGGGAGAGAGAAGGGGAGAAGAGAAGATGGGAATGCTGCGTTTAGCACGTTAAAGGGGTGAGATGCAGTTTCTTAGAAAATTTTTTTAGGGGGGTCGTATGCATGTTTTTCTCAGCACATGAGGACAGTGCTGTCTTTTTTTAGGGGGGTCGATTGTAATATTCAGAAATTTCAGTGTAATTTCAAACGCCGCGCCGCGCCGCGCCGCGCCGCGAGAGGTTGTGGAACTCGGCCTATATGATATTAAATGTAATTTGCCGAATTAATAATGATACAATTCATGAAGTTAAGGGACTATTATCGAATTTGGAATTATTATAGATCATTTATCAGTCTGAATAATGTTACGAGGTGTCCCAAGGAGTTACTAGTTAGGCGGAAAATATGTCACGTAGGCCTAAGCTAGCGCCTTGGAGAGATGCGATGCTGGCTGGTCCTCAGTCACGTGAAAGCGATTGGACCTACAGGACATCCCTGCGCGTCCGTCCACAGAAATAGTCACGTGGATCTAGTCACCTGTGCTGCGCTATTGCAGTATAACAAGGTTGCCGTCAGAACCCACTTGACTGCGAGAAATTGACTGAGAGAGTGATGACTGCGAGAGATTGACTGCCGTTTGAGACTGCCGTTGATGATTGAGGGTGGCGATTGTCGCCATTAGACCGATCAGTGTGGACCTGTCACTGTTTAGCGAGGTATTAAAGGGTCTCTTGAGTAAATCTAGCCGTCTGGGTGCCCAGCTGACGACGGGACGATCGTTGGGGTCATCAGCTCTCCTCTACCTCGGCTCACAATACCACATGTCTCAAGCAGCTTAGTGAAACCCTCTTGCTAACGGGAAGCCAAAGCTTCTCTCAACTGTACAAGGTCTGATTAGCTCACTCCCTTCCGCTTCATGGATGTACCTGGGGTAAAGTGAAGCTAGCTGAGTGATACAGGGTCGCACACTGGGGCCAAGAGTCAGTGGAGTTTAGAGGTACACTTTCCAAGGTGGAGAAAGGCTGATTTGGGCCTTAAACTACGGGTGTCTGTTGGTTGTGCCTTAAACGACTACGGAGTGCAGGTGGAATCTGTGTGCGTGTTAGGTTAGGAAGCATGGTTCACGGGTACTGGACTCAGTAACGTCTTTGTAATAGTGACAATATTTTTGTGTGTAGTTAATACTATTTTTTCAGTTACTAATGTATGCTGTGTGCATTTAATATTTCTTTATGGTTTCAATCTCAGATATAACCTTTGTTCCCGAGAGTCATGTTTAAGTTAGGTTAGGAGGTGTGCGTCTGTTGGTGTAACATAATTATATTGAGTGCCCTTAAGGCCCTATTCATTGTTGAGTTATTAGTTTCTCATTTTTTAATACCATTTTCTCAGTGATTGATATTATTTTGTTGAAAACCCTTAAGGCCTGCATCTGTTGGTGTAACATAAATATATTGAGTGCCCTTTAGGCCTATTCATGGTGGAATTAATAATTTCTTATTTTTATACCACTTCTGCAGTGGTGGATATTATTCTGTGAAAACCCTTCAGGCCTGTTTCATGTGTGCAAGCAACATTTCTTAATACCTTAAATTTATTGTTGCCTGAGTTTCTAATAATTTCAATGTCATGTATAACTTTTATTCCCCAGAGTAGTGTTTTAAGTTCAAGTTAAGAGGTGCGCAACTGCGCATATTGGTGTACCATTATTTGATTGTGTTTGTAGTGTTGGAGGGAATATAAATGTCTAAATTTTACAGTGTGTCTCATTCATCCCAGTCACAGACGCTATCCTTCCACGGGTCACGGACAATTCATTTTGTTAGTAAATTTAAGTGTTCTTGTGCTGGTTCGGGATTTCTCACAAAGGGGCGCTTCCACTGTCATTACCATCTAATAATCTGTAATAAACCTCAAGTCAAGTGGGAAAATAAAGTCCAGCAAATTCCCACCGGTTACATATATATATATATATATATATATATATATATATATATTATATATATATATATATATATATATATATATATATATATATATATATATATATATATATATATATAACTTCAGCAATGGACTTGTTATGTAGAAAGCGTAGTTTCATAACGAAAAGGAGAACCAGGGAAAACACAAACATCTTGACTAAGTTGGGCTTCTTTTAATCGCTAACGTTTTGGAAATGATCATTTCCATCATCAGAGCCTAGAAAACAAAAGTTTTGAAAAAGTTTTAAAATACAGGTGATATACAATAAAAACATAACATTATACGAAAATATACCTTGGATAAAATTAAAAAAAGAGCAATCCAATTTAAAACCGACAAAAATGACAAGACCTACATATAAAGCTAAAATCAGTAACAAAAAGTGTGAAATAAAATATACAGGGGGGAGGGGGGATTACCTTAATTCAGAAAAAAGCCTTATTGCGAAAAACACAAAAATTCACAGGAAGCCATATCACAAATGGATGGCTTTCTTTATATTGGTGCAAGGCTTCCATAATGAGGAGGTCCGTCTCACTGTTGCTCTTGCCGAGAACTGAGAAATCGGACGGCGAAAACGTGTGGTCATGTTGGTGGGCGTGGTTACGAATACCTGAATGTGGTGGTTGTGTAATTAACTGGCCTGTTCTAACGGAACGGCCCAAGTGTTCATGGATGCGAGTTATCAATTGTCTCGTAGTTCTACCAATATATGCTGCCCTACAGCTAGCACAAGTAAATTTATAAACAACTGAGGATTGCAGGTGTGTGGGTATGGTGTCTCCGGGCGGCTCTTTCTCTAGGCCAGGGTAGGACGCCACCCTCAGGGAGGCTCCACATTGTCTCACTGTAGTGCATTAAGGTAGACCACATTTTTCGTTTTGCCATTAGCAGCAAGTATGTACAGATTTTTGCCAGTTCCCACTCTGGAGCACCCAGCATAGAACTGTCCATGAGAGAAGCAAGGAAACTCCAGGTTTAGGCCAACCATCTTTAGGGACTGACCCTGGATTTTGTAGATGGTCATGGCAAAGCTCACTTTAACCGGGAACTGAAGTCGCTTGAACTCAAATGGCAGGTCAGTGGTGATGAGAGGTATCCTTGGTATAAAAACGTCCTCTCCTTCAGCTTTTCCTGTCAGTATTGTAGCTTCCAGTACATGTGTCATCATGGTCTTCACCACCAGTCATGTGCCATTGCAGAGGATTGGTGGTTCAAGATTTCTTAAGAGCATTATACGAGTTCCAATCTTGAGAGTGAGGTGGTGAGGAGGCTTTCCAGCGGGCTCCAAAGAATTAAGGAATTCTTCAGGGTACTGAACTGCTTGGTCCTGGTCGATTACTGTATCAACAGATTTGAATGAGGTATCACTGCCTAAAAGCTGTCTGAGTAGAGTCATGTTGATTTCAGCCACTGTTTCATTCTTTGGTGCCAGAATTGCGCGTTCACGCAGCCGCTTGTGATCCTTGTAGTGGTGGATAATGTTTGGGTAGACCATGTTAGTGAGCTCAGTTGAGGACTTTACAACATTTCTACATCCCCAAAGAGAGGGAAAGAAAGAGAATATAAACATTGTGAGAATTACGAAGGAAAGAAACAGAGAAAATTATATAAAAGACTGAGAGAGAAAGACACTTGTAACTATTAAACCTTACCATATTTAAGTGTTTATAGTATATCATCTGAAGTCTTATATATGAGTGGGAGTTATAACCTTATATCTTAATGACTCTAATGTTTTGATCCTTTCTTATGATGTTGAGCCCAAATAATAATGAATGAATAATGTGTTTCTTTCACACGCATATGTAGTATATTGGGAACCCTCCCCTCCCCTCTCCTACCCTCCCCTCCCCTACCCTCCCCTACCCTCCCCTCCCCCTCCCCTCCCCTTTCCTCCCCTCCCTTCTCCTCCACAAAAAAAAATCAATATTTGTAATGTAATAATTCAGCAAGATCAAGACATGGGCATGTGGTAGACCTCGTTTCTGCCACTTACTGGATTACATGTAGCATTCTAAAACTGAATAAATTAAACATGAGGTCTTATGCTTGCCGTGCCCACAAGACTTATATTTATACGACAACTTACAAGAATTTTTATTCATCATAATTTCCTCAATGCTGACGATGACAAACATTAATGTAAAGTAAAAGAGGGCACCATGGGATTCAACTCCCGTTAGAGGTAGTGTATATTAGTACATACAGCAAACTCTATACTATCTTTTTGTGCACAAGCAGACAGCATGTTCAGTATTGCGCTTGACCAACATCACTTCCCGAATTATTAAGTTCAGTACCCATTCACAGCTGGGTGATTTTTGCCGAGCTGGACGCTAATTAGCTACCTTTAAGACAAAAAGTAAGCCTTGTATACACTCGGCTACGGCATCCCATGATAAATATGAGCGCTTATAAATGTAAAGTTCAATGCCCTTGCGTCGGGATTCAAAATAACTGTTTCCTGACAATCACCTTCTGCAAACTCTAGTATGGTTGTGGTGTCAAGACTAATAAAGCGACCCCTCCAACCACCATCCCACGGCAGAAACATGTACCACCCAAGACGCATTCTGCAGCAAATAAAACTGATATGTGATGTGAATACCATCACTCTGCTTCCCACAACACAGAGTCCAAAGAGTTTGGGACATAGACTCAGGCTCACCCCAAGTAACACAACATCGTACAGCGCATCGTCGTTTTTACAAGAAGTCGGGGGAAGACCAGGGAAAGAACCAGAACGTCAAAGGATAGGTACACCAGAACCAACATGCAACAACACTTCTGCTGCAGCCTCATTAATAGCGGCACTCAACAAAGAGGAAGTGTTGTCCGTTCTGGCGAGAGTTGGGTCAGTCAAGTTGGCTCTGGATATTGATACGGGTGTATATGCAACTGTATTAGCTTTGGCTTCCTATCAAGAGTTACAACGTAGATCCCCTCACCGGAAATTTTAATTTCGACCTACTGACACCTATTTCGGAGTTTCCGGTACTCAGCTGGACATTGCTGGGATGATACTGTAGGGGTATCGAGATATTAAAGTTGTCTAGCACTCAGGATGGAAGGAAACTCTAATGTGGTTTTCTTGTATAATATATAAGTTATATGATAGACAGTCTGGTGCTGGAGGTGCTGTGTGGTGAGGGGCTGCTTGGTAGAGACGTGCGGTGAGTAGCTTGTCGAAGGAGGTATGTGTGCAGGAGCTCCGTTAGAGAAGATGTTGCCTGTTGCTGGCCTCCTGGTTGAATGAAATGTTAACAGTGTGGAGCTTGCTGGAGGAGATGTTGCTTGTTCAAGAAGATTGGTCAGAATGAATCTCAATGGAGAGACAGAGCTTATATACACCCAGCAGCGGCTATGAGTCATGGTGGGAAAACCCGAGAAGTAGCCGGTGACTAGTTCCGTTGCTAAGATACGGCGGGCAATGGAATGCGGATACGCTTGGTTGCTAGGGAAGGCGGTAACAGGTGGTGGCGTGGCAGCTTGTAGGGGAGACGTCCACTACAATACTCCCCCTCCCCTCCCGGCGCGGCGGGAGGCTGGATGTTGTCCGGGTTGTGTCCCACACATAACACATACCGGGCAGGTGTATGTACGACTCGACCGCTACGTGTAACAACTCCGTCCAGTGACACAAAACCTGTGGGAGAATTAGGAGGAGAAAGAGGGTTTGGGATTAGAGGAGGTTGTACAAGCAATGGTTGTTGTGCTCCTGCTGCTGCAGGGCCTGCGTCAGGAGGAGGGTCCATGGCAGGAGCAGGTTCAGGTTCTATGACAGGAGGAGGGTCTATGACAGGAGCAGGTTCTATGATAGGAGGGAGGCTTACTACAGGTTCAGGTTCTATGACAGGAGCAGGTTGTACATGAGGGTGAAAAGAGGGTGCCCAGAAATGTCGTGGGCGTGGTGTTGCTGCCGGTGGTAACTGCGGGTGGACTGGTGCAGGCGTAGTTTGTTGATGGTGCTGCTGGGCTGGGGGCCCGACGGGTAAGGCGGCCGGTTTGACTCTGTCTATGCTGACGGTGTCATGTCTGCCATTCCGGATAATTGTCAGGAACTTTGCAGAACGGGTAACCACCTGGAAGGGTCCATCGTAGGGGCGTTGTAATGGGTTGCGGTGAGCATCATGCCTGACGAAAACATACTCGGCTGTGAGTAGTGCAGGAGGGATGTGTTCAGGGCGCCGAGTAGGCTGGCGTGGAGCAGTAGCTCTGAATGCAGAAACTGCTTGTCGTAGCTTTTGGAGTAAGTCGTGACGAACGGCTGGAGTGGCTTGATTGGGATCAGGAGGGAGTGAGAAATCCCCGGGTAGCCGAAGGGGCTCGCCTAGTGTCAGATCTGCTGGGCTACAGTCCATATCCTCCTTGTGTGACGCACGGATGCCGAGGAGCACTAAGGGAAGCGCATCAGTCCAGCTGTAAGGGTCGTGCTGTGCCTTGAGTGCGTCCTTCAGCTGCCGGTGAAAACGTTCTACCATGCCGTTGGCTTGAGGGTGGTATGCTGTAGTGCGTTGTCTAGACGTGCCGAGGAACTGTAGGAGGTGCTGCCAGAGTTGTGACTCAAACTGTACTCCTCGGTCAGTGATTACGGTAGCGGGGGGGCCAAAACGGGAAACCCAACCGGACATGAAGGCGCGGACAGTAGTCTCTGCTGTAGCGTTGGGCATGGGAATTGCTTCTGTCCACCTGGTGAAACGGTCGATGCAGGTGAAGATGTAGGTGCTACCGTAGGATGATGGAAGAGGTCCCACGATGTCGAGGTGTACTACTTGAAAACGTCCTTTGGGAATAGGAAAGGCTTGTAAGGGGGCCCGTATGTGACGATGTATTTTGGAGGACTGGCAGGCCAGGCACTGGGCAGCCCATTTCTTAGTATCAGACTTGATGCCGGGCCAGACGACACGTTGCGTGAGGAGGCGCTGGGAGGCCCGCACACCCGGGTGGCTGAGACCATGGATGCGGTTGAAAACAGCGCGGCGGTGGACGTGAGGCACGAACGGTCTAGGCTGTCCACAGGATACGTCGCACCACAATTTTATCTTTGTGCCAGGAACAGGGAGTTCTTGGAGTATGAGGCCTGAGGGGGATGTCTTGTAAGCTGCCAGGTCTTCGTCTTTCTCTTGAGCCGCGGCTAGCTGCCCATAATCAATGGGTGGAGATGAGGGAAGAATGGTGGATATACAACGAGAGAGGGCGTCGGCGATCTCGTTGTGGCTGCCTTTAATGTGTTGGACGTCGCTGGAGAACTCCGAGATGTAAGCCAAGTGGCGCAGGACACGAGGTGTATGTGACTGGGAAGCTGAAGCGAAAGCGTGGACGAGGGGCTTGTGATCAGTGAAGATGGTGAACTGACGGGCCTCGAGGAAGTGTTGGAAATGTCTGACAGCCAAGTATATGGCCAGGAGTTCTCGATCAAAAGCGCTGTACTTGAGGTGTGGTGGTTGAAGCCGTTGTGAGAAGAAAGCAACGGGCATGAAAGTTCCGTTGATCTCCTGCTGTAAGACGGCGCCCACTGCAGTAGAAGAAGCGTCTGTTGTGAGAGTGGTCCGGGCGTTAGGTGCGGGGTGGGCCAGGAGGGTGAGGCGTGTGATGTGCTGTTTGATAGTGGTGAATGCCGTAGTAGCCTCTTGAGTCCACATGAGAGACTTGTGAGACTTCTTTGGGCGTCCCTTGAGAAGGTCGTGTAGGGGGGCTAGGACGGTGGCAGCTTTGTCAATGAAGCGGTGGTAGTAGTTGACTAAACCCAGGAACTCCCGGAGTTTCTTCGCCGTTTCAGGTTTGGGGAACTCCCTAATCACGGTTATCTTCTGTGGTAGGGGTTGTATGCCACTGGGCGAGACTCTGTGACCGAGGAAATCGATGGCCGAGGTTCCAAAGACGCACTTAGCAGGATGAACTTTCATGTTGTTGTTCTGCAGGCGTTGGAGAAGGAGTTGTAGGTGGTGGTGGTGCTCGGCAGGCGTCGAAGATGCGACGAGGATGTCGTCAATGTAGACGGTGACAAAATCGAGGTCGCGAAGCATATGGTCCATGAACCTCTGGAAAGTCTGTGCTGCATTGCGTAAGCCAAAACTCATGAAAGTGTACTCGAAGAGTCCGAACGGAGTGGTGATGGCTGTCTTCTGGGTATCTGCCGGTGCTACTGGGATCTGGTGGAAGGCACGCTCCAAGTCGATCTTCGAGAAGATAGTCTTGCCATGAAGTTTGTGGTGAAAGTCCTGGACATGCGGAATAGGGTACCTGTCAGGTTTGGTGACGAGATTCAGGGCTCTGTAGTCGCCACACACCCTCCACTCGCCGGGTGTTTGCTTAGGAACCATGTGAAGAGGCGATGCCCAGGGACTCCTTGAAGGGCGAATGATGCCGTCTTGCAGTAGTTTGTTGAATTCTGCTTTGGCTGTGTACAGGAGCTCAGGGCGCAGGCGGCGAGGGCGTGAAAAGACTGGTGGTCCTTTGGTTTCGATGTGGTGGAAAATTCCCGACGTAGGTGGTGGGGGTAGGGAGACTCGGGGTGAGAAAAGCTCCTTGAATTCGTCGAGCAGGGAGGAGAACTCGTTGGAAGGCGCAAGACAGGTGATAGCGTCCGTGTGTCTGGCACGAGAACCCTGGATCTTGCGTGCTGTAGGCTCATGAATGAGGCATAGATGACTTGGTTTGACGCCGAGCTTGTGGAAGGTGAGGAAGTCGAAACCAAGGATGGGTTGAGACACGTCTGCTATCACGAATAACCAACGCAGAGTCTTGGGCAGACCGAGGTCTAAGGCGAGGGTGCGTACGCCGTAGGAGGCGATGGAGGTACCGTTGGCAGCGAACAGGTCATACGAGGGTTGCTTTGACTTGTCTCGTAGTGAGGGAGGGATGAGGCTGACCGATGAACCGGTGTCGATGAGAAACTTCTTGCCGGAGGTGCGGTCGGTGACGCGCAGTAATGAGACGCCTGGAGGGACGGAGGCTGAGGCGTCTACCAGCCTCCGGTGTTGCCGTTTCCCGAATAGGTGCAATAGGGCTCACAGTTTCGAGCATAGCTGCCGAAAGTCTGGTGATACCAGCAGAGGGTAAATTTGTTGTGCTGGGGGTTGGCTGCTGTGTGTCGGAACTTGTAGGGCGTAGTGTGTGAGTCAGGAACCGGCGCAGCAGCGGGTATGGAGGAGCAGAACTGCTCAACAGTGTCCATCCTGCGGTTCAAAATTTGCAACAGGTCCTTGATGTCTTGTGAGGAATTGCTCGGCTGAGGGGTGTTGACCCGGCTTACAAGTTCGATGGTAGGTACTGGTGTGACCGTGGCGGCAAGGGGTGCAGCAGTGCATTCGTTAAAAATTCTATCTGCCGCGGTTGCATATAGTTCCGGTGTCGTAGAGTAATCTACTGCGGACAGGATGTTGCGTACTTCTGTGGGTAGCTTTTGTGCGTGAAGCTGGCGCAGGATAGAGTCGGGGAGTCTGTCTGTGTGACGGGAGTTCAGCCGACACATCTCCTCCCAGAGACGTCCCGGGGTTGAGTTCCCGAGGGAGGTAGAGGATAGATCTTGCAGGAGATTGGGGCTGGTCTGTTGATAACACGTCTTCAAGGCAGCCCGCAGGGTAGCGAATTTGTTGTGATCTGGAGGGTTGGAAATGGTTTGTGAGACCCGCGTGGCCACTTCCGTGGGTAAGGCACAAAGCAGGGCGCAATACTTTTGTTCGTCGGTCGCTCGTGAGCCGGCGAGGGCTGCTTCCACATGGTCAAGCCAGTCCTCGACGTTGTGGTTGAAAATCGGCAGAGAGATCCGTCTGTAGTGGACGTCTCCCCTACAAGCTGCCACGCACCACCTGTTACCGCCTTCCCTAGCAACCAAGCGTATCCGCATTCCATTGCCCGCCGTATCCTAGCAACGGAACTAGTCACCGGCTACTTCTCGGGTTTTCCCAACATGACTCATAGAGGACTGGCGGCTGCTGCTCGGTGTATATAAGCTCTGTCTCTCCATTGAGATGCATTCTGACCAATCTTCTTGAACAAGCAACATCTCCTCCAGCAAGCTCCACACTGTTAACATTTCATTCAACCAGGAGGCCAGCAACAGGCAACATCTTCTCTAACGGAGCTCCTGCACACATACCTCCTTAGACAAGCTACTCACCGCACGTCTCTACCAAGCAGCCCCTCACCACACAGCACCTCCAGCACCAGACTGTCTATCATATAACTTATATATTATACAAGAAAACCACATTAGAGTTTCCTTCCATCCTGAGTGCTAGACAACTTTAATATCTCGATACCCCTACAATGGTGACTCCCGGAGATAAGCACTCACACAGGATGGAGGACGGACGGATCTCTCTGCCGATTTTCAACCACAACGTCGAGGACTGGCTTGACCATGTGGAAGCAGCCCTCGCCGGCTCACGAGCGACCGACGAACAAAAGTATTGCGCCCTGCTTTGTGCCTTACCCACGGAAGTGGCCACGCGGGTCTCACAAACCATTTCCAACCCTCCAGATCACAACAAATTCGCTACCCTGCGGGCTGCCTTGAAGACGTGTTATCAACAGACCAGCCCCAATCTCCTGCAAGATCTATCCTCTACCTCCCTCGGGAACTCAACCCCGGGACGTCTCTGGGAGGAGATGTGTCGGCTGAACTCCCGTCACACAGACAGACTCCCCGACTCTATCCTGCGCCAGCTTCACGCACAAAAGCTACCCACAGAAGTACGCAACATCCTGTCCGCAGTAGATTACTCTACGACACCGGAACTATATGCAACCGCGGCGGATAGAATTTTTAACGAATGCGCTGCTGCACCCCTTGCCGCCACGGTCACACCAGTACCTACCATCGAACTTGTAAGCCGGGTCAACACCCCTCAGCCGAGCAATTCCTCACAAGACATCAAGGACCTGTTGCAAATTTTGAACCGCAGGATGGACACTGTTGAGCAGTTCTGCTCCTCCATACCCGCTGCTGCGCCGGTTCCTGACTCACACACTACGCCCTACAAGTTCCGACACACAGCAGCCAACCCCCAGCACAACAAATTTACCCTCTGCTGGTATCACCAGACTTTCGGCCGCTATGCTCGAAACTGTGAGCCCTATTGCACCTATTCGGGAAACGGCAACACCGGAGGCTGGTAGACGCCTCAGCCTCCGTCCCTCCAGGCGTCTCATTACTGCGCGTCACCGACCGCACCTCCGGCAAGAAGTTTCTCATCGACACCGGTTCATCGGTCAGCCTCATCCCTCCCTCACTACGAGACAAGTCAAAGCAACCCTCGTATGACCTGTTCGCTGCCAACGGTACCTCCATCGCCTCCTACGGCGTACGCACCCTCGCCTTAGACCTCGGTCTGCCCAAGACTCTGCGTTGGTTATTCGTGATAGCAGACGTGTCTCAACCCATCCTTGGTTTCGACTTCCTCACCTTCCACAAGCTCGGCGTCAAACCAAGTCATCTATGCCTCATTCATGAGCCTACAGCACGCAAGATCCAGGGTTCTCGTGCCAGACACACGGACGCTATCACCTGTCTTGCGCCTTCCAACGAGTTCTCCTCCCTGCTCGACGAATTCAAGGAGCTTTTCTCACCCCGAGTCTCCCTACCCCCACCACCTACGTCGGGAATTTTCCACCACATCGAAACCAAAGGACCACCAGTCTTTTCACGCCCTCGCCGCCTGCGCCCTGAGCTCCTGTACACAGCCAAAGCAGAATTCAACAAACTACTGCAAGACGGCATCATTCGCCCTTCAAGGAGTCCCTGGGCATCGCCTCTTCACATGGTTCCTAAGCAAACACCCGGCGAGTGGAGGGTGTGTGGCGACTACAGAGCCCTGAATCTCGTCACCAAACCTGACAGGTACCCTATTCCGCATGTCCAGGACTTTCACCACAAACTTCATGGCAAGACTATCTTCTCGAAGATCGACTTGGAGCGTGCCTTCCACCAGATCCCAGTAGCACCGGCAGATACCCAGAAGACAGCCATCACCACTCCGTTCGGACTCTTCGAGTACACTTTCATGAGTTTTGGCTTACGCAATGCAGCACAGACTTTCCAGAGGTTCATGGACCATATGCTTCGCGACCTCGATTTTGTCACCGTCTACATTGACGACATCCTCGTCGCATCTTCGACGCCTGCCGAGCACCACCACCACCTACAACTCCTTCTCCAACGCCTGCAGAACAACAACATGAAAGTTCATCCTGCTAAGTGCGTCTTTGGAACCTCGGCCATCGATTTCCTCGGTCACAGAGTCTCGCCCAGTGGCATACAACCCCTACCACAGAAGATAACCGCGATTAGGGAGTTCCCCAAACCTGAAACGGCGAAGAAACTCCGGGAGTTCCTGGGTTTAGTCAACTACTACCACCGCTTCATTGACAAAGCTGCCACCGTCCTAGCCCCCCTACACGACCTTCTCAAGGGACGCCCAAAGAAGTCTCACAAGTCTCTCATGTGGACTCAAGAGGC
The DNA here is from genome assembly GCA_958450375.1 of Homarus gammarus. Taxonomy (NCBI): domain Eukaryota; kingdom Metazoa; phylum Arthropoda; class Malacostraca; order Decapoda; family Nephropidae; genus Homarus; species Homarus gammarus. The sequence goes on from CAUDMG010003839.1 coordinate 179,302, forward strand.
TACTACGGCATTCACCACTATCAAACAGCACATCACACGCCTCACCCTCCTGGCCCACCCCGCACCTAACGCCCGGACCACTCTCACAACAGACGCTTCTTCTACTGCAGTGGGCGCCGTCTTACAGCAGGAGATCAACGGAACTTTCATGCCCGTTGCTTTCTTCTCACAACGGCTTCAACCACCACACCTCAAGTACAGCGCTTTTGATCGAGAACTCCTGGCCATATACTTGGCTGTCAGACATTTCCAACACTTCCTCGAGGCCCGTCAGTTCACCATCTTCACTGATCACAAGCCCCTCGTCCACGCTTTCGCTTCAGCTTCCCAGTCACATACACCTCGTGTCCTGCGCCACTTGGCTTACATCTCGGAGTTCTCCAGCGACGTCCAACACATTAAAGGCAGCCACAACGAGATCGCCGACGCCCTCTCTCGTTGTATATCCACCATTCTTCCCTCATCTCCACCCATTGATTATGGGCAGCTAGCCGCGGCTCAAGAGAAAGACGAAGACCTGGCAGCTTACAAGACATCCCCCTCAGGCCTCATACTCCAAGAACTCCCTGTTCCTGGCACAAAGATAAAATTGTGGTGCGACGTATCCTGTGGACAGCCTAGACCGTTCGTGCCTCACGTCCACCGCCGCGCTGTTTTCGACCGCATCCATGGTCTCAGCCACCCGGGTGTGCGGGCCTCCCAGCGCCTCCTCACGCAACGTGTCGTCTGGCCCGGCATCAAGTCTGATACTAAGAAATGGGCTGCCCAGTGCCTAGCCTGCCAGTCCTCCAAAATACATCGTCACATACGGGCCCCCTTACAAGCCTTTCCTATTCCCAAAGGACGTTTTCAAGTAGTACACCTCGACATCGTGGGACCTCTTCCATCATCCTACGGTAGCACCTACATCTTCACCTGCATCGACCGTTTCACCAGGTGGACAGAAGCAATTCCCATGCCCAACGCTACAGCAGAGACTACTGTCCGCGCCTTCATGTCCGGTTGGGTTTCCCGTTTTGGCCCCCCCGCTACCGTAATCACTGACCGAGGAGTACAGTTTGAGTCACAACTCTGGCAGCACCTCCTACAGTTCCTCGGCACGTCTAGACAACGCACTACAGCATACCACCCTCAAGCCAACGGCATGGTAGAACGTTTTCACCGGCAGCTGAAGGACGCACTCAAGGCACAGCACGACCCTTACAGCTGGACTGATGCGCTTCCCTTAGTGCTCCTCGGCATCCGTGCGTCACACAAGGAGGATATGGACTGTAGCCCAGCAGATCTGACACTAGGCGAGCCCCTTCGGCTACCCGGGGATTTTTCACTCCCTCCTGATCCCAATCAAGCCACTCCAGCCGTTCGTCACGACTTACTCCAAAAGCTACGACAAGCAGTTTCTGCATTCAGAGCTACTGCTCCACGCCAGCCTACTCGGCGCCCTGAACACATCCCTCCTGCACTACTCACAGCCGAGTATGTTTTCGTCAGGCATGATGCTCACCGCAACCCATTACAACGCCCCTACGATGGACCCTTCCAGGTGGTTACCCGTTCTGCAAAGTTCCTGACAATTATCCGGAATGGCAGACATGACACCGTCAGCATAGACAGAGTCAAACCGGCCGCCTTACCCGTCGGGCCCCCAGCCCAGCAGCACCATCAACAAACTACGCCTGCACCAGTCCACCCGCAGTTACCACCGGCAGCAACACCACGCCCACGACATTTCTGGGCACCCTCCTTTCACCCTCATGTACAACCTGCTCCTGTCATAGAACCTGAACCTGTAGTAAGCCTCCCTCCTATCATAGAACCTGCTCCTGTCATAGACCCTCCTCCTGTCATAGAACCTGAACCTGCTCCTGCCATGGACCCTCCTCCTGACGCAGCCCCTGCAGCAGCAGGAGCACAACAACCATTGCTTGTACAACCTCCTCTAATCCCAAACCCTCTTTCTCCTCCTAATTCTCCCACAGGTTTTGTGTCACTGGACGGAGTTGTTACACGTAGCGGTCGAGTCGTACATACACCTGCCCGGTATGTGTTATGTGTGGGACACAACCCGGACAACATCCAGCCTCCCGCCGCGCCGGGAGGGGAGGGGGAGTATTGTAGTGGACGTCTCCCCTACAAGCTGCCACGCACCACCTGTTACCGCCTTCCCTAGCAACCAAGCGTATCCGCATTCCATTGCCCGCCGTATCCTAGCAACGGAACTAGTCACCGGCTACTTCTCGGGTTTTCCCAACATGACTCATAGAGGACTGGCGGCTGCTGCTCGGTGTATATAAGCTCTGTCTCTCCATTGAGATGCATTCTGACCAATCTTCTTGAACAAGCAACATCTCCTCCAGCAAGCTCCACACTGTTAACATTTCATTCAACCAGGAGGCCAGCAACAGGCAACATCTTCTCTAACGGAGCTCCTGCACACATACCTCCTTAGACAAGCTACTCACCGCACGTCTCTACCAAGCAGCCCCTCACCACACAGCACCTCCAGCACCAGACTGTCTATCATATAACTTATATATTATACAAGAAAACCACATTAGAGTTTCCTTCCATCCTGAGTGCTAGACAACTTTAATATCTCGATACCCCTACACGTCCGTCCTCCATCCTGTGTGAGTGCTTATCTCCGGGAGTCACCATTGTAGGGGTATCGAGATATTAAAGTTGTCTAGCACTCAGGATGGAAGGAAACTCTAATGTGGTTTTCTTGTATAATATATAAGTTATATGATAGACAGTCTGGTGCTGGAGGTGCTGTGTGGTGAGGGGCTGCTTGGTAGAGACGTGCGGTGAGTAGCTTGTCGAAGGAGGTATGTGTGCAGGAGCTCCGTTAGAGAAGATGTTGCCTGTTGCTGGCCTCCTGGTTGAATGAAATGTTAACAGTGTGGAGCTTGCTGGAGGAGATGTTGCTTGTTCAAGAAGATTGGTCAGAATGAATCTCAATGGAGAGACAGAGCTTATATACACCCAGCAGCGGCTATGAGTCATGGTGGGAAAACCCGAGAAGTAGCCGGTGACTAGTTCCGTTGCTAAGATACGGCGGGCAATGGAATGCGGATACGCTTGGTTGCTAGGGAAGGCGGTAACAGGTGGTGGCGTGGCAGCTTGTAGGGGAGACGTCCACTACAATACCATTACCACTATGCTTTTCTAGACGTGGTATTTCCTTTTATGCAGATTTTTATGTAGTTCCAGATTTCAATTGACCAGCTGACGGGTAAATAGGTCTTCCAACTCTTAGAACTAATTTGATAGATGTTCATCCAAGTAAATATTCTATCACAATTAATGGTGTTTCCTACAATGCTATGGGCACTTCTGTACCGTTGCTCTCCGCAGGGTTGAAAGTGTTATCCACAATGCCTATTACGAGGAAGATGGATAATGAGTCAAAGCGAGTTCAAGACCTCACAGACTCACTTTCCCAGCGTGATTATAGCAGCAAAAGTTGGATTGTACTTGCAGTTTTAACGGGTACTGTCTAATTACAGAATGAGGAAATCACCACACCCACTGTTCTCTTACCTGACATGTACACGGGGACTGATGTAGTCTGTCTTACGGAAACAAGTAAGGCTTAACAGCAACGGCTCCTTTTAAAAAGTTTTTGTTATTTTTATTAATAGTTTTTGTAAACGTACCAATTATAGATGTCATGAATTAATCGCGTTATTTCTACAGTGTTTTCCATATAAGACTTGAGGTTTACATAATCCATATGGATTCATACAGGAAGGATGGCTTAAATTCTATATTCTATATCTATAATGTCATTTTTTGTTTTTTCATCATAAGTAGTTTCCTGGTTGTTTACCCCATTTGATCATTAATATTTGCTCCCTTATTATTACAATCAATAATCTTTTTATATTGTCGATAATAATCTAAAGAAAGACGAGGGGTTACAATGTACTTAATATTTTTTTCATATTTAGGAATAGGATATTTATTTCTTTTTTTAGTTGTTGTTGGCATCAAAAGAATATTTCGATTAAGTGTAGCATAATTACGCGACAATAAATGTCTTGTGTATAAGAGCTCCCCCACCATTTAAGATCCATACCACTGTTACATATAGAGAATGAAATAAATCTGAAATCATTTTCGTATTTTCCTGCAATAAGCGTACATCCAAAAGATGTTTACTGTGGTCATTGTTACAGAGTGAAAGACCCTCAGTGTCTGCTAAATCTTTGACTTTGTTATATCTAATGATAAAGGATGTGAAAATATGAGATCTGTTATTTTGTTTGATTCATAATGGGGTGATAGAATAAAATGAATCAAATTCTAATAAATGATTATTTTTATCATTAATAGCTAGTACACGGTTAGGATGAATTAAATAAGGTAAATACTACATAGTCTCTTGAAATACATTTTTAATCCTTTCAATCAAGTTTTCAATAGCTTGTAAATAATTTATTTTTCTGAAAAATTACATATTCCCAACAAAAGTTGCATGATTATTATTTTCAAAGTTAAAAAGCTCAACTGATTTCCCATTTAGAGCTTTAAAACATAAAGATGGTTTACAAATAAGAGATTCTACTTTAAGTAAGAGAGGAGGTGACTCTAATATAATATCTGCAGTTATTTTGCCAGATACCTCATGTGTAAAAATGTGATGGTCAGATATATAAATCATTTTTTTTGTACATCAGTTATATTAAGATGTATAATTGTTTTATTTTCACTATCTGATATAGACGTCTTTTTAGTATCTCTATTTATATAAAGGGAATCTCGGCTATTCCCACGCATATTAAGAGCTTTTATTTCATTTTGAATTTGATTCAAATGAAGAATATTTTCTTTACTATAATACGTAAGAGGAAAAAAATTCCCAAAAAACGAAATTAAAGAAGGATTTAATTTGAGTGCTAAGTTTAAAAGATAATTATCTTCATTCATTTTTTAAAGGGTAAGAGGGTAAGACGAAATATGTTTATTGATATTAGAGGTTATTTCAATGAACGACATAGAGAGTGGTCTTTCCCTGGCCAACTTAAGTCATGCCCCACGCGTTTGAAAAATAATAAGAGTGATGCACAATTAGAATTAATACTCAGGCAAAGTATTATTTATAAACTTCAAATGGAAAATGATTCTTTTGAAAGTATATCTGATGAATATCCCGGAATTTCATTTAATTTATCTGCAACTTTTGAAAAAAGAGATGACGAGGGGCGTATCTTAGCATCGATATGTAATGAAACGCAATTAATTGAGTATTTTTTAAATCACAAGTTAGTGTTTGGAGTTGGATTACAAATAAATTATTGGAAAACTATTAATAATTATAAATCAAATGAGGATGATTATTTGGAGGATGTAATAAAAGATAATATAAAAGACGTCTTCAATTATAGTAGAAACGTTTTTTCATTACCTATAATGAAAGGTGGTCAAATGTGGCAGATGTTAATAAAATATCCACTTTTATACAGACAAACAATTCCCATTGATAAAGATGAATGGTACAAGTGGAAAACTCAAAATAAAAGTGAATCCTCAAAAATTGATTGTTTAATATGTCAAAACTATCCATTTGATATTTATCCAGGTAATTTTATTATAGGAGACAGCGTATTTAATATAATATCAATTTTATGGCCTGATAGGAGGCGTCCTCATTATAGTAAAAGAGAGAAAAGAGTGATTATCTATAACAAATCACAGACTATTTATTGGCCTTTCTCAGAAAATTTTACAAATTTAGATAACGAATCTATTAATCATTTGAGGAATATGGCTGTCTTTACAACGGGGGGAATATGGCTGTCTTTACAACAGGGGAAATATGGCTGTCTTTACAACGGGGGAATATGGCTGTCTTTACAACAGGGGAAATATGGCTGTCTTTACAACGGGAGGAATATGGCTGTCTTTACAACGGGGGAAATATGGCTGTCTTTACAACGGGGGGAATATGGCTGTCTTTACAACAGGGGAAATATGGCTGTCTTTACAACAGGGGAAATATGGCTGTCCTTACAACGGGGGGAATATGGCTGTCTTTACAACGGGGGAAATATGGCTGTCTTTACAACGGGGGAAATATGGCTGTCTTTACAACGGGGGAAATATGGCTGTCTTTACAACGGGGGGAATATGGCTGTCTTTACAACGGGGGAAATATGGCTGTCTTTACAACGGGAGGAATATGGCTGTCTTTACAACGGGAGGAATATGGCTGTCTTTACAACGGGGGGAATATGGCTGTCTTTACAACGGGGGAAATATGGCTGTCTTTACAACGGGAGGAATATGGCTGTCTTTACAACGGGGGAAATATGGCTGTCTTTACAACGGGGGGAATATGGCTGCCTTTACAACGGGAGGAATATGGCTGTCTTTACAACAGGGGAAATATGGCTGTCCTTACAACGGGGGGAATATGGCTGTCTTTACAACGGGGGAAATATGGCTGTCCTTACAACGGGGGAAATATGGCTGTCCTTACAACGGGGGAAATATGGCTGTCTTTACAACGGGGGAAATATGGCTGTCTTTACAACGGGGGAAATATGGCTGTCTTTACAACGGGGGAAATATGGCTGTCTTTACAACGGGGGAAATATGGCTGTCCTTGCAACGGGGGAAATATGGCTGTCTTTACAACGGGGGGAATATGGCTGTCCTTACAACGGGGGGAATATGGCTGTCTTTACAACGGGGGGAATATGGCTGTCCTTACAACGGGGGGAATATGGCTGTCCTTACAACGGGGGAAATATGGCTGTCCTTACAACGGGGGAAATATGGCTGTCTTTACAACGGGGGAAATATGGCTGTCTTTACAACGGGGGAAATATGGCTGTCTTTACAACGGGGGAAATATGGCTGTCTTTACAACGGGGGAAATATGGCTGTCTTTACAACAGGGGAAATATGGCTGTCTTTACAACAGGGGAAATATGGCTGTCCTTACAACGGGGGGAATATGGCTGTCTTTACAACGGGGGAAATATGGCTGTCTTTGCAACGGGGGAATATGGCTGTCTTTACAACGGGGGAAATATGGCTGTCTTTACAACGGGAGGAATATGGCTGTCTTTACAACGGGGGGAATATGGCTGTCTTTACAACGGGAGGAATATGGCTGTCTTTACAACAGGGGAAATATGGCTGTCCTTACAACGGGGGGAATATGGCTGTCTTTACAACGGGGGAAATATGGCTGTCCTTACAACGGGGGAAATATGGCTGTCTTTACAACGGGGGAAATATGGCTGTCTTTACAACGGGGGAAATATGGCTGTCTTTACAACGGGGGAAATATGGCTGTCTTTACAACGGGGGAAATATGGCTGTCTTTACAACGGGGGGAATATGGCTGTCTTTACAACGGGGGAAATATGGCTGTCTTTACAACGGGGGAAATATGGCTGTCTTTACAACGGGGGGAATATGGCTGTCTTTACAACGGGGGGAATATGGCTGTCTTTACAACGGGGGAATATGGCTGTCTTTACAACGGGGGGAATATGGCTGTCTTTACAACGGGGGGAATATGGCTGTCTTTACAACGGGGGGAAATCTTTGGTCGTTCTCTTAGACTAGCCATTAATAAAGTTAATGTTATAATAAAACAGAATCGTGTAATAGATATTTCAGGAAAACAGGGAAAAGAGACTACTAATTCTTTTGGAATAAAAAGAAAATTATCAAATAAAACTTCTTCAAGAGTGAAATCGCAAACAAAGACGTCATCACACAGACTATTTTGACAAATGATAAATTTTTATTTTTAAACTCATATCATCAGGATAAAAATAGTAATATAGATTTGGCCTTGTTAAGAACCTATAGGAATGATACAACAAAGATTGATTTGTTGGATAGATTGAAGCGTCCTAGATTTAAACTAAATCCTGTAAAACCTCTTAAGTACAGGATGGGGACTAGACGATGCGGGCAGATCGATGATGCTATAACTCACACTAGCTCTCTTAATGATAGTAGGGGTGATAGTATGGGTGTGGGTAAAGGCACAAATACTAATGATACTAGTAATATTGGTTATTATACTAATAATAACATTGATAGTGGCGTTGACGGTAAGGAAGGTGGTTTTAGTGTTAGTGGTGGTGGTGGTCCTCAACTTAATAATAGTAGCGGTAATGTTTCTTTTTCAACTGGCACAGATTGGAATAAAATTGGGAGGTTTAATAGAAATTGTTCTTCAAATTCTTTTTCAAATATTTGCACCACAGCTTGTAGTATACAGAAGTTATTACCCAAGGATTCTAAAACTAAGGAGCCTAAAACAGTTACAATGAGTGAGGTGGGTTATATAGATTTATTGAATACACCTGATACACCTCAGAGGAGTGGCATTTTACTAGAAACAAGTCCTGATGTTGTGGTATCTACTCAAAGTATGTGCTGTGATGAAGTGTATAAATTATTTATTAAATATTTCCCTCTCTTCTTTTTAGTACATAATCCTTCTGAATTAAAAGAATTGGATCGCAATTTTATCTATGTTATAATAAATTGTTACCTTTATAATTTTCCGCGAGTTTCAGTTCCTTATCCAGCAGATCAACATTTTAGACAATACATAACACAACAGCAATTTGAGTACTGTCGATTATGGGGAAAAATTTATATCGTGGGGTACAATACGATCTAAAAAGAAGAATTCCTTGCATCGAATTAATTGAACACGTACCTAATTTGTTATGGATATGTAATAATCTTCATCGAACATTATATATAATTATGCCTAATGGACTATTTGTTAGGTTCTGAATAATAAGTTCTATATACAGGAGAGAACACAAACACCTGTATAGTTTTGTAGGTTCGGTTTACTGGATAAGAGTATGTACACAAAGGAGAGCAGCACTCTCTCTTGACTAGGCTCCCGGTCAACTGCTATAGGCGACGTATGGCAAGTGATACATTAGCAGCTTCCATACGTCGCCAGGCACATTAATTAAGCGTGTGGGATATGGTAATAACATTGCCACACGCTGCTAGCTAGGCTGAATAAATAATACATAAATGGAGCACATACATAATATACATACATGATATATAATCCAGCATACATAATATACATACACCTCCCTCCCCCCTATACGCTCATAGCAAAGTCTTGAGCGGACCTTTTCTTTTGGATCCGTTCTGAGCGTCGAGGGACTTCATCACTGGGAAGGGTATGGGACTCAACACTGGTGGCGGGGCCAGCAGAAGGCATTGTTACGGGTCGGAGAAAACGGCGGTTCCTCCACCACACACGACCACTGGGTAACCGCACCTGGTAGTCCCGTGACCTGCCGAGACCCATGACTACGCCTACTTTGTCCCAACGTAGGGAGGTCGGGTCCTGAACACGGACTTGGGTGCCGACACTCAACCTGGGGAGAGAACGGGCGTGGTCATTGTAGCGGGCGACGACGTCCTGAACACGTTCGGCGGCTCGGCGATCACAATCCTCTGTCTTGGCCTGCCACTCCTTGGAGAAGGATTGAGGGTGAGCAGGGACACAAGAACGAAGGGGGCGTCCATACAAAACCTGGGCAGGGGAGCGTCCGGTGTAGTTAGGTGTGTTGCGGAGTTCAAGAAGACCCCTGTCGAAGGCCTCGCAGTCAATGTTCCCAGAAGGGGCCACCTTAAGGATGAGGTGCTTCAGGGATTTGACAGCAGCCTCAGCGTGGCCGTTGGACTGCGGGTAATGGGGCGATGACAACACATGCCGGACTCCCCATCGGTCGAGGAACACAGCAAAGTCCCGGCTTGTGAACTGAGGCCCTCCGTCGGTTCGCAGGCGTACAGGAACGCCCACGTCACGGAAGTAGTGGCGGAACTTGCTGATGGTGGCGGCAGACGTCGTGTCATTACCGCACTTGATGACAACCGGCCAACCAGAGAGACGGTCGACGATAACGAGGAAGGACTTTCCTGACACACAGAAAAAGTCGGCCGACACAGACTCAAAGGGGCGGGTGGGGTTGTCGTCACTCATAAAGGGTTCCTGCTGCTGGCTGGGTTGTAATACTTGGCAGGGCTCACACGCACGGACAACATTGGAGATGTCGGAGTTGATGCCGGGCCAGAACACAGTCTGTCGTGCACGTCGTTTGGTGGCCTCAGCTCCACGGTGACTGTCGTGAAGGCGGGCCAAGGCGTGGGGACGTGATGCAGCAGGGACAACTACACGTGCTCCGTACAGAACAAGGTCTCCGTCGCAGTAGAGTTCATCGCGGAGTTTCCAATACGGGAGCAGGGTGTTGTGAAGATCGTAGCGGTTGCTAGGAAATCCATTCCTCACACACTCGACGAGTCGGACATAGGAAGGGTCATCTCGGGCCGCTGTTCGAAGGTCCTCCATTGCCTTGTCGTCATCTGGTGACAGGTCCGAACGAAGGGATTGGACGGCATGGAGAGTGACCACAGTCCTGACGGAAAGAGCGAGGTCGGCGTCGAGTACATGGTCTTCTGGAGTAGGGCGGCTGACAGGGGAGCGGGATAAGGCATCAGGGATGCAGAGCTCCTTACCAGCACGCCACACTGCAGTGAAGATGTACGCCGAGAGTTTCTCTTTCAGACGCTGGAGGCGAGGGTTCTCAACGGCGTCTAGCGTGTAGTGGTTGAGGATCGGGACAAGCGGGCGATGGTCGGTCACTAGGTGAAAGTATTGCAGGCCTATGAGGTAAAACCTGCACTTGGACATCGCCCAAACCGCAGCCAACAGCTCCAACTCAATAGTGGCATAGCGCGTCTCAGTGTCAGAGAGGAAACGCGAGCCACACTGGACGAGCCGGAACTGCCCTCCACCATGATCCTGCAGTAGGGCGTATCCCACGCCATACAAGCGTGAGGCATCTGTCTGCAGAACTGTCGGCAAGGCTGGGTCAAACGTGGCGAGGACAGGTGGACGAGACAGGGCCTGTTTCACTTGCTGGAAGGCCTTGTCGTGGTCGGGGGTCCACAGGAATGTCCTCTTGGGGCTCATCAGGGGGCGAAGTGGTTGAGCAGCTGCAGAGATGTCCGACGAAAACTCTGCTAACTGGTTGACGAGACCGATGAAGGACCTCAAGTCGGTCAGGTTAGCAGGGGTGGGAAAATCCGTAATGGCGCGGACCTTTTCCGGGTCAGCTGCGATACCATTCCCTGAGAGGGTGTACCCACAAAAGTCAACTGAAGAGCTGGCCAGAACAAACTTGTCGGCATTTAGGGTAATGCCGTGCTTCCGGCACCTGTTGAGTACCTCGTAGATACGGCAGAGGTGATCCATATAATCCTCGTCGTACACGAGTATGTCGTCGACCACTTTCACGCAGTTTGCCAGACCTTGTAGAGCCATATCACCTCGAAGACAGAAAGCGTCTCCTGTAGCGGCGAATCCCATGGGGCCACGGCAATAACTGTAACGTCCATGCGGGGTGATGAACGTTGTGAGTGGTCGGTCTTCTTCGGCAAGCTCTATCTGCCAGTATCCACACAGGGCGTCCATCGTCGTGAAGAAGCGCGCCTTCGGGTTCACGCTGCGTATGGCTGCAAAGGGCGTGGGAGAAGGGTGCGCAGGACGAGACACCTGGTTGTTGAGCTTGGAAAGGTCAGTGGTGATCCGAACACCACCTTTAGGTTTTGCGACGACAACCATCGGGTGACACCATGGAGACGGGTCATCGCCGGTTGGTACTATAATTTCTTGGGCGACCATGGAGTCCAGCTCGTTTTTGACCGCCTCGCGGAAGGCCAGGGGAACCAGTCGAGGGGTGTAAATAGCGAATGGCTTCGCGTCGTCCCTCAGGTGGATCCTCATGGGGGGGCCTGCCATCTTCTTGAGAGGCTTGGATTCCAGAGCGGACTTGGTCACCAGAACGTCGCTGAATTCCTTCAGGAAGTACTTCCGAGCATCCGAAGGAGAGGTGTCACTGGCAAGAGGCAGGGGTAGGGCGGCAGCAGGGTCGTTGCTGCTCCCTTTTTGCACCCTGTTGGCGTGTTTTACCTCAAGAATAGGTTTGGGGAAGTCCTGGGAGATGATGGCCAACTCCTGACAATGTCTGTAGGACAGCAAAGGAGTCTGGACACCGTTATGCACATCAATCCAGGCTTGACACGACCTGTTGCCAAAGGTGACTTGTGCTTGGAGTGAACCCAGGGCCGGGGTCATCTGTGAACCATCTGCCATAAAGCGGAGATCCTTGGGGGGCGGTCCTAGATCACTTGGAGAGAGCCCCAAGCATTGCAAATGCTGGGGACCGATGACTGTAGCATCAGCGCCGGTGTCGGGCAACATCTGAAGACGGGATGACACACCGCCGTAGGTCACGATGACGCTGATGTACTGGGGGACTTTGGTCCTGGGACGCGGGGGGGAGCACACATTCCTAATGTGGCTCGAGCGTTGTCAGGAGTCGTCGTACCTCTGATTGGAAGACTGTGGGCGGCCCTCTCTGGTGGAGGGGGGCTGAAGCTTCCGCCGACGCGGTCCCTTGGGTATGTTGGAAGGGCAACACTTGTCATAGTGGCCCAGACGACCACACACATTGCACTGGACGCGTTTGGCTGGGCACCGTACTGTGAGTGACCAGTGGCCCTTACGGTCACAACTGTTGCAGGTAGACTGAGCAGCTGGACACACCTGTGTTCCGTGCTGCTTACCACAGTTGTTGCAAAATAAACCGGGCGTGGACATGGTGGGCGAAGGCGTAGGAACGGACTTCTTGTCCTTCTTGTACCGGGACACAGCGCGTACAGCTGTAGGGGGAGCACGGATGGCAGAGGTGGCACACCTGGCAGCCTCATAGGAGCGACATATCGTCAACACATCCTTAAGAGAAGAGGAAGAGTCGAGGGAGGTGAGGCGTTGGACAAGTTCCTCGTCCTTAACACCCATCAGGATCACCTGCCTCAACTGGGTCTCCTCGCACTGCTGGTGGTGGCCTGGACATATATCTACCTCTTCCGAGGCTCTCTTAAGACGCACGTAAAAGGCATCAAAAGACTCACCCTCCATCTGTCTGCAGCTAAACAATTCCCTCCTGCGCAGAGCTTCATTCTGCTGTCCTTTGATGTGCCGTTGTAGAACGTCCAGTACCTCCTCTACAGACAGCAAAGAGGTTGGGGGTACCTGCAACGTATGTTCCAAGACACGCTGAATTTCCAAGGACAGGCACATGCGCAGCTGGATGAGTTGTTTAGGCTGTGACAAACTCTGGAGATCCACCATTGTAGAGTAATCAGTCCACCGTCGCCGCCATTCACGAAAAGTCTGGAAAGTCTCATCAGGCTTCAAGATGGGCGGCGTTTGAGCTGCTGCTTTAGGTGGGGCTGGGGGGTGTGAAGGAAGCATGGATGAGGTATCTGAACCAGTCAGTACCGAGGCAGTGTTAGAGCCAGGGGCTTGGTTAACAGTGAGGCGAGATATCAAGGCTTCAAACCGTTCACTGTCTTCCAATCTCCGTTGGTTGTCTCGTTCTGCCTCTGCTTGCCTTCTGTGCTCATCCGCCAAACGTCTGTGGGCTTCATCCTCGCGTTTCTCATCTCTCATAAACTTCAGTAAAGCAATTATCTCTGGAGACAACGCTGAATATTGAGGTGAGGGACTGCGCGATGTGGGGGCTGAAGCGTCGTGGCCGGTCTGGTCATCCATCTCTGCGGGGCTATCACCCGCCTGGGTCATCCAGACGCTGGGTCCACGGCTACGTAAGGCGTGAGACATAACTACTTCCTCTGTGTACTATGTCTTAAATCAGTGTTGACCGGTCAGCCCGTCGTATCAACAAGATTTCAGACAAAAAATTAATTAAATACACAGATAAGTAGGTTATATATATAAAATATATATAAGGAAGCCGCGCGGTCAGCGAGTGTTAGTACAGTATATGTACGTGTGCGAGTGAGTGTGTGTCCTGGGCCGGCAAAGCGTCTCGCCCCAGCTGTGAGGGGGGGGTGGAGGCGGCGCTGTGAGGGGGGGTGGAGGGAGAGGCGCGGCGACTCCCAGTCAGTCTAGTTACCCTCAGGACGCGGTCAGAGACGGGTGCACTGAACTTTACTCCTTACAAATGCCCAGAACGTGCCGTATACCTTGGGAATCCTTTAGAACAAGGTCACACATGAATGGCACGAACACACAATGCACTAAACACTTCACAGAAAATCACTGTCACTGACACTGCTCAAAGTTGCTGAAATTCTTCGAGGAGAGGTGGCGCGGGAGTTGACCCAAGGTTTGACCCAAGACGGGAGGGGACCCTAGCCGGCTTTCTACAAACTTTGCACTATCACTCGTAATTATCCAGTAAGACTACGCACTGCGCCATGTTAGGTTCTGAATAATAAGTTCTATATACAGGAGAGAACACAAACACCTGTATAGTTTTGTAGGTTCGGTTTACTGGATAAGAGTATGTACACAAAGGAGAGCAGCACTCTCTCTTGACTAGGCTCCCGGTCAACTGCTATAGGCGACGTATGGCAAGTGATACATTAGCAGCTTCCATACGTCGCCAGGCACATTAATTAAGCGTGTGGGATATGGTAATAACATTGCCACACGCTGCTAGCTAGGCTGAATAAATAATACATAAATGGAGCACATACATAATATACATACATGATATATAATCCAGCATACATAATATACATACACTATTATACACACCAAGAGAGTTAGAGTCTTTTCAGGTTGATAAAAGTTTCTATGTACAAATTTAGAAAGAAAACTCTACAGCTCCTCTTCCTCCACCTTTAAATGATCCCTATAATCCAATGAAGGAAGATTTTACATTAATGTGGATAGGTATTGACAGGGAAAATATACCCAATATTATGGGTCCCACTATGCGGACGATTACAAGACTGAATGCTCGTATAAGTGGTGCATGTTCCTCATTCAAACACTACGCTGGAATTTCAATTAATACTCGATCATTGGGGGAGATTCACCAAAAAACGCAACTTTCTTATCTTTATACATTTAGGTTAGATACAACTGACTTATTTCCAATACCAACACAACTACCCCTTGTTTCTATAGTTAATTGGGGAAATCCAGAAGATAGTCTAACTATCTGGAGAAGCACCGATTGATCAATGATTCCCAGCATGGCTTCACAAGCGGACGTTCTTGCCTAACTAATCTATTAACATTCTTTTCATCAGTTTTCGAATCAGTGGACGAGGGGCACAATTATGATGTGGTATATCTCGACTTTAGCAAAGCCTTCGACAGAGTCCCTCACGAAAGACTAATTAGAAAGGTAGAAGCTCATGGCATCAAAGGTGACATCCTTAAATGGATTAGGGCGTGGTTACAGGACAGGAAACAGCGAGTGAGCATTAACCGCACTAAGTCCCATTGGAGCAACGTCACAAGTGGAGTTCCCCAAGGCTCAGTACTTGGACCATTATTGTTTATTATATACATAAACGACATAGATATCAGCATAGACAGCAACATAAGTAAATTTGCTGATGATACTAAAATAGGACGTGTTATCAAATCTGACGAGGACTCGGCAAAACTACAGGAGGATCTAAACAAATTTTTAGAATGGTCTGAAAAATGGCAGATGAAATTCAACATGGACAAATGTAAAGTACTCAGTGTAGGAAATGTAAACAGGGAAACCAGATACCAGATGAACAATGATGCCATAGAGAAATCCGACTGCGAGAGAGATTTAGGAGTAATGATAAGTAGGAACCTTAAGCCAAGTAAACAATGTGTTTTTGCTCGTAACAAGGCTAATAAAGTACTTGGGTTCATACAAAGGAGTGTTAGTTACAAGACTAGCGAGGTCATCCTAAAACTGTATCTTGCTCTTGTGAGACCACACCTGGATTACGCAGTCCAGTTCTGGTCACCGTATTACAGAATGGATATAGAATCCTTGGAAAGAATCCAGAGGAGAATGACAAGACTAATCCCGGGTATTAGGAACCTTGAGTATAGAGACAGGCTAAAGCATCTTAATTTGCACTCCCTTGAGAGACGTAGAGCGAGGGGCGACCTGATAGAGGTGTATAAGTGGAAGGCAGGGCTAAACAAAGGGGACATTACAAAGGTACTCAAATTATCCAACCAGGAGCGAACTCGTAACAATGGTTTTAAATTGGACAAATTTAGATTTAGGCGTGAAATAGGTAAACACTGGTTTGGAAACAGAGTAGTGGATGAATGGAACAAGTTACCAAATATCATCATTAACTCGAATACGCTGAATTGCTTCAAACATAGGTTGGATGCTCATATGAGCAATAGGGGTTGGGTGTAAACGGGACTGCCCAGTATGGGCCAATAGGCCCACTGCAGTTTCCTCCATTCTTATGTTCTTATGTTCTTATTAAAAGGAGTAGTATAGAACGAGGTTTATTTAGAGGGCTTTAATGGGAAACCTTTATTATTCGTTTTAATTATATTATCAATAATACAAATAATATTGATCTTCCCACTTTTAAGCAGATATATTTTGATTTTAGAAACCCATTACGAAAAGGTATTCAATTAGGTATAATGACGGGAATATCAAATTGTAATGTTGTAAATTTAAGCAATGGAGAAAGTGAATGTATGCCAATAATAATATGTAAGGGGGAATTGGAGGGAGAAAATGCGGATGAAAATAAAATTGTAAATGACAGATGCAACTCTGGCGGTGGAAATAACTCTACAAGAATAGTTTGGATGGGTAAAACTGGTGATTGGTCAGACCCTACTTATGATGATACTAGTTTATTTCAAAGGAATTTAGGTAACTCAGATTATAGGATAACCGTCTCTAACCCAGATAAACCTTCCCTTGATAGGCGACGTAAATTAAAATGGAGTCAATACTCATTGGCTTTTCAGGAAAGGTATATTAATCACAGTAAATATAGATGTTGGGAAATTAAAAGTGTCCATCTTCCCGCTATACAATGTGTAAGATTTTCTCTTACTATAATTTCATCATTTTCTCCAGCATTAGAGGATAAATTACAAACTCCAACATCCCAAAAAAGCAGTAATTGGTCGCCTAGTTGATGATGATGATATGCCCTATATAAATTTAGGTTTAGGTGAACCTAGTAGTCTTGTTCCGGATATCCTTCTTAACCCGCATTTTATTAGAAGACAAACGGTAGATTTATTTTGTAATCACGATAAGGATCAAGCTTATATGAATTCTACATTTGATTTTCAGATGGAAAAGGTTTAACAAAACTTACAGATTGGTAATCATATATTAACTGGCATATTAATGAATCCATTTAATGGTAAACCATACGCATATCCTAATTCCTCTATATATATTTCAGCTAGTCTTTATCAGGGTAACTATATGGGCGTCACTAATCACCGTGCTAATTCCAGTGAGTTCATTTCAGGGTTTCCGTCAGAACCCACTTGACTGCGAGAAATTGATTGCGAGAGTGATGACTGCGAGAGATTGACTGCCGTTTGAGACTGCCGTTGATGATTGAGGGTGGCGATTGTCGCCTTTGGACCGATCAGTGTAGGCCTGTCACTGTTTAGCGAGGTATCAAAGGATCTCTTGAGGGAATCTAGCAGTCTGGGTGCCCAGCTGACGACGGGACGATCGTTGGGGTCATCAGCTCTCCTCTACCTTGGCTCACAATACCACATATCTCAAGCAGCTTAGTGAAACCCTTTTGCTAACGGGAAGCTAAAGCTTCTCTCAACTGTACAAGGTCTGATTGGCTCACTCCCTTCCGCTTCATGGATGTACTGGGGGTAAAGTGAAGCCAGCTGAGTGATACAGGGCCACACACTGGGGCCAAGAGTCAGTGGAGTTTAGAGGTACACTTTCCAAGGTGGAGAAAGGCTGGTTTGGGCCTTAAACTATGGGTGCCTGTTGGTTGTGCCTTAAACGACTATGGAGTGCAGGTGGAATCTGTGTGTGTGTTAGGTTAGGAAGCATGGTTCACGGGTATTGGTGGACTCAGTAACTTCTTAATAATAGTGACAATGTTTTTGTGTGTAGTTAATACTATATTTTCAGTTACTAATGTATGCTTTGTGCATTTAATATTTCTTTATAATCTCAATATCAGGTATAACCTTTGTTCCCCAGAGTAGTGTTTAAGTTAGGTTAGGAGGTGTGCATCTGTTGGGGTAATATAATTTTGTTGAGCGCCCTGAAGGCCTATTCAGGGTGGAGTTAATAAGCTCTGATTTTTATACCATTTTCTTAGTGCTGGATATAATTTTGGTGAGTGCCCTTAAGGCCTATTCCTTGTAGAGTTATTAAGTTCTTATTTCTTTAATGCCATTTTCTCAGTGATTGATATTTTGTTGAAAGCCCTTAAGGCCTGGTTCATGTGTGCAAGCAACATTTCTTAATACTTTAAACTTATTATCCTCTAATGAGGCATTGCCTGAGGTTCTAATAATTTCAACATCATGTATAACTTTTATTCCCCAGAGTAGTGTTTTAAGTTCAAGTTAAGAGGTGCGCATATTGGTGTACCATTATTTGATTGTGTCTGTAGTGTTGGAGGGAATATAAGTGCAAATTTTACAGTGTGTCTCATTCATCCCAGTCACAGACGCTATCCTTCCACGGGTCACGGACAATTCATTTTGTTTAGTAAATTTAAGTGTTCTTGTGCTGGTTCGGGATTTCTCACTAAGGGGCGCTTCCACTGCAATTACCATCTTATAATCTTTAATAAACCCCAAGTCAAGTGAGAAATTAAAGTCCAGTTATTCTGACCGGTTTCAAATATATATATATATATATATATATATATATATATATATATATATATATATATATATATATATATATATATATATATATATATATATATATATATATATATATATATATATATATATATATATATATATGCAAGTAAATCACTGTAGGTGCGCGTGATCTAGGTATATGCTGATAACCACAAGGAAAGAAGAAAACACGAAGTTCCCAAGCGCTTTCGTGTAATTCACATCTTCAGGGGTGAGTACAGACTAGAGAGAGTAATACAAATCAAGGTGTATATATACAGAGAAGGGTGAGACCAGGTCCACAATGGTCAGGTATTAGGTAATGACCCTACTAATCTTTAAATAGCACACAACGGTTGGTGGTCAGGTCAGATGGTCAAGTGACCCGCCTTCTCACCTGAAGATGTGAATTACACGAAAGCGCTTGGGAACTTCGTGTTTTCTTCTTTCCTTGTGGTTATCAGCATATACCTAGATCACGCGCACCTACAGTGATTTACTTGCATATATATATATATATATATATATATATATATATATATATATATATATATATATATATATATATATATATATATATATCTTGATAAAATCACACGGGAAAATGGAAACAACGGAGTACCTTAGCTTTCGTCTTTATTCAAGACATCTTCAGGCAACTGGTTTACATGGACAGAGAGAGGCTTAAACATACAGGGTGACCTTAAAAACATGAGGTCAGGTCATAATGATGTCATCCACTAATCACCACACCAACACACACGTAGAGGAGCTTAAGAGAAGGGCGGTGACGTGACGAGTCAGGTCAGGTCAAAAATAAGGGACCCACAAAATAACTATCATACATCTAGATCAAAGGTTTTCAAAGCATTTTTAACCTTGGGCCACTGACAAATAAATTTATGTAACATATTATCAGTTTTGAACTGACCATCACTAAGGTTTATTGATTTTAATTCCTTAATCAAACTAGCTTCAACCAGAAGTCTTTCTGTGACACAAGATGATTTGAATACTTCTAAGCTTTTTTCCCAAGCAATGGGGTGATTATTATTCCTATCATGAACGAACAAGGCACTGCTTTCAGATGCTGTTCTGATATTATACTTATGTTGTTTGATTCTGAGCTGCAGTGTTTTTCCTGTCTGTCCTACATAATTACAATTACATTTGCTACATGGAATACAATAAACACTTCCATTTACATTCAAACTTGGGCTATTCCTTATTAACCTATTGGTAATGGTTGAGTATATATATATATATATATATATATATATATTGTGTGTGTGTATAAATAAATATCTGTTGGTGCGCGTGATCCATGTTTAGGCAGATAATTACATAGGAAAAAACCCACGGATTTCCCAAGCGCTATCGTGTAACTCATATCTACAGGGGTGAGCAGTGTAAAGTAGAACAGTGTTTGAGTGTGGTGATGTGTTGGATCAGTGTGAGGTAGAACAGTGTATGAGTGTGGTGATGTGTTGGATCAGTGTGAGATAGAACAGTGTTTGAGTGTGGTGATGTGTTGGATCCGTGTGAGGTAGAACAGTGTATGAGTGTGGTGATGTGTTGGATCAGTGTGAGGTAGAACAGTGTATGAGTGTGGTGATGTGTTGGATCAGTGTGAGGTAGAACAGTATGAGTGTGGTGATGTGTTGGATCAGTGTGAGGTAGAACAGTGTATGAGTGTGGTGATGTGTTGGATCAGTGTGAGGTAGAACAGTGTATGAGTGTGGTGATGTGTTGGATCAGTGTGAGGTAGAACAGTGTATGAGTGTGGTGATGTGTTGGATCAGTGTGAGGTAGAACAGTGTATGAGTGTGGTGATGTGTTGGATCAGTGTGAGGATGAACACTTCGCTGCAGGAAGACCGAAGATATATAGAGAAAATAAAATAAAACATAAGTATTCACTTCCCTCAGCCAGCCTTTATCATCGTGTGTCGCGTGACATTTGTTGACTTCCTACTGTTTATCTCTCTCTCCCACCTCCCCTTTCACTATTTATCTTGTCCTCTTACTCTCATTATTTGCTGCACGCATTCTCTTGTCCCCTCACTTGCTCATTCTTTTGTAGTTCCTCCTTTTTTATTCTTTCCCTCTCTCTCTTCATTCTCTTCCTTACTCTTTTATTTTGTACTGCTTCTCGCACTATTCTTAAGCTATGCATCAGCTTGTTGTTTAATTTGTACTCTATCACTTACTTCCTCTTTCTTTCGTTTTCTCCACGTCTCCTTCTATAGAGTCCACTAACTTTCAGTCGCTTATCCCCTTTCCTCCTCTTTGTGGATACGACTCTCTCTCATCCGGTTCATGGGGCAGGAGACAATATGTGGGGGTGTCTGCCAGCTGTCAGCCCCACATTACTGGGGAGTTCATGGGGGAGAAAAACAATATGTGAAGGTGTCTACCAGTTGTCAGCCCCACATTACTCAGGCGTTCATGGGGAGAAAAACAATATGTGAGGGTGTCTACCAGCTATTAGCTCCACATTACTGGGGGTGTTCAAGATGTATCGGCAACTAGGTAGGCAGCACGTTCAAGGAACGAGTTATTCATTATGTGAATTCTTTTTCATCTTACATGTGTTATGTTTGTATATGTTTGTTTGTGATATGTATTGTTGTCGGCTATATAGTATATTGTTGTATTGTAAATTATTTTTTGTTTGTGTTGTGACGACTCTGTGCCCTCCTCACTCTACCACCATAACCATCACTTGCTCCAACTTGACACCAGGAGAAGAAACTGCTTCACGAAGTTACTCGACCCCAATGATCACCGTTTCAGAACCAGTTTCCCATCTGACTATGAGACCGAGGTATCGATGCAAGTGTGTCTGTCTGGTAATATTAGTCTCTTCTCTTCTGCCTTCGGTGTTCCTCTTCTCCCGGGATGTGGACGACGAGGGGCAACATGATAAAGGTGTATCAATGGAAGTCAGGGCTTAACAAGGGGACATTACAAAGGTACTCAAACTATCTAACCAGGAGCGAACTCGTAACAATGGTTTTAAATTAGACAAATTTAGATTTAGGCGCGAAATAGGTAAACACTGGTTTGGAAACAGAGTAGTGGATGAATGGAACAAGTTACCAAATATCATCATTAACTCGAATACGCTGAATAGCTTCAAACATAGGTTGGATGCTTAAATGAGCAATAGGGGTTAGGTGTAAATGGGACTGCCCAGCATGGTCCGATAGGCCCGCTGCAGTTTCCTCCATTCTTATGTTCTTATGTTCCTTGTGGTTGGCCATCTCAAACTAGACTTGCTACCTGAGCTGCCTATCAGGTATTTGTGTTGTTGTACTCTATATAGTATGTGTATTTACTGTTTAAAGTTAGAAAAAATGGGTAATTTTCTGGTGCTCTTTGACAAATGCATAGTTGTAACTTTGTTTTGATAATTGCATATTTTGTTTTACTTGTGTTATTTAATGTACCTAATTAACTTACTTAATCAGTATTTAATATAAATGTTATTAAATTACTTAGTTTCCATGATAATCTTCTGCTCCCTTTCATAACTTACATTTGTCTGTCACAAACAGTGATTCTTGTGTGTGTGTGTGCTCCTTACTTGCTCCATCCACGTACTTCAAACCCTAGATTATCCACTCTGTATTTTTATTTGTCAACTTTGCATTTCCTCAATGTTATGGGTAGCAAGGTGGGACATCACTGTGTTAATGTTTACATCCTTGTAGTGAGTAATAAACAACCTGGCAAATCTGTGAGGTTAGTTGGTAGGTTTACCCGTAGCTGTGACTGCCTCACCGCCCTGGCTTCCTGACCGACACTGCCCTGTGTTGTGTACGCGTATCCGATGTCTCTGAGGGTTTTGTGTTTGTGCTGCTAAGTGGTAGCCTCACAGTTAAGTTTACTTTGTGCATATGGATTAGGATTATAATTATGTTTATTGTGATAGGTAGCACTTATTCCACGTGCTAATTGTAACATTAGAGGTTCTTGTCTTTTTGTCCCTGGTGCTGTTTCTCAGTTGTAATTGATGTACTTTCATTTTCACCTTTCTGTGTATAAAGTATAAATATGGTTAATATTTAATATATTATAGCAGTCTGTAGTGTATTATGAATGTTCCCTTATGTCCCATCACAAAGAGGTGAAAGACAATATGTGAGGGGGTCTACCAGCTGTCAGACTCACTTTACTGAGGTGTTCATAAGGTGAGAGACAATATGTGAGGGCGTCTACCAGCTGTCAGACCCACTTTATTGAGGTGTTCATAAGGTGAGAGACAATATGTGAGGGCGTCTACCAGCTGTCAGACTCACTTTACTGAGGTGTTCATAAGGTGAGAGACAATATGTGAGGGCGTCTACCAGCTGTCAGACTCACTTTATTGAGGTGTTCATCTTATTCCAGATATGAGTGAAGGAGAAAATGAAAGATTATTATTGATCAAGTAACCTCAATATCACAGGGTGAACATCGTTATGCTCCTGAATGGTTAACTGGCTGTGTAGTAGCTGTCGATCTCTGCAGCAGTAAATATTTACTGTCTTCTTGACTAAGTGATTGTTGTTCAGTGTAGTCCAGTTCAATCTGCATCGAATGCGGACATTTCAAATAACCGATTTTTTCTGGGTTAAATTGAAACCAAGTCTCCTAGTAGCCCCCCCCTCCCCCTCCACAAAAAAGGGAAATTGATTTATGAAGATAAATTCAAAATGGTCACAGAGAACCCACATTCAAAGTTCTAATCCTATATGTTTCTGGGCCAAAGAATCTATTTAAAGTAATTCCAGTGATATTTTGGTGATTTTTTTTACCATAGCCCAACCCGGGTAGGGGAAGGTTTAGAAAGTAATGTATATGAATTACAGTAGAACAGAGAAATAGTGTATATAAATGTATCCATACATTACCACAGTAATTGATCTCGTCAAGCTTTAACGATGACAAATGTTCATATTCAAATTCCAAGCAGTTGCTGATATGATAAAGGTTTGACCTATTAGATGTCTATTCGATCGTTTAAAGGTCTTTCACAAGAATGGAGGAAACCTCAGCGGGCCTATTGGCCCATACTGGGCAGTCCCGTTTACACCCAACCCCTATCGCTCATATACCCATCCAACCAATTTTTGAAGCTATCCAACGTATTCGAATTAATGATGATATTTGATACCTTGTTCAATTCGTCCACTACTCTATTTCCAAGCCAATGTTTACCTATTTCGCGCCTAAATCTAAATTTGTTTAATTTAAAACCATTGGTACGAGACATGAGGACACAATGGGGTAGAACCCTGTTTTGAAACATATTGTTCTTTCTGGTAGATTACGTCTCACTAATCATAAATCAGCCGAGTGCCAAACAGGCACCAGTGGAGAAAAATTGCATTGACTTATTTCAAAATGGCTGCCACAGCTTAATCGTGAGTACTATTATTTGGTCACATCTCGGCTTATTATAGAGTTAAAGACTTCATTTGGGTGCCAAAACCTATGTATTCTAGGAAGCTAATAGAATTCACTACATACACCCAAAGAACCAAGTTTATTAATCATATTGAAAAAATTCAAAATGGCCGCCAAAATTTACCAGTAAATACTTTTGGAGCCATATCTCGGCTTCTAGGTTACATAGAAAGTTGATTTTGGTGGCAAAATCCACCTTTCTTTGTGGAATTCAAAGAAATACATCAATTACTTAATCATCTTCATTATCCTTACAGCACAAATGCTTCATAATATGTACACTTCGCCAAATTTATATTACTTTAGCCAATAATTTGTATTAATTTTGTTGAACTACTGCTTCTAATTTCAGTGTATAATCCCAATGTAAAATGTTTTAGATAGCACTTGCATGTTTCAGTCATCTTGGATCTCACCATTGTCCACCACTAAAGGAGCAGTGATGGCACAATGGTTCCTTCATTTCATTACCGCGGCAGGTAGAGAAGGCACAAAATGCGCGCTGGTTCTGTTGACATTTCTTTCCACTTAACATTATAGACTCAACCAAATGTAACATCCATGATATCGTCGAACCCTGTGTCTGCCATGAAAGTACTAATGGAACCGATGACATTCATTAGTGTGTGCATACCATCCAAGGTATGAAGTTGGTAAACTGCACGCTGTGGACCCAGGTTATTTTGACAACTACCCGTCATAAATGTTGGTCGTTGGTGAAGACAGTATGCACCTGCCCTGTTGAGTTAATGAGTCATTGAGCCTTAACCATTACTGTCAGCATCATGATCGGCTCTGCTGGTACCGTATCTACCAGTGGAATGTACACTGCCTTGGTGTTGGCCCTGAATGAGTGACCAATAAACTCTGATAATACACCTTTTCACATATCCGTTGAGACATTGTAACATAACTATTTGACAAATTTCATAACCGAATGACAGAACACATATCGAATGACAATGTAAAATAACTGTTCGTTCATGCTAACGGAAGTGATTGACATAAGTTATGAAGTTGACAGACGTGAACAATAAACCGACAGTCTACATATAGTTTGAGAATGTAACAATTGGAGAATGACATACCACCAACAGTTATTTTAGATAGTCATTCGATATGTGTTCTGTCATTCGGTTATGAAATTTTTCAAATAGTTATGTAATAATGTCTCAACGGATATGTGAAAAGGTGTATTTGGGATTGTTACTTCCTAACACATAGGTGTTGGTGGTACAGCGGTAACGCGCATAACTCTCGCCAATACGTCAAGGGTTCGAGCCTCGGCCCGGACTCTCACTAGCAAACACCAGGTTTCCTGGTCCCGGTTTCCTCCTGTACTAACACTGGATAGAGCGCCCAAATGGCTAGTAAGCGAATATGATAAAAAAAAAAAAAAAAAAAAACTACTGGAAATAAGTCTCTCTGGTTCTCTCAACTGAAATATTCTGACTCGCAAGTCGTTTCAGGGGTAATGGGTAATGGATAGTTGCGTTACCTGACATATTGGGTTTCTTTGGACCTTCATATTATTGTTCTGGCAGCTCAGGTACTACATCATCTGACATCTGTGTTCTTTAGGCTTTTGATCTTGCTTGCAGTTTGATTTTTCCGTAGAATAATGTGCTGTTGTGTCTGAGATAGAAGGATGGTCAGGGCATAAGATGATTGGGGATGAAACGCTAGCGTCAAAATTAGTTGATACCACCTGGACCAGTCCTGCTTAGTCACGTAAGATTTCCATATGGTCTTTATTATTGGCTGCTGCAGGAGCTGCAGAAGATTTGAAATGCAGTACTTCATCATGTGTTGAGGTGACCTCCAAACCCTTGAAACAGTTCAATGGCTGTCTTCTCATACACAACTACTCCCAGTGCAATCTGTAAGGACGATGTTTTGTTAGTGACAGCACAGGTCACTTTGTTCCCCGCCATTGCAATTGGTAGATCAGCATCAAGTTTCGTTATAGACGAGACTGAAAGCTCAATAAGGTTGAGCTGCTTCAAGCGAGCGCATCACCTAGACTAATTCTACTATCATCTGTTGAATAATCCTTTTTGAGCTATACAGATTCCCTGATGATCTTCTTGGCCACTCGCTATGTCATAACTTGCAACTAACTTAATGTGTTTCGAAACTTGTTTCTTGAAGAGTAAGATATTGACCACTCCATCACCTGGTAGAATCAGAAGACCTTGCTCAAATATACATCATCGGCTGCATTAGGTCACTGACAGCTGCTTGGACTACCGGTCTGGCTTTATTTACCTAGTCATCATTACACTGGTCACATGTTTCCAAAATAACTTCCTTGAATGTGTTCCTAGAGTCCCCACGATCCGTAGTGCGAAACTTTATAACACGACGTCATCGACTTGTGTATCGAGGATCCATCTTTAGGCATTTCTCTCCACAGGAGATACAATGTTCTTTGAAGCTGAATGACGCTTCTTCAGAGCGACGACATCTTTTCACTGTTGGCTTAACACTGGTGTCACCTCGTTTGGAAATGTAACCTTTGATGTGGTGTATGACGAGACACAGTTTTTATGACATATTTATCTAGTAGCTGAGTCATGTGACAATTGTTCCTTTAAAGTATCACCTTTTTGTGCACTAGCTCTCACTAATTTAAACGTTCTACACCTACATCACAAAATCTTCCACCACCATCACTATAGTTTACATAATCCTTCAAATAACAATTATCTTCAGCCATGCTCATTCTCTTTTATAAATGACTTGTAATTAGTAGAAACATGCAGTTATTTAACCCATCACCATATTGATCAAATTAATTGTTACATGCCTCAAATTCTTCCACCAGACACTAAATTTGCAATTCCCCTCTAGTACCTGAAATCAGAAATAACGAAGGCTGTGGAAGAAGCATTATCGCTATAATAAGGTAACTGTGCATAGTATGCTTGTTTGAATGATAAAACTGATTTACAAGTGAAAGAATATTATTCAAATACTGTACATATTTTCACATTTTTTGTGAAAAGTTCATGATGCTGATATCATATTAATTGTCCATATGTTCTAACAGATTCATAGATTACAAATAAATGGATTTTTCGACCAAATGAAGTCACTTTCTCGATTAGAAGTTGATATATGGTCAAATATAGTAATTGCGCGTTAGCTTCGGAGGCCATTTTGAATTTGGTCAATAATAATTTTCCTCAAGGGTACAAGCTTGGCACCCTGCTGAATTGTGATGAGTAGAACATAATCTACCAGAAACATCAATAAAACATGTTCGATATAATTCTGTTCATCGTCTTCAGAGGAAACCATTACTATTTTGCCATTATCACTATGGCCCTGGCACTTACAATGCACACTGCAAGCAATGCGTTCTACAGAGAGCACCCTGCTTTCTACATAAACAACGAAAATCCATCAGCAAATCTCTGGGTACAAGTTCCTTGTCTACAATGACGGGTACAAGTTCCTTGTTCCTTGTCCATGATGACGGGTATAAATCCCTTGTCTATGATGACGGGTACAAGTTCCTTGTCCATGATGACGGGTACAAGTTCCTTGTCCATGATGACGGGTACAAGTTACTTGTTCCTTGTCCATCATGACGGGTATAAGTCCCTTGTCTATGATGACGGGCACAAGTTCCTTGTCCATGATGACGGGTACAAGTTCCTTGTCCATGATGACGGGAACAAGTCCGTTGTCTATGATGACGGGTACAAGTTCCTTGTCCATGATGACGGGTACAAGTTCCTTGTCCATGATGACGGGTGCAAGTTCCTTGTCCACGATGACGGGTACAAGTTACTTGTTCCTTGTCCATGATGACGGGTATAAGTCCCTTGTCTATGATGATGAATAAGAAGGTTGATCCTTCATCATGGAACACAGACTCTCGGGAACCAGTACTGTCTTCAGGTGCTTTCACCTATTGACCTGGCTGTGAACTGACAGAAGTAGACATTTTCTCTGGTGACCTGATAGTGGACTGCCAGTTAGTGGTAATGACAAGCATCACTGGTGATATGTGCCTGGGTGATACACCCAGAAAATATCAAAGTTCATCTAGTAATTTGTTCTTGTTACTTTCTTTATATAGAGACGCAATATATCTTTCACTAGCCATTCACGTGTTCTTTTGAAGGTGTGTGTGTGTGTGTGTGTGTGTGTGTGTGTGTGTGCGTGCTTTGTTACACGCATGTTACAATGTATTGCTTTCATATGTGTTTTATAAAAGGGATACTTTTTGCTATAAACAAAATAAAGCATTCATAGTAAATGCCTCCCCACCACCCTAATCTATAGCTCTGTCTCTCTGTCTCTCTATCCGCGTCAATTTCTTAACTATATTCTTTACCAACATTACTTGGTATTCTGTATGTGATCCTAAATGGTGTATCATGATGGTGTCAGTTGTAGTAAGGTGAGGAAGTGTTTCCATGTTTTATTGCTCTGTGACCAGTCTCCGTGGCCTGTCCTTAGTGTAAACATCAAAAGTGAAAGCGTATGTTTTTTTTTTAAACCTGGCAGGGATATTGCTCCCCGAGAACTCTGACAACATACACGACAGCAGGTTCCGACTATATTAGCCAGCAGAAGAGCGTTCGGAGAATTATCACGCAATTGTAATTAAGGAAACCATTACATGCGGAATTTTGTTATTTTTTTTTAGTTTTTGTAAAATATTAAAGCCTTAAGAGATCCTAGGAGTTCATAAAAAAGTTAAATTGATCACTGAACTATGAGTCTTAGTTTGTTTCAGATAATAATATATTTTGAAGTAACTGGGAAATAATACCATAAAGAAGCTAAGAGTAAAGACATTACACTAATTTTAATAAGATTGTGTTTATGTAAGTCATTCTAACAGTCACATTCTGGAAAATTATCTTCATTTCTCATGCCACATATTCTAAACAGTTATTGTCTAGAGTTTACCATTATATATTTGTTATTACATAAGTAGACAAATGGTGTTGTTTTAAGAGTTATGCACTAACACTAACATCGTTCAACAAACAGATTACATATACTGAAGCAGGACGCCAGTAGTCAGCGTCTGATTATCTATTTACCAATTATCTTTTTTTTCTCTGGTGTCGGTGGTGACGCCGGGTGTTTGTGGTGCCTCCAGTGTTATTGCTGTCCTGCGACGACCAGCACGTTATCTGCCACTCACTGTTCACATATGACCTGCCGAACTCGAAATATTTCTTAATTGTGCAATAATAATAATAATAATAATGATAATAATAATAATAATAATAATAATAATAATAATAATGATAATAATAATAATAATAACATTTTAGCGTAACGTAATTAAAGCGAACCATTGTATTATATGTAGCGTTGTGGGGCGTGGACTAATGGCCATTAGGCGGTCTCTGGTGAGACCACTGTGGAAGTAACCAGTGGTCAGGAACAGTGAGTGGTAGGAACACTGTGGAACTAACCAGTGGTCAGGACACTGTGGAACTAACCAGTGGTCGGGAACAGTTAGTAGTCAGAAAAATGTGGAAGTAACCAGTGGTCAGGAACAGTTAGTGGTCGGAACACTGGAATTAACCAGTGGTCAGGACTCTGTGGAACTAACCAGTGGTCAGGACACTGTGGAACTAACCAGTGGTCAGGACACTGTGGAACTAATCAGTGGTCAGGAACAGTTAGTAGTCAGAACAAAGTGGAAGTAACCAGTGGTCAGGAACAGTTAGTGGTCGGAACACTGTGGAACTAACCAGTGGTCAGGAACAGTTAGTGGTCAGGGCACTGTGGAACTAACCAGTGGTCAGGAACAGTTAATGGTCAGGGCATTGTGGAACTAACAAGTGGTGAGGCCACTGTAGAGCTAACCAGTGGTCAGGCCACTGTGGAACTAATCAGTGGTCAGGAACAGTTTGTGATGAGGCCACTGTGGAGCTAACCAGTGGTCATGAAACACGTGTAGTAAGATCACTCTGATACTCTACTGTAGAGAAGTAGTACCGCCGCCAGACTACAGTGGTGTGTGGTCTAGTAAATCAGTAATCATTTCATCATGTTTACATTAGGGTATTATTATTAACCAAAACAACAAGTAACATGTGAGAAGGGAACTTGTGCCCGAACACTACTCTCCTTCGGTCAACACGAGCCTCTCTATATACTGACCTTGTATCTGACGATACTCATCCCGTCTTGTAAGTGACGTCATTTAGCACGTCTTGTAAGTGACGTCATTTATCAGTGATTTGTATTAAAAAATCTCTCGGTCATCAGTTAACTAGCAGTACAATATCTGTTAAATGTTGTGTTGAGTGTTCACAAAACAATGGAACATTAGGGATGCCATTCTGCCCTTGTCCTTAAAGGTGGATACTGTAGACAAGAGAAATACTTTATGTACCAGCAGCTATGCGATATTAGCTTCACCCTGGACCAAGTTACTTAAGAAGGATGCAATTTTTGTATGGAATGCTGAACAAGAAGTTAGTTTTATTGCAATGAAGAAAGCACTTACCAATGCCCCTGTTTTAGTATTTCCTGATTACTCTCAAGAATTTACTCTGTATACCAACGCCTCAGGACAGGAATCGGCGCTGTACTTATGCAGCTAGACGCACGAGAAAATTTTAGAGTAATTGCTTTTGCAAGTCGTAAACTTAATGATGCCGAAACACGTTATTCAGTAACGCATTTAGAGGCGTTAGCTGTTGTTTGGGCACTGAAGAAGTTTAAAAACATAATTTTTTGTTATAAAATAATCGTTTTTACAGATCATGCAGCAGTAACAGAGCTGTTCCACGGCAAAAATCTTTCAGGCAGATTAGCACGTCTGGCTTATGACGTACTTAGCAGGCAAGCCATGCCCTGTCTATAGTTTGGATGATTTCGCGACAAAGCAGATCAGCGTTTTTACAGATATTCATGGTCAGGTACGGAAACATTTAGCAGCGACACGCGCTGAAATAATTTTAATTTGCTAATTCAGAAGATCATTCGCCATTTTGAAGCTTCAATCAGTTGCTAGGCAACGGAGACACCATTTTTGTTTTGTGGCCTCCATCTGTTCTATTATCAACACGAGGGACATTGACCCAGTGACCGTGACCTTGGCATCAGCTGTGACTCGAGTTAGGACTACACCAGCTGACGGCTCCGGGACTTGAGGCAACAGCCTTAATCTTATCATCAACTGTATGAATACCATCACCGTCAACTACATGACCAAGGAAATCGGCTCTGGATTTTAAAAACTCACATTAAGAAAGTTTGACTTTAAGTCCTGCTGTAGAAAGTTTTTATACAGCCTCACGGAGTTTGGCAAGATGAGTATCTACATCCTTACTGACTACTATGAGATCATCTAAGCAAGCACATACAGTACTGTGGTACATATCAACCCGGCAAACAAGGTGTTGATCATCCTTTGATAAGTCAGTGGGGCATTTCTGAGACCGAAAAGCATCCGCAGAAGTTCAAAATGGCCCAAGGGAGTATTAAAAGCAGTAACCTCTCGCGATTTTTCATCGAGTGGTATTTGCTAATATCCGCTAAGCAAATCTAAATTGCTAAAAACAGCGTTATCCTTGGCTAAGGGTTGTAAAATGTCACTCAAGACAGGCATTGTTGGGTACCTATCTGGGACAGTATCTTCATTGACGCGCCTAAAATCAATAACTGGGCGCCAACCGCTATCCTTCTTTGGGACTAAAAACAAAGGGCTATTGAAAAGGGATTTAAAATGTGTGATAACCTTCTCATCTAACATATCCTGAACCATGTCGTGAATAACAGCGCACCTTCTATGTGGTAGTCGGTAAGCTGGTATGTTAATTGGATTCATCTCTCTTTTAAGGATATGTGATGAGAGGTTTGATCTGCCCCAACTATTCCCCTGGTAAAGCTACAATGTTTCTGTAGTCGGCAAGTAACTCTGAGAGTCTAATCTTACCTTGAGGGCGATCAATCACCTTAACATGTGGTGATATTTGATCTATTCTCTCCTGTCTGATTTGTTTAAGTGAAGAAGAAACACTACCATTTGGGAATTGTGTAGGCTGCTGTGCAACATGGTTATGATAAACTAAATATTCATACAAATAACATCCCTTTTTCAATATTCTAAGAGTGCCTGTTCTGTTGAGAAATAGAACGTCTGTTCAACCACCAGAAAAATGAACATTAACCAAAAATTTAGTAATAAAATTATTTATATTATCGATCAATTTAATATTATAGATAATTCAATAATTAATGAATTGAAAAATATAACTTCTTCCAATTTATTCTTATTTCAAGTTTTAGATTCCATATCTGAATATTTATTAGAAATGGATAATAAGAACCATACTACTAGATTAAAACGACAAATACATATATTAGAAATTTTGGGGAAAAAAAGTAATTTTAGATAATACCCAAAAACGAAAGTTTATTGAAAATCTTAATACATTAAAAGTATTAAAAAAAGATGATACAATTATTGTCATGCTTAAAACAATTTATGAAAAAATTTGGAAACATGTGATAAATGTGTTGGATACTGTTTTAGAAAGTTTTCACAGTTATAAGTTACAAGAGAATATAAACAGTTTATCGCTGGAATATGTGGATAATTATTTTATTTCAGAATATTTTTCAAGAAATAATGCCGCTAAAACAAAATTACAGTATTTGGAAAGTAATAATAAATATTTATTTGATTGGATTTCCTCTAACATTTCACAATAAAATGAGTCGACGAAAAGTTCGATTTTCAGTAATATTTGATGAGGTATAAATTTGTAATGCATTTGTTTCTCAACGGATACAGCTCCGAGATGAAATATTGAAAGGTTACACATCACAAAAATACTCACTGCATAAGAATGAGATTAACAAATTATATGTAGCAATTAGCATTAAAAGTGTGACAGTTATGTCAGATAGGAATTCATCCCACCACAAGATTCCGATGCGTTTTACAGCAATTATGGAAGAAATTAACAATCAGAGTAGTATTATTTATAAGGACACATTAGAGAGTATGTATACAGAAACAGAATGTCGGCGTTTTGTTGATATAACCCACCGTTTAGTTCAAGTGCGATTAAATGGCACACCAGGCGAATCAACACTACGGTCTAATTACATTTCTCGTGTTTTGGAAATGGTCGAAAATGATTATCGTTTAATAATCGATCGTAATAAAAATAGTTTTATATACAATATACAAAAAATAAAGATAAATCACTTATATTTCGAAGAGATACACAGACTTTGGAAATTGTATATACTAATTTAGAAGGGAAAGTCTTTAAAAATAGTTACTTTGTACAACTTTTTGAAACTGTTGCTAATGATGGTGATGGTGACAACATAGACGTGGGTCCTAAATTAATTGGATTATCTACATTTTTAGAAGGGACCAGCTTAAGTGTAAAAACAACATATCTGCATGATTATGAAACAAAAACTATCCTTTACCATCGTTATTAACCTAATGACCACACTAGAATTTTCCCCATGATCTTGGAAAATGAAAATTTGAGTGAAATTAAAACGGGACCATCCCTCCTTTTAAATTCAGAGGGAGTCCCTTAGAAACAAAACGCCCAGGAACTTTATATTGGCATGCTTCATGGAGACTAAATGCTTTTCTTATTCCCATTCCACTAGAGATGAAACAGTTTCATAAAGATAATACACCTATTCACATAAGGGAGGAAAATGAAGAGGTATGGGATAAAAATATTGAGAGAGAAAATTGTAATAGTACAAATCTACAAAAAACTCAAAAATCATTTTATGATAAAAAAATTCTTAGATATAGACTACCAAAATTAGATGGACAATGTGGTATTTTACAATTTTCACAAAAATATCAAATACATCTTATACTCATTTATTGAATGAGTAACTTGTACATATATTAATTGATTTTCATTTTGTAGTTGAAACTAATTTATATAAAACAAATCAACATAAATATAATCCTTTAGCAATTGTAGATATAGTATCCTCTGAATTTAAAGCATCTGAACGAATGGATATATTGTGTTTACTGTCTGATAAAATGAAAAATGAATTAGCTCCACATTATATTTTTTTTTCAGGGTAAAAAAAATATTGCATAATAATCGAGTTATTCCTTGATCAATTTCTCTCCTCGAATATGATTATTCACATTTAGAAGACAGAATGATTTATGATGTTTTATTATGTACTGAAAATCCTCAAAATATTAAACAAATTTGTAGGGCTCGACCAGATAAATTTTCTCCCAACCCATTAGATATTATAAAGATATTTTTTTTATAATTTTACTTTTTTATTTTTTTTAGTAACCTAGTATATAAACAGAGATAGAGATAGAGATAGAGACAGAGACAGAGACAGAGATAGAGACAGATAGAGATAGAGACAGACAGAGATAGAGACAGAGATAGAGATAGAGATAGAGATACAGACAGAGACAGAGATAGAGACAGAGATAGACACAGAGACAGAGATAGAGATAGAGACAGAGATAGAGATAGAGATAGAGACAGAGACAGAGATAGAGAAAGAGATAGAGATAGAGATAGAGACAGAGACAGAGATAGAGACAGAGATAGAGATAGAGATACAGACAGAGACAGAGATAGAGACAGAGATAGAGACAGAGACAGAGATAGAGATAGAGACAGAGATAGAGATAGAGATAGAGACAGAGATAGAGACAGAGACAGAGATAGAGATAGAGATAGAGACAGAGATAGAGACAGAGATAGAGACAGAGACAGAGATAGAGATAGAGACAGAGATAGAGACAGAGATAGAGATAGAGACAGAGATAGAGACAGAGACAGAGATAGAGATAGAGACAGAGATAGAGACAGAGATAGAGACAGAGACAGAGATAGAGATAGAGACAGAGATAGAGACAGAGATAGAGATAGAGATAGAGATACAGACAGAGACAGAGATAGAGACAGAGATAGAGACAGAGACAGAGATAGAGATAGAGATAGAGACAGAGATAGAGACAGAGACAGAGACAGAGATAGAGACAGAGATAGAGATAGAGATAGAGACAGAGACAGAGATAGAGACAGAGATAGAGATAGAGATAGAGATACAGACAGAGACAGAGATAGAGACAGAGATAGAGACAGAGACAGAGATAGAGATAGAGACAGAGATAGAGACAGAGATAGAGTTAGAGACAGAGACAGAGATAGAGATAGAGATACAGACAGAGATAGAGACAGAGATAGAGACAGAGACAGAGATAGAGATAGAGATAGAGATACAGACAGAGACAGAGATAGAGACAGAGATAGAGACAGAGATAGAGATAGAGATAGAGATACAGACAGAGACAGAGATAGAGACAGAGATAGAGAGAGAGACAGAGATAGAGATAGAGATACAGACAGAGACAGAGATAGAGACAGAGACAGAGATAGAGATAGAGATAGAGATAGAGGCAGAGATAGAGACAGAGACAGAGACAGAGATAGAGATAGAGACAGAGATAGAGACAGAGACAGAGATAGAGATACAGACAGAGACAGAGATAGAGACAGAGATAGAGACAGAGATAGAGATAGAGACAGAGATAGAGATAGAGACAGAGATAGAGACAGAGACAGAGATAGAGACAGAGATAGAGATAGAGATAGAGATACAGACAGAGACAGAGATAGAGACAGAGATAGAGACAGAGATAGAGAAAGAGACAGAGACAGAGACAGAGATAGAGACAGAGATAGAGATAGAGATAGAGATACAGACAGAGACAGAGACAGAGACAGAGATAGAGACAGAGATAGAGAAAGAGACAGAGACAGAGACAGAGATAGAGACAGAGACAGAGATAGAGAAAGAGACAGAGACAGAGACAGAGATAGAGATAGAGACAGAGACAGAGATAGAGACAGAGATAGAGATAGAGATAGAGATAGAGACAGAGATAGAGACAGAGACAGAGATAGAGACAGAGATAGAGATAGAGATAGAGATACAGACAGAGACAGAGATAGAGACAGAGATAGAGACAGAGACAGAGATAGAGATAGAGACAGAGATAGAGACAGAGATAGAGTTAGAGACAGAGACAGAGATAGAGATAGAGATAGAGATACAGACAGAGACAGAGATAGAGACAGAGATAGAGACAGAGATAGAGATAGAGATAGAGATACAGACAGAGACAGAGACAGAGATAGAGACAGAGACAGAGATAGAGACAGAGATAGAGACAGAGATAGAGACAGAGATAGAGAGAGAGACAGAGATAGAGATAGAGATACAGACAGAGACAGAGATAGAGACAGAGATAGAGACAGAGACAGAGATAGAGATAGAGACAGAGATAGAGATAGAGATACAGACAGAGACAGAGATAGAGACAGAGATAGAGACAGAGACAGAGATAGAGATAGAGATAGAGACAGAGATAGAGATAGAGACAGAGATAGAGACAAAGACAGAGATAGAGACAGAGACATAGACAGAGATAGAGACAGAGACGGAGACAGAGACAGAGATAGAGACAGAGACAGAGACAGAGATAGAGGCAGAGATAGAGACAGAGATAGAGACAGATATAGAGATACAGACAGAGACAGAGATAGAGACAGAGATAGAGAAAGAGACAGAGATAGAGATACAGACAGAGAAAGAGACAGAGACAGAGATAGAGACAGAGATAGAGATAGAGATAGAGATAGAGACAGAGATAGAGACAGAGATAGAGACAGAGATAGAGACAGAGACAGAGATAGAGATAGAGACAGAGATAGAGATAGAGATAGAGACAGAGACAGAGATAGAGGCAGAGATAGAGACAGAGACAGAGACAGAGATAGAGATAGAGATAGAGACAGAGATAGAGACAGAGACAGAGATAGAGACAGAGACAGAGATAGAGACAGAGACAGAGATAGAGACAGAGATAGAGATAGAGATAGAGATAGAGACAGAGATAGAGACAGAGACGGAGATGGAGATGGAGATAGAGATAGAGATAGAGACAGAGACAGAGATAGAGATAGAGACAGAGACAGAGATAGAGACAGAGATAGAGATAGAGATAGAGACAGAGACAGACCTAGAGATAGAGACAGAGACAGAGATAGAGACAGAGATAGAGATAGAGACAGAGACAGAGACAGAGATAGAGACAGAGACAGAGATAGAGACAGAGACAGAGATAGAGATAGAGACAGAGATAGAGACAGAGATAGAGATAGAGACAGAGATAGAGATAGAGATAGAGACAGAGACAGAGATAGAGACAGAGATAGAGACAGAGACAGAGATAGAGACAGAGATAGAGATAGAGATAGAGAAAGAGATAGAGATAGAGATAGAGACAGAGATAGAGACAGAGACAGAGATAGAGACAGAGATAGAGACAGAGACAGAGATAGAGATAGAGACAGAGATAGAGATAGAGACAGACAGAGACAGAGATAGAGATAGAGACAGAGATAGAGACAGAGACAGAGATAGAGATAGAGACAGAGATAGAGATAGAGACAGAGACAGAGATAGAGACAGAGATAGAGACAGAGATAGAGATAGAGACAGAGATAGAGACAGAGATAGAGATAGAGACAGAGATAGAGATAGAGACAGAGATAGAGACAGAGATAGAGACAGAGACAGAGACAGAGATAGAGACAGAGATAGAGACAGAGATAGAGATAGAGACAGAGATAGAGATAGAGATAGAGACAGAGATAGAGACAAAGACAGAGATAGAGACAGAGACAGAGATAGAGACAGAGACAGAGATAGAGACAGAGATAGAGATAGAGATAGAGAAAGAGATAGAGATAGAGATAGAGACAGAGATAGAGACAAAGACAGAGATAGAGACAGAGACAGAGATAGAGACAGAGATAGAGACAGAGACAGAGATAGAGATAGAGACAGAGATAGAGATAGAGACAGAGATAGAGATAGAGATAGAGACAGAGATAGAGACAAAGACAGAGACAGAGACAGAGACAGAGACAGAGATAGAGACAGAGACAGAGATAGAGACAGAGATAGAGATAGAGACAGAGATAGAGATAGAGATAGAGACAGAGATAGAGATAGAGACAGAGACAGAGATAGTGACAGAGACAGAGATAGAGACAGAGATAGAGACAGAGATAGAGACAGAGACAGAGATAGAGATAGAGACAGAGACAGAGATAGAGATAGAGACAGAGATAGTGATAGAGATAGGGACAGAGATAGAGATAGTGATAGAGACAGAGACAGAGATAGAGACAGAGATAGAGACAGAGACAGAGATAGAGACAGAGATAGTGATAGAGACAGAGACAGAGATAGAGATAGTGATAGAGACAGAGGCAGAGATAGAGACAGAGATAGAGATAGTGATAGAGACAGAGACAGAGATAGAGATAGAGACAGAGATAGTGATAGAGACAGAGACAGAGATAGAGACAGAGATAGAGATAGAGATAGAGATAGAGACAGAGACAGAGATAGTGACAGAGACAGAGACAGAGATAGAGACAGAGATAGAGACAGAGATAGAGACAGAGATAGAAATAGAGACAGAGATAGAGATAGAGACAGAGACAGAGATAGTGATAGAGACAGAGACAGAGATAGAGGTAGAGACAGAGATAGAGATAGAGACAGAGATAGAGATAGAGACAGAGACAGAGATAGAGACAGAGACAGAGATAGAGACAGAGATAGAGATAGAGACAGAGATAGAGATAGAGACAGAGATAGAGACAGAGACAGAGATAGAGATAGAGACAGAGACAGAGATAGAGACAGTGATAGAGACAGAGACAGAGACAGAGATAGAGACAGAGATAGAGATAGAGACAGAGACAGAGACAGAGATAGAGACAGAGACAGAGATAGAGACAGAGATAGAGATAGAGACAGAGAGAGAGATAGAGACAGAGATAGAGACAGAGACAGAGACAGAGATAGAGATAGAGACAGAGACAGAGACAGAGACAGAGATAGTGATAGAGACAGAGACAGAGATAGAGACAGAGACAGAGACAGAGATAGAGACAGAGACAGAGACAGAGATAGTGACAGAGATTGTGATAGAGACAGAGACAGAGATAGAGACAGAGATAGAGATAGAGACAGAGATAGAGATAGAGACAGAGACAGAGATAGTGACAGAGACAGAGACAGATACAGAGATAGAGACAGAGACAGAGATAGAGACAGAGATAGAGACAGAGATAGAGATAGAGATAGAGAAAGAGATAGAGATAGAGACAGAGATAGAGACAAAGACAGAGATAGAGACAGAGATAGAGACAGAGATAGAGATAGAGATAGAGACAGAGACAGAGTCAGAGATAGAGATAGAGACAGAGACAGAGATAGAGACAGAGACAGAGACAGAGATTGAGATAGAGACAGAGATAGAGATAGAGCCAGAGACAGAGATAGAGATAGAGATAGAGATAGAGACAGAGACAGAGTCAGAGATAGAGATAGAGATAGAGATACAGACAGAGACAGAGATAGAGACAGAGACAGAGATAGAGATAGAGACAGAGACAGAGATAGAGACAGAGACAGAGATAGAGATAGAGATAGAGATAGAGACCGAGACAGAGACAGAGATAGACATACAGACAGAGTCAGAGACAGAGACAGAGACAGAGATAGAGACAGAGATAGAGATAGAGACAGAGACAGAGATAGAAATAGAGACAGAGACAGAGATAGGGACAGAGACAGAGATAGAGACAGAGACAGAGACAGAGTCATAGACAGAGACAGAGACAGAGATAGAGATAGAGACAGAAATAGAGACAGAGACAGAGATAGAGATAGAGATAGAGACAGAGATAGAGATAGAGACAAAAATAGAGACAGAGACAGAGATAGAGATAGAGACAGAGACAGAGACAGAGATAGAGACAGAGACAGAGATAGAGATAGAGACAGAGACAGAGATAGCTGATGTAAGAGATTATGATGAAGAAGATGAAGATGAAGAAGAGGAGGAAGAAGAGCTAGAGTATAAAAAAACAAAAGTAAAGTGTGTATTAAAAGAAGAAAAGGAGATAGTTGTATTATATCCACTGTTACAACCACAACAACTACTACAGAAGTACCCCCCAATACTAAGAAAACTCAACCTTTTATTAATGCATATATTGGATTAAAAAAAAGAAAAAGAATTCTAAGCAATTATTACCTCCCACACAAACTCCTCAAGCGCAAAAGTCCTCGTCCTCACATTCAAGATATAAAAGGAAAAATGCTTTACCACAAAACGGAATGATTTACTTAATATTAACAAACAAGAAAATTTAGATATTCCAGATATTTCAGATTTCCATCAAGATAATAATAATAAAAATATATTATAAAAATTGAAAAAAAATAAAAATAATAAAAAAATATAAAATTGTCAAAAAAAAATTTCAAAAAAGGTTGGCTCTTTCTTTAATAAATAAAAAAGTTGCTGCTTCTTCAAATCTTTATTAACAATGTGGGTCGGAGTTTATTTGTGGTAACGCTTGGGTTGCTGGTCAGTTTAACGTTGGCTGCAAGAGTAAAGATACTTGTTTTGTTTTTTTAAAAACGAACCCAATGTATAATGTGGTTAAAACTCATTTTAACTTTAAAAGTGTCCAATCCGAGGTCACTTGTGCTGATGATATTTACGAGTTAATTGGAACGGCCTTAATCTATCAATACATGTTAGACAAGCGGACCTCACCCTGGGAGATGTGTGAGTGGAGGGACGGAGAACTGGAAAAATTCGAGATTAACTTAGAGGCAGTTGATCGTCTTTATTACACCTCCCACTACGATGACGATGTATCTGGCCAAGACTTTGAATTTGCCGGTAGGATGGTGTACAACGGCCGCCTTATTTACATAAAAATGTCCGCCGGTTGTGATTATACTGGTTTTGAATGTCAAGGAGGTGGAGAGATCTATATCACCTTCGACGCCCTGATCTTCTTGAAGTCGATCATTACCAATAAGTACAAACCTCATGACATCTGGGTTACTATGGCTAAAGACGGATTACAGGTAGAGGAACCTTCGTCATTTGATCTGCTGCAGATGAAAGAGTGGAAAAATGTGCCCACGCTTAAGTTCTTGAGTCACATGACAGTTTACGACTACAAGGACACGTTGAAGCATTACCCTTACCATTTACCCGGGCCTGTTGCAGCCAGTGTTGAAGAGTTCATTAGGACCCGAGAGACGAGAGACCATTATGAAGGAGGTGAATAAAGTAGGAGTTGAGGCTGGCTAGCTTTATTTATTTGCTGAAGAAGAAACCCCCCCAAAAATATAAATTTTAGTGAAATAAATTTATTACTAATACATTTTTTTTTCAGAAAGGATGATGAAATCAACTGAAAATGTATATTATACTCGGACTAATAAATATAATCCCAAACATATACAGAAGAAAAAGACTATTGAACAAATTTGTCAACTTACCAAGCAACTTTCCAGTACCAGCAGTACAACTGAGTTAGTTACTATATATACTGACGGATCTGTACAACAGGATGGAACAGCTGGTTGTGCCTATATTGTTTACAAATATAATAAATGTATTGCAACGCAAATGCGTCGTCTGGATAATTGGATTGATTGTAATAGCTGTGAATTGGAAGGAATTAAAGATGCTATAAATTATTTAGTTAATAATGAATGTAATGGTTTGATTATTTGTGACTCTCGTAGATAATCATGGCAACATATACCAAAAAATAAAAATACATTTTTTGTGGATACCAGCGCACATTGGATTAAAAGAACATGATTATGTAGATAATATGGCCAAATTAGTTTGTACATTTTTATAGGATGTGTAAAAAACTATTAAATTATAAAGTGAGTGATGACCATTCCAAGAAAGTAAACTTTTTCAAAATGAATTCTTTCAAGAGAAATCGGATTGTGATGTTATTCTGGCTAACACTCTTCTGGTAACTCTACCTATCTTGTCCGTCCTGATAAGAGCTTTGCCCTTGTCTGGTAATACTGTGGGAAAAAAGTTCAGACTACAGTATTTTATAAGCCTATACCTGCTCAGTATTATTTATTAATAAAAGGTGAATAAACTCTTTAAAAAGTATCTATATTTTATTGTCTCAATAATCATGTAATAATATTACTGTATTTTTACTAATAACAGGTTTCATTATAAGTATTATTAATATTATAATATAAAGGAAAGACCAATGTAAATTCATTAAAGCTAATATAATTATTAAAAGTATTGTTATTACTAATATATGGGATATTTCAGAATTAATTGAATTTGTTAATTGAAACATTTTTAATTCATTTAAATCGCTAGAAATATCATCACCACTTTCACCACCACCACTTCCTCCTCCTCCTCCTCCTCCCTCTACTGATACAGTTCTGCTTCTTATTCCTTCATTATTATTGCTAATATCTTCTCCGTCATCATTATTGCTACCATTTTCATCATTACGTCTTCCTCCTCCTCCTGATACAAATCTCTTTTTTCTGCTTATTATTCTTACATCATTATTGACACAGACATCATCTTCTCTACTACTAGAATCTTCTGTTTTTATTGCTATATTACTACTATCTTCTTTACTACTAGAATCTATTACTTCTATACCATCTTCTTTGATAGAATCTATTACTTCTATACCTTCTTTGATAGAATCTATTACTTCTATACCTTCTTTGATAGAATCTATTACTTCTATACCTTCTTTGATAGAATCTAACTTTTCTATATCGCCTCCTCCACTACTATCATCTTTATTATCACCATCTTGATCACCATCATCTTCACTTACTTCATCTTCTTAACCTTTTTTATTATATTTAAAGTACATTTTGTTATTCTATATTTTTAATATAGGAATAGAAATGAAAATATAAAACTTCATTATTATTCACAAATAAATAATTTTATATAATAAAAATAAAATTATATATTTATTAATGGAAAATACATTTATTCAAGAATTAAAAAAATATTTTAATGAAAATGATATAGATCGTCTCCAAAATGAATATAATAAACCAAATATAAATCATTGTACCAAAAGAACAATTGTTGGTCATAGTGGAACTCGCATGCTTAAACAGGTTAGTTTAAGAAACTATGAAAGTATTATAAGAAAATTTGGACGATTCAAAGTTGATAAAATAGGAAGGAAGGCCTTATTAACTACAGTAATAGTTGAAGACTACAACACATACCTCAATCAAGATGGTAAGATTAAATTTCAGACAAGAAAAACAAATATATGAACACTAAATAAATATTTAATTGGAAAACAGCCGGCGACGGTTG
The DNA here is from genome assembly GCA_958450375.1 of Homarus gammarus. NCBI lineage: Eukaryota > Metazoa > Arthropoda > Malacostraca > Decapoda > Nephropidae > Homarus > Homarus gammarus. The sequence continues at coordinate 222,737 of CAUDMG010003839.1, forward strand.
TTGAACAACCATCGACGGCTATCCAACAACTTTGGACGGTTGTTCAACAACTGCCGACGGCCGTTCAACAACCATCGACGGCTTTCCAACAACCGTCGACGATTGTTCAACAACCGTAGATGGTTGTTCGACAACAGTCGACTATTGTTCAACAACCGTCGATAGTTGCCCAACAACTGTCGATAGTTGCCCAAGAACCGTCGATAGTTGCCCAACAACTATCAATAGTTGCCCAACATCCGTCGACGGCCGTTCAACAACCGTCGACGGCCGTTCAACAACCGTCCATGGTTGTCCAACAACTGTCGAAGCCAATGGTGGTTGAACTGAGGCTGGTGGCAAAGGTAATTGAATTGACATTTGTTGAATTGGTGTAGGTTGTTGGATTGACATTGATGATGATGGTTGTTGAATTTGTGTAATTGGTGAAGGTTGTTCAACTGGTGTAAATGGTGAAGCTTTTTGGATTGTTGGTGAAAGTTGTTGAATTGATAGTCTTTCTTCTTTCATTTCTTCTTTTAATTTTTTAGGAAATTCCTCTAACATTTCTTGGTCATAATTATTATTTTTTTTTCGTTTATCATTTTGTGTTACTTGTTTTATAATTTTTCTTTTAGGAGATTTAGGAGATATAGTGGCAGAGGTAGAAGGAAAGGGTGAAGAGAGATTAGGAGGAAACAAACAATCAGGATATGAAGATACAGGTGTATCAGTAATAACATTAGCAGTACCACTAATAATATTATCAGTAGCAATATCAGTAATATTATTATTAGTAGCAATACCAGTAATAAGATTATCAGTATCAATATCCAAAGTAGTAGTATCAGTAAGAACTTGTGGAAAAAGGTTTGGGGAAGAAGAAGGAGGAGGAGGAGGGGGATGAGGAGGAGGATGAGGAGGAGGAGTTTTCTCTACCTGGGAATTGGGCTCATCTGATTCTGTGTTCTTCCGAATTTTTTGAACATTTTTCCACAGAATATGCAGTGGAGGTAATACAATTTGTGACGGGTTCAAATTTTCACCAAGGAAATTTACTTCTCTTTCCGTTTCAGATTCATATTCCTCCTCCTCCTCCTCTTCTTCTTCTTTATCCTTTTCTCTCTCATTTTCAATTTTTTTGTGTATTACAATATCATCTAAAAATTCCTCTTTAGTTAAATATATATTACCAGTGTGGTAGATTTTGCCCATCATAAATTTCCAATTATTAGTGTTTGTGTTATGTTGTATGAAATTATTTTGAATTATTTTATTAATATAAATTTCTAATGAAAAATCTGCCGGGAGTTCCATTTCATTTTTTTGTTCTTCTAAATATTCATGATGAATTTTTTGAATATCATCGCCGGCTGATTTTAAATATGGTAATGGTAAATTAAAGTAGCAGCATGTACATCTAAATGTAGGGGGGGAATCCTCAAGAGAATTATACAAATAAAAGGTGCAGTTATATTTGGTATAATTCTCTTTCCTTATAAAACAGGAGTGACTTATAAAGGAATCTAAGCGATTTTGTATTATTTTCATTTTTGTTAAATCTCCATGAAATTTTTTCAAGTATCTTGTATTAATTTTGCAATAATACATGATTATTGCAACAATTAGTTTTGTAGTTTCATCATCTATTAATAATTTCTTGTTACATTGGTGCTCGTCAATTTCCTGAAACTCACTCGTTTCCCATAGTTCTGTATTTGTATTGTTACATATCCATCTTTGATGACAGTGATAACAAACAATATTAAATCTATTATGTCTAGTTCCTTTGCGCATCCAGTCGAAGTAGAACCCCCGTTCAGACAAAGTGTCTATATAGCCTTGATGGGGACAATTAGATATACGATTAATCAAAGTGAATGACTGTTTGCGATTATATATTGAAGCGTAGGTCAAAAATGAAACTAAATTGATGAAAGTCAAAGAAGATCCCATGTTTGTTGATTTCTCCACTGATCTATAAATAGAAGAGAAGGGATTTAAAATAATAGAAGACAAGACATATTATATACATAAACGAATTTTATAGCTGCATGATTCTCAATAAAACAGATATAATCTACTGTATTTTTCTCAATAAAACAGATACAATCTACTGTATGATTCTCAATAAAACAGATACATTCTACTGTATGATTCTCAATAAAACAGATACAATCTACTGTATGATTCTCAATAAAACAGATACAATCTACTGTATGATTCTCAATAAAACAGATACAATCTACTGTATGATTCTCAATAAAACAGATACAATCTACTGTATGATTCCTCAACATAAATATAGTCTACTATGTGTAGAATATATGGATGTATTGATAATCATACAGTAAAATAGATATGTATTGAGAAACTATACAGTAGATTGTATCTGTTTTATTGAGAATCATACAGTAGATTATATGTGTATATTGAGAATCACACAATAGAATATATGTGTATATCAATGACGGCAACGACTTTTTATTTAGTGGTTTTGTTATAATAATGTTTAATATTAAAAAAATTCTACTATAAAAATGACAAAACCACTAAATAAAAATAAATAGTTTCATTTCACGATGAAGAAAAAGAAGAAAGTTCTTCAATTATTAATACCTTTAAAACAAATAAACCAACAATTAAAAGATTTAAGGTAGAAGGAGAAGGAAATGCGTTGTTGTCGTCGTCGTCATCTTTCAATACTTCAAATATAAATGATATAATTCAAACTGCTGGAGGTCTCCTTCGTGAGAGGGAAACATACACTTTAGATCGTGATACTCCATTTGATGAGAGTTAAATACAAATTATATCGAAGATTTCGATTAAAATCAATTAACAATATTGCGATCTTTAGAATTTAGAGTGAAACGACTTGAACAATGTTTGGGAAAGGATAATATTTTTACTGTAACACCTATTGCAGCTGTGATCTATACAGAGGAAAGTTCAAAATTTACAATAAATGTAGTTTATGAAAATTTTATTAGTTATATGAATTATCTAGCTTCACACAATGAGATATTAGTTGAACAATTATTTTGGGATATCGATAAATTCATTATTAATAATTTCTTTAAAGAAATTCATAAGAAACAACAGTTTATTTTTATCGACATAGATAACACTACGTATATCCAAATCTCAAATAAATTCTAAATTAATAAAGTTAGCCTTAGAGGGTGATAGGAAAAGTAATGGGAAACGTTTACATGAAAATGATTTAGAATTTATCAATGTATACCTGTATAATAATAATATATACATATTATACTTTTCAACAGAACCAACACCCAATAATACTGTTATATCGGATACATTTTCATCATTAGACAATCAAAAATCTATTATTAGTGCATTAGACACATATAGTATTACTTTAGATGAAAATAATAATTTATTAGACAAGAGGTGTAATATATTAGGATCGAATCCCATACTATATAATACTGAAGAAGATACCACCACCACAATAACTACTAATTTTACTAATTTATACCATAAAGTTGGTATCTATCAACTTAATCTTAGTATTATAATAATTCATTTAAAATTATTAATTCAAAAAGGAATATCACCTACAGAACATATGAGGCATTCGAATAAAGAATTTATAAATCAAATAATAAATTATATTCCCCCTTCTCTGTTTGGTCGTACATTTTTACCCATTAAAACTTTAAATGATATAAAATAATAAAAATATACTCACTTATAACACTAGTCAAATTTTATATATAAAAATGACGAACTTTTTATTTAATATCAATGGAAACTTAAAAAATAAAAATTATGAAGCCGCCTTAAATAATTATGCTCATTTAGAATTAGTGGTATTTAATATTTTAAAAGCCAATAATGTTTTATCAAATAAGAATTTACAAATAAATACATTGCTACAAAAGAATCTATATTCATTATTAGTGTGTGTAGATTATAATAATAAAAAAAATATGAATACTGAATTTATTAATAATCTTAAAGATTTTAATGCATTTACTGAATTCATGAAAACGTCTTTAACAAATTTTAACTATCATGAACATTTATATCCTCTATTGTATGAATTGTTAAATTTTATTAAAGAAATTAATGAAGAGACTAATAATTATGAATTAGCAGTGGAATGTATTGCAAAAATAATATTATATATAAGAAATTCCAATCTATATGATATGAATGAGTTATGGATTTGTATGTTACAAATTATTCATAAATTATGCACATCTATAAACAACTACAAACACAAATCCAGAAATTTCTCTGAACAATTTGAATTAGAAAAAAATAATTTAAAATATGAATATGAAAATTTAATTATTTCAAACAGAAAAGACACTGAAAATGTTTTAACATCATTACATGACTATTATAAAAATAACATTAATTTATATATTAATGAATTAAGCTATCTTCAACAACATCATAATGTTAATGAAGAACTGTTAGCTTCACAACAAAGAGAGAGGCTTAAAAATATTTCCGATAATGAAAAATGGCTACAAGATCAGACAAATGTTTTAAATAAAACAATTGTACAACTTGATAACTTTTTAGAAACTAATATATTAAATGAAACAATGAATTCAGATGTAATTGATAGTGCTATTATTATTGGTAGTAATATATAACTAATTACCAACCTTATTTTGTGATATTTTTGTATCTTTCTTCGCTTCTTACTTTGATTCCAAAAAGTACCGTCTCTGTCTTGTATTTATCAGCTGGATGAAAGAGTAACTGAAGGAAGAAAATAATGTTTGATAAAAAATTATGCAAAGGTAACACCGCATCTCATCTTTGTCGATTTCGACTTTGATAGGAACTGAAAACCCTGACTCAATGTGTGTAGTAGCAAACTGAATTAGAGCACCCGTAGCTCACGTTACCAGACAAGGGTAGGCTTGTCAATGCACACAATGAATAACCAATTACCAACCTTATTTTGTGATATCATTTAAGTTTGTATTTTTTCTTCACTTTTCTCCACTTCTCTATCCATTTCATCCAAGTTTTCCTTCTTCTTTGCTTCGTACTTGGATTAAAAAAAGTACGGTGTCTCTCGTATTTATCAGCTGGATGAAAGAGTAACTGAAGGAAGAAAATAAAAGTTCATTTTAAAGGTTGTTGTTGTTGGCTTGAATAAGATAATACGCATCTCATCTTTGTCATCAAATCGATTTCGACTTTGATAGAATGTTACATGCACGTGTAGAGTCTATAGAGGTTAGGGGTAAACTGGCAAAGGTCAGTAGTGTTGGAGGATATAAAAGGTTGAAGGTGAGCACAGTCATGGCGTGACCACACAAGGGACAGACGTGCCCATACAGGTGCTCTTTACTTCCAGCTCCGTCCCAAAGGTCTCCTCAGCTGGCAAGTTTTGCCAGCATGGGGGGGTTGACGACATAAAAACGTTACATAAGAGGCTCTCTCATAGACGTAGACGCAGACATCTCTTATACTGATGATGCCATTACCAACTCGCCTGGTCATACCGAATCCAACACCTTTAAGAGTCAGACCCCAGTAGGCCTTTACGCCCTTTAGGGTGCCCAATAAACTAGCCCCCTCATGGGCAATCTGTAATCAATCTCTTGGTATAATATCTGAGGGGGAACCTTGAGAATTCCGTAATAAATGCTATTGAAAATAGGGTTTTACTGTCTGCACCTGTCTGTCTTTCTGTCTGTCATCTGTCGTCTTGAATCGCAAGAATCACCTCATTCATATTGCCAAAAATATCCGCCAAGTAACCCAAGCCATGATTGAAATCCTCACTAGTTGTGGTGGGTTAGGGTTATTTGTGTAAAAATGATACATTTTATATGTGCTTTAAATTTTTGAGGTGTTAAAAAGTGTTTTAAATTTGTGAGATGTTAGTGATAGGGGTATAGTGTTTTTATTTAATATGTTTAAAGAAGGATTTTCATTTCCAAAAAAATGATAAATTACGCCATTTCTATCGAAAAATAGCATATTTTTTTTATTAAATTTGAGGTCTACAGTTAAATTGTTATCAGTTATTTTTTTTATATATAAGTATTTCACCATCAATAGATACTTTGTGATAAAAATGGTGTATATGTGGATGGATTGTTCCTTCATGAATTGAAGATGAATTCATTTATGATATATATTTGCTAATGATTGAAGTATGAAGAATATAATAATTATAGTATATGATATTAAGAAATTCAATCTGTTATACACAACCATGTTAAAGATCGTAATTTCAAATTTTTATTTATATTTTTATTATATTTGATAATGGAACAAAATGAATCATTTTTATTCTTATGAATAATATCTCGAATACGGTATGGTTTAATAGATACTATAAAATCAAATTGATTCCTATTACAAAGGGTAATGGTATTACTTAATAATTAATTTTGTTTTATCTCTTCTGGTGAAGGCGTGTCTCTTACTGCTTTATTAGACAGTATAATAGATCTCATTCCCTTATAGATGGGAAATTTTTTAATTAAATAAGTATAGGATTTGTTTACATTATACAATGTATTAGATATAACACAATCTGACATCGATAGGATAAATGTAAAATATTGGGATATATTTAACAATATTAAAATTTTATAAATTTGACATTTTTTTAATGATGTCCTTAAAATGAGAATATTGTGTTTATTCACCTTTTTAAATAAATTAAAAGATCTTGCATAAAAAGCCTAGTATATACTTTACCTACATTATCGGTGGAATTTATTTGTAAAAAAAAATTATCATCACATAAACATAATGAATGTAAATCAATTACAATTAACATAGGTGAATACTTTTCTAATTCTAAATACTTTATGGTATTTGGGAATAATATATTTTGAAAATCATATTCATCTAATTTCAAATTAATAGTTTTGTTTTATTCCGGTTTATTGTAAATACTTAATGGTAGATTATTCATAGTAGAGATAGGGGTGATAGAGGTAGGGGAAGAAGATGATGTGCTGGTGATAGTAGTGGTGATAGAAGTAGTAGAGGTAGTGGTGATAGAGGTAGTAGGGGTAGTGGTGATAGACGTAGTAGGGGTAGTGGTGATAGACGTAGTAGGGGTAGTGGTGATAGAAGTAGTAGGGGTAGTGGTGATAGACGTAGTAGGGGTAGTGGTGATAGACGTAGTAGAGGTAGTGGTGATAGAAGTAGTAGGGGTAGTGGTGATAGACGTAGTAGAGGTAGTGGTGATAGACGTAGTAGGGGTAGTGGTGATAGACGTAGTAGGGGTAGTGGTGATAGACATAGTAGGGGTAGTGGTGATAGACGTAGTAGGGGAAGTGGTGATAGACGTAGTAGAGGTAGTGGTGATAGACATAGTAGGGGTAGTGGTGATAGACATAGTAGGGGTAGTGGTGATAGACGTAGTAGGGGTAGTGGTGATAGACGTAGTAGAGGTAGTGGTGATAGACGTAGTAGGGGTAGTGGTGATAGACGTAGTAGAGGTAGTGGTGATAGACGTAGTAGGGGTAGTGGTGATAGACGTAGTAGAGGTAGTGGTGATAGACGTAGTAGGGGTAGTGGTGATAGACGTAGTAGGGGTAGTGGTGATAGACGTAGTAGAGGTAGTGGTGATAGAAGTAGTAGAGGTAGTGGTGATAGAAGTAGTAGGGGTAGTGGTGATAGACGTAGTAGGGGTAGTGGTGATAGACGTAGTAGGGGTAGTGGTGATAGACGTAGTAAGGGTAGTGGTGATAGACGTAGTAGGGGTAGTGGTGATAGACGTAGTAGGGGTAGTGGTGATAGACGTAGTAGGGGTAGTGGTGATAGACGTAGTAGGGGTAGTGGTGATAGACGTAGTAGGGGTAGTGGTGATAGAAGTAGTAGGGGTAGTGGTGATAGACATAGTAGGGGTAGTGGTGATAGAAGTAGTAGGGGTAGTGGTGATAGGGATTGTTGTAGTTGTAGTAGAAATTGTTGTATCTGGATTATAATCTGAAGGATAAGTCCAAATCATTATTTTATTTTTTTATCATAATAAAAGATGGATTACATAAATGAAATTATCGCCTTAACAGGGTGGAATGAATTAGATAATTTCAAAATAATTAATAATCATAATACTGTAAAAAAAAAACATCTTTTCAATAATACTGGAATTATCATTGATAAATTTTTACTCTATTGTTGTAAAATTCATGCAGGCTCAATTTCATTTAAAAAGTCATTTTGTAAAATAAATAATGTACCTGGGTTAGTATTAGTAAATAAAATTAATGCTAAATATAGGATGGTAATGATTTCCTTTTTTACTGATACGCCCAATAAATGGGTCATTCCTTATAAAAAAAAGAAAAGGATTTAATTTCTTACAGGTTAAATCCAATCAATTATGGGATATTCTTTTTTCATCTTTACAAAGATTTATTATAAGTTATCCGAAAATTCGCCCATGTTTTAATTCTTTTTCTTGTAAAAACAAAAGGTATAACAATACTAAATTTGATAAATTTAGCTATTGGATATACTGTATTGCTATAGCTGGAATAATTCATCTATTAATAACACCCACATATGTTGTACCTTATTGGTAGTAGGAAGAATATTTCACTAAAATGGTTGGGTTGGAAAAATGTTCAAAAAATAGTTAATAAACAAAATATTAATGTTGATGATAATTCAATGATATACTCTCTGGGGAAAAAATACGTTATTAAGTATTATACGAAATATTATATTAATGAAAAAGTGAGTTCTATATCTATATATATATATTAGACAAAAACCTGTATACAAAATTACATCCATTTCCCCCTTCAAAATTTTTATGTTCACCCTTTTGGGGCATTATTATTTCAAATTTAATGAAAAGTAAATAAATTTACCCCATACTACTGAAGAACTTTATATTCTGTGAAAACGCGATGTTCACAGCCCTGGCTCCGGACGGATTATCTTCACACCAGTACAGACTTTCTTTCAGAATTGCTGGCAAAGTCTTTGACTCCAATTTCTAAGTAGTTCAGTAGCTTCATCCAGTTACATGCTGAATTAATTACAAAGGCACTGCTGCAATTTTTTTCCTCTGCTCCAAGCAACAAACCAACTCGACCATAGCTTTACGAAGGTCTCCAATCGTATGTGGCTTCTTTTGCTTGCCAATGTGATAAGCGATTGAACCGAAAGTGAAAAAGGCTTTGTCAATTTCTTTGCAGGCAGACTTCTGCAGCAGAGATATCTTGCGACTCAAGACGACAGATGACAGACAAGACACAGTAAAACCCTATGCTCAGTAGCATTTATTACGGAATTCCCAAGGTTCCCCTCAGATATTATACCAACAGATTGATTACAGATTGCTCATGAGGGGGCAGATTACCCATGAGGGGGCTAGTTTATTGGGCACCCGAAAGGGCATAAACTGGGGTCGACCCCCATGCTGGTAAAATTTGCCAGCTTGAGGAGACCTTTGGGACGAAGCTGGAAGTCAAAAGCACCTATATGGGCACGTCTGTCCCTTGTGTAGTCACGCCATGACTATGCACACCTTCAACCTTTTATATCCTCCAACACTACTGACCTTTGCCAGTTTACCCCTAACCTCTGTGAACTCTACACGTGCATATAATATTCTCTTCCTTTACCCAATTGACTCACCATGAAATTCTCTCACACACTCTTTACCCTCCCACACACTCCTTTAAAATGACGTTTACAGGGTTTCTCAACACCATCTGAGGGAATTATTACATCACATCAAACCCTTCATAACACCATCTGTGAGAGAATTATTACACCATGTCAAGTCCCTCATAACACTACCTTGAGGGAATTACTACACCACGTCAAGCCCCTCATAACACCACCACCTGTGAGGGAAACTAGTACACCCCTCACTTCACTTCACCTTTCTCTAATGTTTGTTAAACTACCAAAGTACTTTCGGACTGCAATTTTTTTTAATACTGTACTGTTTAAACACACACATCTAAATATCACTCACTCATTGCCTTGGTTATAAGGTTAAGACATATGTTCCGATATCGTAGTTCACCATTAACACCCGTAAATGTAAAAAGACTTAAAAGCACAAATTTAAAGGATAATTTTTACACAAATAACCCTAACCCATCGCAACTACCACTAAATAATCATTCCCCATTGTTTCTATTCTAAAGAAAAACTCCACTCACCTTAAAGATCAGAGTCCTTACAGTCCAACTCCTTTCCACACTGAAAGATCAGAGTCCTTACTGTCCAACTCCTCTCACCTTAAAATCATAGTCCTTAATGAGAGGAGATATGAAAATGTTTGTCTGTCTAACCTTAAGTATAAGAAATAGAGGGAGGAGCTATCATTTTCTATTCCCAATCAGAAATTTTTAGTAAATTTGGTAGAACTGAGAGAGGGAGGAGTTATAGTTTTCATATCCAATCAGAGACTTGCTTTTAGTAAGGACATCCCATGGGTGGAGTTTCTTATAAACAAAGACTTAGTAAAACCCTTGACATCATTATTTTAAATACAGCTCTCTCTATAAGATGTCATGTCTGTAAAATATATTTTGTAAGAAAAATCTCCAGAGTTATTCGGGACGCAATTATCCAATTATCTTTACCACTAACACCCACAAACTCAACTTCCTTTCCCTTTATCTCACCAACAGAGAAGAGGTGGTGGAGAGTGAATTTAAGAAAAACTTCATAGTTTAAATATTAAATATATATAAAATAGCAACATAAAAACAATAATTATTTTTACATCCATTTTTACCATGAACACATATTGTTACATTTTTTATTTCTTTTAAAACATGTACATCGTTTGTCTCTACATGGAATAGATTTACATTTACAAGCTACATAATTACCACTTGTACTTTCTATACAAATCCCAAAACTCTTAGTTTGTAATCTTGCAGCCTTACGTATAGATAATTTGACATGCGGTAATTGTGATAGTGGTCTTGGTAGTTTTGGTTTTAATAATGAGGATGATGATAATGATGATGATGGTAGTGGTGGTGATGTTGGTACTGCTGCTGATGATGATGGTGGTAATTGTAGTGATGATGATGATGATGATGGATGTTTTGGTTGTGGTGATGATGATGGTTGTGATAATGGTGGTGGCATTGGTGATGATAGTAGTGATAGTATTGGTATTGGTGATAGTTCATCATTATTACTAATACCAATACCAGCACAACTGCTATTATCACCAATATTACTACCATCACCAATACCATTACCATTATCACAAATACCATTACCAATACTATAACCACCACCATTATCACTAATACCATTACCATTACTAATACTAACATTATTACCATACAGTTCTAGTTGATTTTTCATTAATCTTGGTTTAAGTTCACCATGGGGTGTTATTACTTTATACAAACCCTTTTGTTTGTCAATTTCAGATACAATTCCTATTAAATTAATTGGTCCAATTTTAGACCTTTCAACTGAGGGAATGGGTACGAGAACTTTATCATTAACATTAACTGTGAAAGATGATTTGTTGTTTTGTAACAAAATTTTTTTAGCATTTATTTTCTGAGTTTGTTGGGCCAAATGTCTATTATTATGAATGGATTGTATGTTTATGTTTACACTACTACTGGCATCCTCTTCCTGTGATGATAATTCATCATCTATACTGGTAGCTGGATTCAGAAATAGTTGTTGTATATATTCTTCTTTCTCTTGTTACTTCTTGATAGATAGTCGTCGTCTCCCATCTATAATAAAAATAAAACATTAAAAACATTATTATATATAATATTTTACTTAATTTATTTCAGATAAAATAACACGGAACTTTAAAACTATAATAATAAATGGATATACTTCCTGTAATTTCTTGTTGTTGATGTTGTCGTTGTTGCTGTCTATTACATATTACATTTACTAAATGTTCTTCAGTTTTCACGTACATTTTAAGCATATTGTATATATCTAATGGTAAATTTGACTTCATCCCCACTATTGGGGCTTTACCAAAAACAGCTTTGTATGGAGACATATTAATTCCTTCGCTGTGAGCAGAATTTTTGGCCATTTGAACAAAGGGGAGAGCAATAACCCAGTTAGGGGTGTTGTTATCTTTTAAAAAGCTGTTTAAAATTCGCATAATGTCACCATTAGATCTCTCTACACTTCCTTGACTCTGAGGATGGCGAGGTTTTCCGTTAATTATGTACAGGTCTGGCCAGATGTTCTCTGCTAAATCCTTAATAACAGATGCTACAAATTCTCTACCATTATCACTCTGGAGAATCTTAGGAGCCCCGATTATACTAAATATTTGTAACAGGTTATAAGCAACTTCGTCAGCTTGTTTAGTCTTCAATGGCCGTAAAATTGAAAATTTTGTTAAATGATCTTGATAATGTAGAATAAATTTATAATCTTCAAAACGTTCTTTCTGCATATCTTTTAAATCAATCTGACCTCTGGATCCATAACTGCTAGATAGTAGAGGTTTAACAACCTCTGTCTTCCTTGTGCGTCGAGGACGTTTTAGCTGACATGTTTCACATAATGAAATAAAGAGTTTAATTTGTTTTAATGTTATATTTGCCACTTTTTTCTTCAACTCTTTATATGTCCAACAGCAATATGTGAATCTTTATTATTATCATAAATTTCACAAACACTAACAAAAACGGTTTCTTGTCCATTTTTCGAATGTTTAGTTATTAATTTCTTGACACCATATTTGTAAATTACATCGTATCGGCGAATAAGAGCATACTGAAGTGGACTTCTCCCCTACAACTGCCTAACTGCGTAGCCACGCCACCACCTGTTACCGTCTTCCCTAGCAACCAAGCGTATCCGCATTCCATTGCCCGCCGTATCTTAGCAACGGAACTAGTCACCGGCTACTTCTCGGGTTTTTCCACCATGACTCATAGCCGCTGCTGGGTGTATATAAGCTCTGTCTCTCCATTGAGATGCAGTCTGACCAATCTTCTTGAACAAGCAACACCTCCTCCTCTGCCGCTGCCTGGCGACCCTCGCCTCTCCTCCGCCTGCCTGGCGGTCCTCGCTCCCGCCAGCGAGCATGTCCTTCTCTGAGTTTCCTCACCAACCAACTCTCATTCTGACCAATCTTCTTGAACAAGCAACATCTCCTCCAGCAAGCTCCACACTGTTAACATTTCATTCAACCAGGAGGCCAGCAACAGGCAACATCTTCTCTAACGGAGCTCCTGCACACCTACCTCCTTCGACAAGCTACTCACCGCACGTCTCTACCAAGCAGCCCCTCACCACACAGCACCTCCAGCACCAGACTGTCTATCATATAACTTATATATTATACAAGAAAACCACATTAGAGTTTCCTTCCATCCTGAGTGCTAGACAACTTTAATATCTCGATACCCCTACAATACTCCTGAGGAGTCTTTGAGTAATTTTATTCTTGGCTGCTTCAATTATTTCTATATATTGTTTTAATTTTGTATCAATAAAAAATAACCGTTTTTTGCAAAATTTTTGTGCAAACAGTTTCTCTTCAAATAATTTTCTGTTGATTTCACTTGTACTTGTATTTGCCGGGGTATCAGTATCTTCACCGTCGTCACTATCTAACAGTGACGTCCGTCAAATAAAGTTAGTTTGGTTATCACACCCAATGATCACTTTGTTAGGGAGGGGTATATCGGTAAAGGTTGGTGGGTGAGAATGATTGGCGCCTTATTTCATTTGAAGCAAACTACATAGTTACCTAGTTTTTAAAGAGTTGCTTAAGACAAGGTTGTTGTTTGAGGGAAGCATCTGTTAAATAAGAAAATATGCTTAGTGCGTCATAAGGCTATCAACACAAATTTTCTTTATTATTTATAAATAGACTGGATGGGTGTGAAAACCCAATACTATTTTGTTCATCCATCCATGTTAAGACCATCATCAGCAAAATATAAGAATTTGGCAGTAATTTAAATAGAGGAGGGAATCGTATATAAAGCACCAAGTACTTCACTTTACTTAACAGCTAATCTGTGTTAAAGTGCAAGACCACGGCAATTCACAGAAAAAATTTCAGAGATGTCAGAAAAAGTAGCGATTGAGTTGCAGGAACAAATTGATGATGATAACAATGGTGGTGATGATAATAACGACGATGACCAAATTGAGGTTTTATTAATGACGACAATGAACCTAATATAAGACCACTGGTGTGTATAATGTTTTGTTTTACACCATAGTGAGTGATGAAGTAAAAACTAGGTAAGTTATCCCTGTTTATATTTGTTATAATGAATTACTTTGCAGGTTAATTATTCAGTATATAGATAGGCAATACCTTTGTTTAATTTGTTTTTCTCTTAAGGATGAAGATAAGTTAGCTGATAATACGTTCGCCGTCGAAGATGATGACGAGGAAGTCCTTTTCCTGCTCTAAAGCAGTTTCAAGCTTCTGCCATTTTTTTTTAAACTTTTAAAATATATCTTAGAGAATGAAATTTAATTTTTCCAAAACAATCTGGGGGCTCAAGGCTCCACTGCTCCTCCCTTAGACAAGAGTAGTCAGTGCTCCGTCCTTAAGGATTTTGGCAGTCAATAGTCAATAGTTACTGGTAATTAAATCAATAAGAATTAATATGGGTTTTCCTTGTTTTAAAGAACATTTTTTACATATAAACCAGCTATTTTTCAACAACAGGGTTATAAATAAGATTTTTAACTTTTTAACCTGTTTATACTTTGATATTCTACCTTTAAACCTATACTATAATATTTTTATTTTTTCTCAAGGTCAATATAGCTGTCCATCCTATAACACAAACCCACAGTGTTGGAATCTACTGCTGCTCAAGTAAAAAGTAAACCCAGAGCGTCGTTGTAGAGAAGAGGAATCACATTATATTTGTAGTATATTAAAATGTAAAATGAAGTATATGTAGCATTAATAAAAATGTTATTTAATAAATGATGTTATTAACCTCGAAGGAGATATTGATAACCTTTTTTGGAGTAATTACATAGAAGAAATACGAACAATTTATGACACATCAGATAATGTTTTAAAAATTTTTAGATTTTATTCTTTAACATCAAAAGCTATTATTATTTTTAATGCTGCATCCGTATTATGTTCTATAATATTTCCAGATCAAAATTACAGTTAAATATTAGGTGTAATAACTTTGTCTTTAGTGTCAATAGTTGTTATTAATAATAGGTGTGATATATTATATATAATTCAACTTGTATATTCTAACTATATAATTTCAGAATTAGAATCGTTTATGTACGAAAATATACATGATAATGGTAGAGAAATAAGAGATATTTTAGGTAAAAAAAAAGGATTATAAAAATAAGCTGAGGATTTGAAATATATTGATTTTTCTGGATTTATTGGCGAAATTACAGTTAATGGTTATCGTAAATATATGGGAGAATGGTTTACTACACCGGAAAGTTTAAAATATATAGATTAAACACAAATATTATTATGTTGTCTCATTTATATTGTATGTTTTATAATTATTATTAGTTTACAATTATATAACACGGTCTTTTAACTCTATAGCGATCATGGCTGAGAGAGAATTAATATAGTATACAACTGTACATTGAGGGTTTTATTTGGTAACCCAGCCGCGAGACCCTTCCCTCAGCTACATACTATTCTCTATTAACAACAGAGTAGGGAGTATAAAATATTGTTACCGATACCGATAATAATGTTTTATTAAATTTGGGATTAAAAAAATTACACAACAGTTTCGACTATCACTAGAATCAGCTAAAGGACTAGTGTCAAACCTTTATCCTAGGTAGCACTAAATGCAATAATTCTTTAACGGCGTGATATACGACACTGTAAAGGAAATTTTTTCTTCTATAATCTTAAAGGATCAGTCTTTTGTTTCTAGAGGGAGCTACTGAATCATGGGTGAGGGATCTCCCCAATCCATCGAGAATAATAACTCTGCCCCTAGATAAAATAATATCCCCTAACTAAAAAATCAATAAGGAAACTATCTATTTTACCTATAATTGTGTAAAATTTCCTTACTTTGTGTATAATAATCGATAACAATACTGAAAATCTACCTAGTACTCTCTTCTAAATCTTAATTGGGTCTGTTTTCCCTACTAAGTAAGGGTCCGAATATTATATTTACAAAAAATATAAACCCTACCCAATAATTCCTAAATAAACAACACAAATTGTTTTTTATGGGTAATTTTGGGGGGATATTATCTAATTGACAAGACAAATCAATACCAATCTTCCCCAGAGGAAGATAAGAGAGTTGCATGCAATTTTGGTTTTCTGGGGAGAACCCTTCTATAACAATCCTTTAAATGTAATTGTTATAAAAAGTTGTCCCGTATGGCACAGGATATTTACCCTATCCTTTTAAGCAGACTCCAGCGAAAACCTAAGAAAAGGTAGGACTGTGAATGAATCCACTATAAACCAGTCCCGGTGCACTACATTTGTCCACAATACAAATCAACCCGTAGGATTAAGTGTAATGAATGCTTGTTTTATTGTATACCTTAGAGTCTCGTCTTTGATAGAGTCCCATTGAATTTCAAAAAGAAATTCGACATCGATATCAACGAGGAAAAGTAATAAACAGGAATGTGTTGTATGTATGTAATAATTGTAACTAATGAATTGTTTCGCTCCTCACTGTCTCCTTTTATATTGTTGAAGATAATAAAAGAGGCATGACTCTGGATACGTATAAAAAGTATAGTTTATAAATGTTGGGTGGGTGTTACACAATAGTTCACTAGTAAGGTTGATATTGACTTAGTAGTGGGTGTGTGCACCTATCTCTCCATACGGATAAACACTTTTAAGTGTTTTGTATGTGAGAATCCTTTCTCTTGTAAACACAATTCCATATTAAATAAAAAACAAAAAACAAAAGGAATTGTGTTAGACTTAGGATAAAAAATGAACAAATGATCCCCTTACCCTGGACCTGTAAATTTATATCCCTAAATCCACCCTCTTTTTCCGGACCCTAACTTAATAGTTTACAATAGAAAATATTATACTACTCGAGATTTGTCATCCTGTGGTCTCCAAGTTTAAATCTCTTTCTAACTTTTAAAAGTTTGAGTGTGTATAAATATAGATCTTAAAATTAATCCACAAACTTTATCCTCATCCACCTTTATAATTTCTCATCCATCTGAAAACATAACAAAATAGTAGTTTTTCCCACTCAGTTTTACTTAGTAGGAATTAAAAAATCACGACACGAAAAAAGATATCCGCCCCCACCCACCCAAACCCAAATAATATTAGCGGCTCCCATTTTAGTTCTGAAAAGCTGAAAAGATAAAAATGTTTGCCTTGTCTTTTTTTTCACTTTTTTGTTGTTTTTATTATAATAATTCACAAATAGTTTATCATTTCACATTGATATTTTTGAAAGTTAAAAATATTTAGTTACTGAACGAACACAGTATTCCTTATCCCACTATCAAAGTTTTCTTTCAAAATTGCCTCCCATCCAGTTTATAAACCTTATACTTCCTTTATTTACAGTATCATTTACTATCCAGGAATATGAATTATTAAGAGTCACTTACTATTCAGACATATCTACACATAATATATCTTTTGTTCTGGTTTTCAACGACACAAATATTTGCTAACAAAATTAAAAGCTATTTAAATTGCCTTCCTCCTTAGAAAAAATTTTCCTTGTAAATATACTTGTTTAACTTTTTTAAATGTTCCACCACCCTTTGTTACAAGAAATACTCTTAAGATTTAAATTGACTCCCACCCAGTTTAAAATTTACCCAATTTAGAAAGTTTACACATTTCCACATTTCATTAATTTACAGATCTTTTACCTTGATTATTATAAAAAATACAATTTTCATAGAATATTTCACTTTTATAATAAAAATAAGCATTGTTCGAAATTTGTTTTTCACATTAATAAATAAAAAATATTTCTTACTTGAACACAGAATATATATGGAGAGAGAATTGTTGTGTTGTTAGTATGATACGATAGGGATAGGGATAAAAAAGGTAATTTGAAAATTGGAAAGTTCCCTTTATACAGAACTTTTTATTAAAAAAATTGTAAGAAAAATGTTTATAAAGGATTTTATATTTTTTTACTCATATATTTTACAAAATAATTGGTGTCTAGATTTAATAACACTAGAGATTAGTTTTAAAAAACATCAATTTTTATACTTTTTAGAGAGGTTTTGCAAAACGATAAAATCTAAATAAAAAAACGTTATTTTAAATTTCACACAACTTGGATGGAGAGAAATGATACATTAACAGAATGTCTAATGAATATTATTTCTGATAAATTTATTCATTTAGAATTACTTTTCTATACACTAATTTTTAATTATGAACATGTGAACATACATGTTAAAATTTTAGCGCAAGGAAATGAGATCTTTGCACCGCTTTATGGTGAATTAATTTTATTTCAATGTAGAAAATATTCTAGAAAACAATATATTATCGGAGGTGTTTTATAACATGTCATGCTAATGTATTTTTACATATAATTGCTCGAAATTTTTTTCATACACAATTAGAAAAAAGATGTATTATAGATTGTCTTATCTTATTCCATCATTTTCTTGATGTAAAGTTATATAAAGGATTATTTCAACGAGGATGAGGGGGCAATATTATTTATTTATTGTTTTTCTTTATAGGATGAAGATAAGTTTGCTGATAAAACCAAGAACAAGAAAAATTGGAGCTGGTGGATGTTCGTCCCACAAGAACAACTTATTAGGTGTTATAGTGTGTGTTACCTTTTTTTTATTTAGTTTATGTGTTTTGTGTTATACATTATATTTGTCATTTGATTTAGATAAAATATGCCTCAAAAATGAAAAAAATTACCATTCTCCGAGACTACATAGAACAAAAGTAAAAAAATAAAGCGCTTAGACTGTGCTGTGTTCTGGTCTTGACAACTAGTTTATCTGTGCTACTCATATGGCAAACAACTGGAACAAACACAAATCCCTGACTGCCAACAAAAAAACATACGCGTTCGGTGTCACATATGTAACTAGAAGAAAAGAGAACTTCCATTTAAACATTCATTTAACAGAAAAGCCCTGGCTGCACTGTTTAGAGAAACATATAATCAACGACCTCACCAGCAAGAAACATATGTACTGTGCATCATAGCCCCCCAGTTTTACTTTTCTGGAAAAACTCTGTTTACAATTAGATACTTGTTCAAATGCCACCTGGCCGGATGTGCGTAGTAAGTCCCTAGTGTATCATAGCCGCCCAGTTTTACTTATCTGAAAAAACTCTGTTTATATTTAGATACTTGTTCAAATGCCACCTGGCCGGATGAGGGGTAGATTCCCAGTGCATCAGTTACATATACTTTGTTCAAATTTGTTTTTCATCTTACATTACTGACAGAATATATATATATGGAGAGAGAATGTTTGTGTAGTTAGATGTGATAGGGATATAATAGAGGATTGGTGTCTAGATTTAATAACACTAGATATTAGTTTTAATTTTTAAGACAAATTCGTATACTTTTTAGCTGCAAAAACGACAAAATCTAAATAAAAAAAGTTGTTTTAATTTTCACAGGTACTTATTTTAGGATATACTTTCTTAGGGGTTTTATAAATGGAATGGTAGCAGCAGTTTTAATGTATATATAATTAATTGTTTTGAAATAGTAAATAGTTCAGTATTACTTTTGAAATAGAGAATGTAGTAATCTACATTGTTATCTTTATAGGATGTATGACAAACTTTCTAGGAATAATATGCAGCCAGACAAATCATAAGTTTGTTGATAATGCCCAGGAACAAGTTAGTAAATAAAACATTATGTTAACTTTCTTGGGTGTTGGGGTATTTTTTATTTATGTTTGTAAAAATGTTTTTAACACACTAATAGTAAAGTCTAAACAATAAATGTTAGTCTGAAAGGTGAGTTTTTTATAATACCCTAGAGTTGTAATATACATTAACAATGGTTCCTTGAGTTTGTTTCTTAAATTTGTTGTCAATCCCTGAGAGTTTATAACAAAAGTAAAAAAATAACGTTTTAAAGCACTTAGACAGTATAAATAGTCGGTACTCCGTTCTTAGATTGTTATTCTGTGCTGTGCTGTCGTCTTGGCAACCAGTTATCTGTACTACTCCGGTAACATGGCAAAAAACAGGAATAAACACAAATCCTTGACTGCCAACAAAAAAAACGCGTTCGCTGTCACATATGTAACTATGTCATGAGAAGAAAAGAAAACTACAAATACCATTAAAATACTCATTAAACAGAAAAGTCCAATAAGTGTAAGAAATGTAACAAGGAATATAGCTGGTCGCACTGTTTAAAGAACCACAAATGTACCTTTACTAATAAGCTACCTGATGCTATAAATTTGCTCGAGTCAAAAGAGAAAGAAGAGAAGAATATTTACTACTCCAAATGACCACCAAAGATGCCCAAGTCCAATGACAACCCAGATATAATGTCCAAGTCCAAAGAGGAAGATGAGTACATGCTAGATTTTATAATCAGTCATAAAAGTGGAGAAAAAATATATAAAAATGGCAAAAATGGTATACACACATGGGGCTATGTATACAATAGATCTTCTTCTACATCAAAAAGCTGGAGATGTAGCTTCTGCAACAGTAAGATAGAAATATTTAAAAAAAACAATCAATATACCATAACCACAAACCATCTTACATTTGCATTGTGTGAATGTAAAAATGGCTATATAATATAGGTATATATTTAAAAAACTACTAAATACAGAGGTAAGTTATCCATAAGCTGGGACTCAGGGTCCTCTCATTGTAAGTAACAGTGCTCTGCCCTCTTAGACAGGGGTAGTCAGTGCTCCGCCCTCAAGGGTCCACCGCCACACCATGACACTCGAGAACTGCACCTCGGCGAGGAAAGATCTTTCTGCTCCCGAGGTACTACGTGAACCTGACAATGTTCACCTGTAACCAGGCGAAGGTCGTTAGACTGTACCCAGTCAACTGCCCTTCGCGCAAGCAACTAAACCTCCTTGTCCTGAGGAAGTTTCTTGACTCCTCAGGAATAACGGGGGTAACAAGGGTCGTCCGCAGAGACAGTGGTACACTTATCGTCACCTTCGCGGAGTGGGGACAGGCCCAGCAAATAGCCAACATAACAGAAATTAACGGGATCCAGATACTATTGGAAGCTCGCAGAGAGGACAACTTGGTGTTGGGAGTCATCTCCCACACCGAGATTGAACATCATGAAAAAGAAGAACTCGCTCAGCTGAAAGAAGACCAACAAGAAGTTACAATGCCAGAGGTACGGCCATCTGGCGCGCAAGTGTCGTGCTCGAGAGGTCTGTTGCAGTTGCGGGACACCCGGGCACCAGGACACCACCTGCTCGGCGGCCGCCAGGAAATGCGCAGCTTGTGGTGGCCCTCACTCCTCCTCCGACCGGGAGTGTCCCAAGTGGAGGGAGGAGTGTAGGGTGGGTAAGCTGCAAAGTAAGGAAAAACTGAGCTACAAGGAGGCTCTCCTTGCAGTGAAAACTGAAGAAAAGAGGAATCAAGACTCGAACAAGACCACAAAAAATAAAAATCAAGATCCCAAGAAGACCACAGAAAAAAAGAAGCCAAAATTAAACAAGACCGAAGAAAAAACGATATATTAACATTAACAGTAACACCGTTTATAGACATTTACGAGAATATACCAGAACAAGACCAAGAAGAAGAATGGAAATTGAAAAGTAAAAGAAAAAACAACAAAAGGAAGAAGTCCAAAGAAAATGACTCTGCAAACAAACAGCTTCGGCCGAAATAGCCTAACGGCGAAGTGGTCTGTAATCCCCAATACAAGTACAAGGTCATGGAACGTATGATAAAACGTAGGCTAATGTATTTTTTGGAAAGTAACAGCTTATTGAGTGATCGACAGTGTGGTTCCGCCAAGGTAGAAGCACACTAGATCATTAAATAAGTCTTGAAGCTGACATCTCAAAAGCTCCTTGCAGTAAAGAAACACTAATTGCAGTATTCCTAGACATAGAAAAAGCTTTCGACATGACATGGCGGACTGGCCTCATGATGACGCTCCAGGCCTTGGGTCTGAGACGTAATTTGCCAATTTTCATAAGAATTTTTTTGCAAGACAGAACTTTTTCCGTCAAATTAAAACGTAACGCAAAGTCAGACACATTTGTCCTAGAAAACGGAGTTCCACAAGGCAGCGTTTTGGGCCCAATATTATTTCTCATAATGATTAATGATTTCCTATCACCAGCACCCAGCATAAGTGACCTCAAATTCTCCTCGTTTGCTGACGATTGCGCAATCTGGCGCTCCTCTCGGGTCGAGAGACAATCTGCACAAAGGGTGCAGGCCGGCCTAAAAGCCGCTGAACAGTGGGCAATACAAAGGGGATTTAGGTTTTCAGTTGAGAAGACAGTAGGAGTAGTCTTCATTAAGAAACGTGACATTAATAATCCAGTATTAAAATTAAATGATACTCCTATTAAATTTCAGACTTCAGTAAAATTTCTCGGTGTATATTTTGACCGGAATTTAACGTGAAAAAACCACATTAACGAGCTTGAAAGCAGATGTCTTAAAGTCACAAACATCCTGAAAGTTTTATCAGGTACTACATGGGGAGCCGATAGGAAATCTTTATTTATGGTGTATATGACCCTGATCAGATCGAAACTTGATTATGGATGCCAGTTGTATGCTTCTGCATACAACATAATTATAATATCAGAACTGCATCTGAAAGCAGTGCCTTGTTCGTTCATGTTAGGAATAATAATCACTCCATTGCTTGGAAAAAAAGCTTAGAAGTATTCAAATCATCTTGTGTCACAGAAAGACTTCTGGTTGAAGCTAGTTTGATTAAGGAATTAAAATCAATAAACCTTAGTGATGGTCAGTTCAAAACTGATAATATGTTACATAAATTTATTTGTCAGTGGCCCAAGGTTAAAAATGCTTTGAAAACCTTTGATCTAGATGTATGATAGTAATTTTGTGGGTCCCTTATTTCTGACCTGACCTGGCTAGTCACGTCACCCCCCTTCTCTTAAGCTCCTCTACGTGTGTGTTGGTGTGGGGATTAGTGGATGACATCATTATGACCTGACCTCATGTTTTTAAGGTCACCCTGTATGTTTAAGCCTCTCTCTGTCCATGTAGTCCAGTTGCCTCTGAAGATGTCTTGAATAAAGACGAAAGCTAAGGTGCTCCGTTGTTTCCATTTTCCCGTGTGATTTTATCAAGATATATACATACATACATACATGCAAGTAAATCACTGTAGGTGCGCGTGATCTAGGTATATGCTGATAACCACAAGGAAAGAAGAACACACACACACAGCACACACACACACACACACACACACACACACACATATATATATATGTATTCTTATAACCACAAGGAAAGAAGAAAACACGAAGTTCCCAAGCGCTTTCGTGTAATTCACATCTTCACCCCTGAAGATGTGAATTACACGAAAGCGCTTGGGAACTTCGTGTTTTCTTCCTTCCTTGTGGTTATCAGCATATACCTAGATCACGCGCACCTACAGTGATTTACACACATATATATATATATATATATATATATATATATATATATATATATATATATATATATATATACTGTATATGAGCGCGGGCCGCAGCTACTTACTGCTGAGCCACCTAGACCACCATTTGTAAGAGCGCTCACCACAAGCTGCCACCCTGTAAGGGCTTGGCACTCTTACAACAACTTACGTGAATACTCTGCGCCTGGTAGCGTGACGTGAGAGGAAGGCCCATGGGTACATGTAAATATAGTATCAAGTATTAGGGAAAGAACAACGGTGAATACAATAGGTGAATCATAGACCCATATACAAATACAATGTTTATTAAACACAAAAATGGTTACAGAAAAGAAGTTGTAAGCACCCAAAACAGGAACTCCTGGTACCATTCCCTCAGGTTCAATTTACTTGCACCACTACTGGGTGTACACACACCAAAACACACAAACTCTTACAGCACCTTAGTACCAATAAAACCAGTGGCACCTGCCAGTACAACACTCAATACCCAAGGGGCAACACTCCAGCGGCCGCCATGGGAGTCTCATCACCAAGTGACACCTTCCAACCAACTCCGATAATTTCGGTAGGCTAACAACACCACACAAATAGCCCTACTGAGCTATGTACTGTACTCATCCACCAATGATGGGGCTGGCAGTTGTTTGGGGGCTTCACGGGGGCATGGCGTCAGGGTAATCCACTACTAGCTATGGGCCCCATAGGTGGTAGGAGCCTCTGACGGTTGGGGTTCACGGGGACACCCGACTCCACTGGACCTCAGACATCTCCCAAGACTAGTGGATGCGTCATCCACGCTACAGACACGGCCTAGGCTGCGATAGGGACCTGTGGGTGGAGGAGCTTTCTGTTTATAAAGAACCTCAACGTTTCAAAGGGACATTAAGGACACAAGATACTTCACTCAAAGCACATTAACTACATTACTGTAACACTTGCAATCAAACTATTAATCAGGTCAAATCACTTAAAAATGAAGAATTACAGCACAGAGAAGGTGGAATAACCTTTCTGTGGGTGGAGGAGCGTGGCGCTTACTGGTTTGAAAACGAACCGCGGCCTCCCGCCCACGCTAAAGTCACGGATTCCACCTACTCAACCATTTCACTCAATTACTGAGTAGTTTCATTCCCTACTATTATCTTTACAAACAATGCTCTGACTGAGCTATCAAAAGCAAGAATTAAATTGATTGCAAAAAGGTTGGATGGCAACAGGTCCCAACACGCAGTGCCTTGTGTTACGACAGTGTCGTATTTTTCCATTTTTTTTATATAACATGCTTCCATGTTGTTCCATATTATTCCTGCAATAATGTGTTATATTTACTATCATAATCTAGTCACCTTACCCTGTGCTGCTAAAGTTTTAACTGTTATTATTTGTTCAGGCATATCTTATTTTATAAGCATTCTTTCTCTCTAACGACCATCTGCATCGTTAAACGACCCACCGGTGGGTTTTGGGCGGGAATTGGCCTTATATAGAGTGGTCCACCAACTGACGGTGTTCAGTTCAGTCCTCTTGTCATACAGTTCACATCCTTTGAGTGACACACGTCACCTGTTACTTATACTAAATTTATTTGTGTTGTTCCTGTCGCCACCAATATGGTATATCTATGTAATAATAATAATAATAATAATAATAATAATAATTAACGGTTTATTGAAAAAGTTCTGCAGCCCGAAGGCTTATTACATACATTGGTGGTTTAACAAAAGCCTTCATTAGAGAAAGGTAAAGGAACATACAGTGGACATTCAGATTAATGTAGGTGTTGAGCAGCAAATTCGTAGTGTAGTAACTCTCTCCCAGATGGTGTTAGGAGGGACCTATGTGGTGTCGTAGTTCCCTCAGATGGTGTTATGAGGGACCTGATGTGGTGTAGTAATTCCCTCACAGATGGTGTTATGAGGGGCCTCACGTGTAGTAATTCCCTCACAGATGGTGTTACGAGGGGCCTCACGTGGTGTAGGAACTCCCTCACAGGTGGTGTTATGAGGGGCATCACGTGGTGTACGAATTCCCTCACAGATGGTGTTATGAGGGACCTCACGTGGTGTAGTTATTCCCTCACAGATGGTGTTATGAGGGACTTGACGTGGTGTAGTAACTCCCTCACAGATGGTGTTATGAGGGGCATCACGTGGTGTACGAATTCCCTCACAGATGGTGTTATGAGGGACCTCACGTGGTGTAGTTATTCCCTCACAGATGGTGTTATGAGGGACTTGACGTGGTGTAGTAACTCCCTCACAGATGGTGTTATGAGGGGCATCACGTGGTGTAGTAATTCCCTCACAGATGGTGTTATATGAGTGAGGTGTGGCCCCAGGCCTTCCTATCATAGACGGATTAACACATCCCTGGTTGTTGGGTCTCACGGGCCGTTATCACTGGGTACCTGGGACCTCACTGTGTGAAGGTTAACTTGAATATGACTTTTACTGTTGAGTTGTTCTCACTGACTTAAGCACTGTTCACCAATGTTCACCTCTGTTTAACACTGGTTCCATTCCTTTCCTAAATGAAATTGTAACTTCTGGCGAGAACTTGTTGATATTCCGGTGGGGAGAAGTGGTTCAGGGGAGGGGGTTGGTATGGGCCGACTTAACAGTTGACCTGGCTGCTCCGAGAGGAGCGCCAGGTACGTCTTGCCCCTTCCGTGGTCAAGGATGTGAGTACCTATTTATGTCTTTACTTATGTCCATCAGTATTTGCTTAGTTACATTTAAGTAATTCAGTGTTTCACGTTAGTTAATTTCAGTGTTAGTTTTTATATGTTTATACGCTTTATTTTTATCCCTTTTGATGTTTCGATGTTAAGTATCATTTGTGTCTTAAAAGTTTCGATGGTGAATCAATTTGTTGTGACAGCCTACGAGGCTCTTTATTGTGTTAACATTTAATTAATTAAATTCTTAAAGGTTTACTTTATTTATTTTTATTCACTTTTAATTTACTTCACTTTTTTTGTTTGGTTACGCCTAGAACCTGGATATTAAAGTAAATTAACAGACTGCGTTACACTTGCTATAAACCTTAGAAGCAAATTCAAAAGGTTCCCTTCAGAATATTAACTAATTCCTATCCTGATATGGAAGGTTTCTAAGTCCCGGAATCATTTTTGTCATTCTTCGCTGCACCGACTCTAGTGAATTTATATCCATTCTATAATAGGGGCACCAGAACTGAACCGCATAATCGAGGTGCGGCCTAACTAGCGCAAGATATAGTTGCAATAAGACCTCTGCACTCTTGTTACTTACACCTCTAGATATAAAACCCAATACTCTGTTTGCCTTATTTCGAACATTAACGCACTGTTTTCTAGGCCGTAGGTCCGGGCTTACAAGTACCCCTAGGTCTCTTTCACAAGTCGACTTCTCTAGGTTGATGTTGTTAAGACTGTATACATTATAAGTATTTGTTCTTCCAATATCAAGTACGCTGCACTTGCTGGTGTTGAATTTCATTTGCCATTTTTCAGACCACCCCTGCAGTTTATTTAGATCCTCCTGTAATGCATTTGCATCCTGCCCTGAATTAATTTGCCGCCCTATTTTGGTGTCATCCGCAAACTTGCTTATGTCACTGCTGATCCCAGTATCTAAATCGTTTATGTAGATTATGAACAAGAGTGGGCCTAGTACTGACCCCTGGGGAACCCCACTGGTTACACGGCCCCACTCAGATTTAACACCATCTACGCTGACCCTCTGCGTTCTATCGGTGAGCCATGATTTTATCTAATTTAAAACTATCCCCTCGGTACCATGAGCCTTAATTTTTCTCAGAAGCCTCTGATGCGGTACTCTGTCAAATGCTTTGCGGTTATTAGAGGCGCCAGTGCTATACCCTGGGACAGGCCTTGGAGTTATGTTTCACAGTGTGGTCGTATGTGTTTGTTAATAATTACCCCATGTCGGTGTTTGTATCAGTATTAGTGTATTGGGAGTAAGGACAAGGAACTGGTCCTGCTATGTAATGTATTGTGACACCAGTAAGAGTGTGCACGGTAAGAGTGTAATATCTGAGTAATTGCTGTTGAGTAAATAAGAAAATAAGTAAATAAGAAATACGGAGTCTGCAATTGTAACGACCACGGTCGTACACGTCAGTTAACGCCAAAATCAAATGATTCATATTACGCTCAATAGCCCACAAAACATGTACCTCTGCTTTTATTTTGAGTCCTCCATCTGAGGAGTCCGTTTTCTCATCACTTCAAGACGCCTCAGTCCTCCGTTATCCCATTTTCTCTGACTTACTGAAATCAACCTCTCTATAAAATGAATTTGAATGTGAGAGAGAACACCCTGGTTTTGAGTCAGCTTAGATATGTCTGTTTACAGTTGAAACATTCAAGATCTATTGTGAGTGGTGTTGAACGCTTCAACTGTCCTTATTGTTAATAAGACCGCGTACCAACGGTAAGGAGGCGTACCATATGTCCCAACGGGATGAAGAAAATGTACGAGTTGAGACTGGGTGTGAGAAGGACCTAGGTGTGTATGTTGACAATGAGCTGAAGTTCTCGGGCCATTGTGAGAAGAAGGTAAATCAGGCAAATAAATTATTGGGTCTTATAAGAAGGTCGTTCAGATATCTAGACGGTCCGTCCCTCGTGATGATCTTCAGGAGTGAAGTGCTTCCCCATCTGGAGTACTGTCACCCCATCTGGTCACCCGAGATATGCTAGGGACTGTCAGTTGGTTGAAAATGTTCAAAGGAGGGCCACCAAACTGGTGCCTGCACTTCGGCACCTCAGCTACCCTGAGAGATTGGAGCGCCTGAACTTGCCTAGCTTATACTACAGACGGGCAAGGGGGGACCTAGTTGAGGTTTATAAGCATCTCAGGGGGCACTACTCAGTTGAGTGTCCTTACTTGGAGCTGGCGGACGCTCGCCCCACAAGGGGTCACAGCTCAAGATTGAAGAAGCCGCAAGTCCAGAAAACCGTGAGGGCAAACTTTTTCGGAGTGAGGGTTGTAAACTCTTGGAACAATCTGCCAGAGAGTGTTGTGACGGCACCGAGTGTGAGCTCTTTCAAGAGGAGACTTGACCGGCGCTGGAGCGGGTTCAGGTACATTCAGGAGCCGGTGCACGCCCAGTATTTGCCAACAGTGCGTGACAGAGACGTGACCGATCGCCCGGGCGGCTAGCGAGCCGACCTTTTGGTGAACAATATAAAGGAAAAGAGACGTGACCGATCGCCCAAGCGGCTAACAAGCCGATCAGTGGCGAAGAGGATAAAAGTAAAAAAAAAAGTAAAAAAGAGTGTTGAGTCTGCCAGGACAAGCGATACCCATCGGTTTCGTTCCCTAAGAATACCCATGAGTTTCTGATCGCTACTGAAGTTATGTTATTTTGTCGCCCCGACATCAGAGAATCTGATGTTTGTAGTTTAGTTAGAGTCAGTTGTCTATTTAAGAAAGTCATTAATTTCCTGAATTATTCTGTCAACTGGTATAATCTCCAAGATCTAACGTCTCCCTGTGAATAACTCCTTGTTCGCCGCAGGCCTGAGTTTGCAGAATTGATGTTATCAACGTGTACATTCCACCTTTTCCTGGCAAGCTCAACCTCAGATTAGATTATATGAATAGACATAGGAAATTACCCTGATCAGGAATACCGGAGTTCATAATTAAGTATACGGTGATCCAAAATGGTAGAGAAGGTATGTTGTTGGTAAGATTGACCTTTCTGGCATGAATATGGAGGCCCAAGCTGCCAGCAGGTGCACGTATATACCTCTACACGAGGGAGAATCACGCATTCGTGACTCTTCCTCAACGTATCTCCAGGTATGGTTATGTGTGTTCCCCGCCGCCTAGTAATTCAGTTTAACTTAGTCATTTTTGCGAATATCAGTGTTCATGTTTCAACATAGTACCTTCAGTGCCAATTAAGTCAAGTAAAGTAGAGCTCCAGCTATCGTCTGAACCGGTGCCAGACGTATGTTGTGTATAGTGAAGTTAAATATTCACGCATTCGTGACTCTTCTTCCACGTCTACAGGCCAGTGTGTTGAGCTGAATACTCATCGGCTACCGTGGGTCGGTAGCCGAGTTGGACGATGCCGTTAATTCGACAGGATTAAACTGGGAAATCCTTTTCCTGCAACTTAGGCGGCAGCTCCCTTGGCGTGTGTCGGTCTACAACCGACCCCCTGACAGCGATCTTCATTTGTTATGGAGACACTTGGGATATATACCCCGAGGCACTCCTCACAGTTACACGGGCCTAAGTATTATTGTATCTTGATTGAGGGATTAACTAACAGATGGAAATCCCAGGTTAAGCAGTGAAACCATAAATGTGGATATTACCAGGAAATATGTTATGTGAGTTGAGTACATGAACTGAAGGAAAAGTATCATGTTCATGACGATAGAACGTGAGGTTATAATTTGATTTGGGATAATGTCAAGTGTGTCATATTATCCACTTGCAGTAACAATGGAATAATATATTGATTGTTAAATGTTGCAACCAAGAATTGAAGATGTAGTTTGTTACTTGTAAAAGTAAGACCTGAGGGTCCAGTGATATCTTGTGTATAATTACTGAATCTCATTTGTTAGAGGAATAATACCACAATTGTCTAACGAAGTAATAAGTATTTGGAGGTATTTAATGAGGTAATAGTTCTTGAAGTGTTTGATGACTTAATAAGTTAATTTCGGTTCTGTTTAGCCTGAGTGAATCTAAGATGCATCTTCTCCACTCACTGTGTTAATAAACATTGAATTAGTAAACTACGAGTATCACCACTCTACTCCTTCTAAACATTGGTTCCCAGAAAATAATACTTATTCACGTGCCTATGCATCTACCACACTACCCAAAACCCTTCCATGAGTTATGTTATATAATGAAAAGTCTGGATGGTGGCAGCTACCCTTTGTAAGTATAAAAAGTGTTATACAAAGAATAACATGGTTCCCCAGACTAACCCATGTATAAGAAAGACATAAAACAAAGTATACTTCAGAAAGGTAAGATCATTGAAACTGAGAATACAATCTATATGAAAGGAAGAGAAAAGAAAGAACAGTGACTTGGAAAACATAAGTAGAGAAGCATAAGAGTTAATTATATAAGAATATATAAGAATATAAGGTATATGGAGGTAAAGAACATATAAGAATATAAGTAAGAACATATAAGAATAAATATATATGGAAAGAATGGAAGACGAATAAGTATATAAAACAGGGTACTCATTGGAAGAAGGCTACACAGAACAAATAAGTATATGAGTAAATAGAATACTAACAGAAAAGAGTAGCTGGATGGTAAATTATTGAAAAGAGAAAACTCGGCCCGTTACACAATAAGCCCAGGAGTTGAACCTGGTAATTATACAGTATGTTAATATCTATTTTCTCCTTTGATTTTATATTAATAAACTTATTCTTTGAGTATTTTAGGAGTATTCATTTCTCCCTTAGTAGCTACCTTTGTTTCCGTCCAAGTGACCCTGATATCAGAATTACACTACCCATGTGCCTAGACCATCGACATGATACCAAAATGAACTGAAGTAAGTAGAAAGAATAATTGAAAGAACTAAGACATGTTGTGGTTTCACCCTTCTTTCCACTTATCGATCTGGTCAATGAAAAACCTAACCCAACGCCTAGTCCACTCTGCCCGCTAACTAACGAGTTACAGACTGTCCAGAGGGGGTCTGGTGGCAGCGACCCTTAGTAAGTAAGATTAGTTAAGTATTTCTCCTTAGAATTAGTGACACCAGGCTGGTAGTATACTCTTAGCACTCTGGGATTCACCATATCCGGGCTGGGACTCTTATGGACCTTTAGCTTTGACAGTGTATTTCTACTGTAATTCCCTCTTATGTGAACACAATGTGGGTCAGTACTGTGTCTAACCGTCTGTCCTCAAACGCAGGAAGGTTAATCGCAGCCTCTCTTGTGAACACCGAGGAAAAGAAGTTCTTCAATGCCTCAGCTTTATCCTGATCAGAATCTGCGTAACTACCATCATCAAGCCTCAGGTCTGATACTCCTACTCACGTTTTTAATTTCGACTTTGCATAGCGGTAAAACGCCTTTGAGCTTGACTTGACCTCGCTTGCAACCAGCCCCTGGCACTCCTTTTCAGCCCTTCTACATTCTATCTACTGTACTCCCTGACTTAACACTGACCTGTGGTAGCATGGCTCGAGTGGAAGTCACGTTGAACTGTACTAATGGTACCAAGATATGGGGAAGAAAATACAGGTGGTCACTGTAGGAAAATATTATCTCTAATATATAATAAAAATGCTTTATTACAAAAATGCTAGACTTCTAATTACTTCAAGTACACATAACAACCATGAGTAACACTCATGCACTTCTCAACAAGGTAAAGTACATCTATCGCAGTCACTGTAGTGGTCACGTTTGTGCAGTAAGTCCGGTCAACACTTAATTTTTCATATTATGCGACATAGCCCACAAAATATATGAAACGTTTGAGTCACCCACTAGCAACGTTCGTTCTCTATTCATTTCAGGATGTCGAAGTTGTCCATTTTCTTTTGTCTATTCGCTTAGGGACTCAAGTATTTTTTTAAATAAATCAGGATGCTCAAAGAATTTACAGTTATGAGTGGAGGAATTTATTGTACAGTCAAGTAGGTATACCCACAAGGAGAGGAAAGACTCTGGAATCTAGATGTATTGAGTAAATGTTGGAGGTATCTTGTATGTTATATGTCAAGTATTTTGTGTTACGATATTATGTGTTGAGAACACTGTTTCCCAGCTGAAAATCTTATGTACAGTGTGTTCTTACGAGGCTGAAGTCATTTTGTTTTGATATATGTACATTAGAGAATCCGATGGAAACAGAAAGTGTTGTCAGTCTTGTATTTTAGAAGTTAGATATTTATCTGAAATGCAAACACAAAACGTATTTATCGCTCAAGTTAAATGGAAAGTCTCAGTTATCTGCTTCCCCCACTCCCCCCCTCCCAGTACTGCTGTTCTAAGAATTTGTCGCTAGTTTGGTTCTTGTCTTTGAGAGCTCAGTCACTACTTAGTTTGAGAAGTGATACTTAGAAAGAGTAATATGAGTTCGTAGCCTCATTTTCAAACACCGCTGTGTAGAATAACTTTGGCTGTCGATTTGCTTTGTTTAAGTGACTCCTTGGCAACTCACTTTTACTTTTATCCTCTTCACCACTGATCGGCTTGTTAGCCGCTTGGGCGATCGGTCACGTCTCTTTTCCTTTATATTCTTCACCAAAAGGTCGGCTCGCTAGCCGCCCGGGCGATCGGTCACGTCTCAGTCACGCACTGTTGGCAAATACTGGGCATGCACCGGCTCCTGAATGTACCTGAACCCGCTCCAGTGTTGGTCAAGTCTTCTCTTGAAAGAGCTCACACTCGGTGCCGTCACAACACTCTCTGGTAGATTGTTCCAAGAGTTTACAACCCTCACTCCGAAAAAGTTTGCCCTCACCGTTTTCTGGACTTGCGGCTTCTTCAATCTTGAGCTGTGACCCCTTGTGGGGCGAGCCCTCATCGGACACCATGCAACCTTACCCAAGGAGGCTCAACTGGCGTGGGTAACTGTGCCAGTCAAGCCCTACTGCAGACCGAAACGCTGTTACAAATGCCAGCACTACGGACACACTGTCAACAAGTGTGAGGCGCAGGAGGACACCTGCTCCCTGTGCGGCAGCCCCGGACACCGCTACACGGTCTGCCCCAACACAGTAAAAAAATGCGCTGCCTGTGGCGGCCCACACTCCTCCACCGATCGGACCTGCCCGAAATGGAAGGAGGAATGCAGGATAGCCAAGGCTCGACTCGACAAGAAACTGAGCTACAAAGAGGCCCTCCTTGCTGTATGCTCCCAAGACAAGAAAAAACCAGCAGAAAAGAAAAACCAAGAAAAGAAACCCGCCACACAGAACCAAGAACACCACGAGGCCCGTGGAGCTGAAGCCCACGTGGTCAACCTCACCGTCTCCGACTTCTTCCACACCTATGAGGACTTAAGACACGAGGAAGACGAACAACAAGACCCAAACACTAATGAATGGACACTTCAAGAGAGCAAGAAGAGGAGGAGAGTGAGAAGAAAATCTACATCAAGCTAAGAAGAATACCAAGACATTTCCTCCACACAAGAAAACAACACACACAATCAAGCCGAACCAAGCACTGAGAATCCATGGCCCAATCCAACACGCACCTGACGCTAGCCTGACTCTGTCCTGTCGCCTCCTGGCCGCGTTGCTGCTGCCTCCAACTTATACTCCCTCACGCAAGCGGTGTTTAGCCACTGCACCTATTCTCTCCTAGTAAAAATCACTTCAATCCTCCCTTTATTCTTCCCCTGAACCTCCTTCCCCCCTGTCACTACCATTTCATGTTCATGTTCCAGGGAGACCACTCTACACTCGGCTACTGGACCAGCAACATCTCTCACAGCTCCACACCACCCAGCTTCCTAAGAAACCTCCTCGCCCTACAGGACCTCTGAGCAAGTTTCTCCTCACCTAGTCACTCCTAAGCACTGCGCTGTACAACAATATATATACAGAAAGCGCATTGTGAGTTTCTATCCTACCTCATTCCTGAGTGTGAGATATCTACATGTACGTACGTTTTGTGTGCCCAATAATAAGAGACTTGACAACTGGCCACATACAGTACGCTACAGGCGAATCCTAAGCGAAATAACGTCTGACGACCTCTACAAAGAAAGCTGGTCAACGGTTCCCTTCAGGTTAATTAACTAATTCCATAGTTAACATCCATACAACAATTTCACTATGAGTATCAGGGTCTCTAATATTCATAGGAGAAAAAGAGCTTACAAGTCTCGGTAGGTGAAAAAGAGTTTACGCGTCTCGGACAACAAAATACGGCATCTGTATAACTACGTCAATGATACAGAGAAAACGGAGAACGTTCCCACTGGGAAACTCAGAACGGTTTACAGGTTTTGTAAGCGTGTAGCGTAATATGAATTATTGGGTTTTTACAGGCTAGCCGTCATTACGATCATGACAACCCCTTCTGAGGCGAGCGTCCGCCAGCTCCAGGTAAGGACTCTCGACTGAGTAGTGCCCCTTGAGATGTTTATACACCTCAATAAGGTCACCCGTTGCCCGTCTGTAGTATAAGCTAGGCAAGTTCAGGCGCTCCTTTCTCTCAGGGTAGCTGAGGTGCCGAAGTGCAGGCACCAGTCTGGTGGCCCTCCTTTGAACATTTTCAACCAACTGACAGTCCCTACCATATATTGGGGACCAGACGGGGTGACAATACACCAAATGGGGAAGCACTTCACTCTTGAACATCGTTACCAGGGACGGACCGTCTAGATATCTGAACGACCTTCTTATAATACCCAATAATTTATTTGCCTGATTTACCTTCTTTTCGCAATAGCCCGAGAACTTCAGCTCATTGTCAACATAGACACCTAGGTCCTTCTCACATTCAGTCTCAAATAGTGCAGTTTCTTCATCCCGTTGGGATATATGATACGCCTCCTTACCGTTGGTATGCCCCAGGTGCATCCTCTTATACTTCATGACATTGAATCTCAGCAGCCATTTCTTCGACCGTTCTTAGAGCCCACAGAGGTCCTTCTGCACCTCTTCACAGTACCCTTGATTTCCCGAAATAACTAGGCGTCATAGGCAAACATTTGTATGGAGGAGTGTACATTGCCAGGCATGTCATTTATGAAACAAACAAACAACAGCGGGCCCAATACACTGCCCTGTGGTACCCACTTGTGACAAGTACAGATGAGGATTTCGTGCCATTAATCACCACACAATGCTTAGGGTCATGTAGAAAGTCTTCTATCCACGTCGGGACATTTCCCCCGAATTCCGTACCCTTCCAGTTTAATTTTCAGCCTTTCGTTGGGTACACTGTCGAAATCCTTGGCAAATTCTAGGTAAATACTGTCGATATTACCACCCGTTCCAGAATATGGGTCCAAATATCCAATACCTTGAGCAATTGTGTTAAGCAGGAGCGCCCTGGCATAAAACCGTGTTGGCAATCCTTTACAAGGTTGTTTCGTAGTAGATGTTCCATCGCAGCATGTCTGATAATACTCTCAAGTACTTTGCATATTATGCTGGTCAGGATCACCGTTCTATAGTTGTTTGTGGAGTGACGATTGCCCTTCTTGAAGATAGGACTCACATAAGCCACTTTACATTCACTGGGGACCTTTCGTACATGCAGGCGTTTACAAAATAGGATCTTCAGGGGCTCGGCAAGCTCGTTGCTCATCTCTTTTAACACTCTAGGATGCACCATGTCGGGGCCGGGACTCTTATGGACCTTCTGTGAACACAATGTTGGTCAGTGCTGTGTCGAACCGTCTGTCCTCAAACGCAGGAAGGTTAGTTGCATCCTCTCTTGTGAACACCGAGGAAAAGAAGCTGTTCAATGCCTCAGCTTTATCCTGGTCAGAATCGGCTAACTCCCCTCTTCAAGCCTCAGGTCTGATACTCCTACTCGCGTTTTTAATTTCGACTTTGCAAAGCGGTAAAACGCTTTTGGGTTTGACTTGACCTCGCTTGCAACCAGCCTCTGGAACTCCTTTTCAGTTCTTCTACATTCTATCTTTGCCTGGTTTCTGGTTCTTGCATACATCCTCCTGTCCTGCTCATTATTTGACCCAACCCACGTCTTGAATTCCTGGGTTTTCTTAACTTTGTCGACCGCCGCATGGTTCATGTGTAGGGATCCCCTCATATTCCAAGAGGCAATGAGTTTGGTCTTGGGTATGTATTTCCCGATCAAATGGGTCACTTTACTAGTTTTGATATTCAGCGTAGTGTCTGCGTTCTTGTGCCTTAATGAGTCAGGCCAGTGGATACCCCTCATCTCTTCCCTCATCCCGTTGTAATTTCCCCCGTTATTTGCGCCTTGGCTTGGCCTTATCTTGAACTAGGTAACAGTTAAATCTGAATGACAACACTATATGGTGACTGGTGCCAACTAGGGCAAGGTGTTCCAGTTTGGCCACCATACCCTCCTCGTTTGTTATGATGAGGTCTAGTGGCTTGGGTGTTTGCTCCCCTCTGTAATGTGTCGGGTCTCTAACATGTTGGAACATAAAATTATTTCTCAG
Organism: Homarus gammarus; assembly: GCA_958450375.1. Taxonomy (NCBI): domain Eukaryota; kingdom Metazoa; phylum Arthropoda; class Malacostraca; order Decapoda; family Nephropidae; genus Homarus; species Homarus gammarus. The sequence continues at coordinate 259,428 of CAUDMG010003839.1, forward strand.
AGTTTGTACAAGAAGAGTAGCAGGGTTATTCAAGTGACTTAGGGTGAACTTGTTTCTCCAGTCGATGTTGCCATAGTTAGTCCTCCATGATAAGAGGTGGCTAGGGTTGAGCATCGCTGCATTGTCTATCAAGGCTCTTAAGTTCCTTTGATTTAGTGGGCCACAGTTTAGGGATCTGTAGATACACCCGACAATAAGCAAGTCCCTTCCCTTTAGTTTAATTTTACACCACTTGGACTCTTCAAAAACATCCTCTCCCTGTACCTTCGCCTGGCTGGCTCCAAGGTCTTGCCTAGCATAGATAGCCACACCCCTCATGCAAGTTTCTTGAGAAAGGTTCGTAAATGTCATATCCAGCAAATATCCAGCAATACTGAACTGGCATTCCTCTGGGTCGATTTTCCTGTTCTTGTACAACAGTTCGACAACTCCTATAATATCTGGTTGGTGTGCCTTCAGTAGTGTTTCAAACACCTCTCTCTTATCAATTAATGGGTCAGTATTAGTGTACATGATCTTCAAGCCCGTATTTGTTCTCGGTAACGTCTCTGCTTTAGATAGTACCCCCCCCCCCACCCCCACCCCATTCTCAGAAGCTGCAGCATTTGCTAAGTACACTGTATTTTTGCAGGGTGTGGTTAGAAATATCATTGTTTACATGGCGCGCGCCTCGTCTCGGCTGATAGGCGGAGCTGGTGCCACTGTAGCGTACTGTATGTGGCCAGTTGTCAATTCTATGTAGTTGACTATTTTCTCTTTGCATGGGCACACAAACGTACGTACATGTAGATATCTCGCACTCAGGAATGAGGTAAAACAGAAACTCACAATGCGATTTCTGTATATATATTGTTGTACAGTGCAGTGCTTAGGAGTGACTAGGTGAGGAGTAGCTTGCTGAGAGGTCCACGTAGGGCGAGGAGGTTTGTGGGGTTCATGTTTGGTTCACACTCAGGATGGGGTGGGGAAAGGAAACTCACAATGTGCTCTCTATATACATGTCGTATTGGATGTACAATGCAGCTTGGTGCTGGGAAGGCAGCATGGTTACAAGCGTGATGTAGAGAGAGCTGGTTGGTGAGGATGCTCAGAGAAGGACAGCTTGTGGGTCGCCATGCTCGCCGGCGGGAGCGAGGACCGCCAGGCAGGCGGAGGAGGAGCGAGGGCCGCCAGGCAGTGGCAGAGGAGGAGGTGTTGCTGGCTGCGGCTGTAGGTAGAAAGAGGACAGGTACGAGTACGAGTACGAAGTCTTTAGTTAAGAGGTGAAAGAAGATTATTAGGGGATGAGGAAAAAGTGGTGAAACTTAAATACAGCAGGAGTAGAGAGAATCTGGGCTCAACCAGATCGCTTCATCTTTCTTATTGGTGTTTTATCTTTGTTCTGCTCCCTTGGGTCGTCAGACCTTTGTATTAATATTGGTTTATTTATATAATGCTGCTTATTATTATTATTTTTATTATTGTTGGAGTTAGTGAGCTCGCCCAAGTCCTTGTGTAACTGGGAAGGTAGTCACTTTTTTTTTTTTTTTTTTTTTTTTGAGGTGTTAGTTAAGTGTTAGTTGTGTTAGTCTAAAGGTACACTGTATGGAGAGGCCTGCCAGGTTCTCAGTGGAGCTGGTAGGTCACTCTCATCTTTATTCTCTCTATTAATGTCTTGTGTAAATATGTATATTAGGGCAGGAGGTGGTTCAATTACTTCTTCCTGGCTAATGTAGCTGGGAGGGTAATCACATTATTATTATTATTATTATTATTATTATTTATTATTTTTTTTTTTTTTTTTTCGGAGTTAGTGAGCCCGCCCAGGTCCTTGTGTAGCTGGGAGGGTAATCACAATTTTTTTTTTTTTTTTTTTACTAAGATGTTAGTTCAATGTTAAAAGTTAATTATTAAATATTAGTTATGTTAGTCTAAAGGTACACTGTATGGAGAGGCCTGCCAGGTTCTTAATGGAACTGGTAGGTCACTCTCATCTTTTATTCTCTCTATTAAGGTTTTATGTGTATATTGGGGCAGGAGATGGTTCAATTACTTTCTTCCTGGCTGATTTAAACCAACTGTGTTCTTGGAATTCTTCGTTGTCTATATTATTTATCCAGTTTTGATATGTTTCTGTGTTAAGTTCAGTCACTTTTTTCCAAATATTTACAGCTTTGTTGTGTATATCTACATTGATTGCTAAGAGATTTGCTCTCTTATGTAGCTATTCATTACTGATGTGGTCTGTATATTTTATGTTATATATAAATCTAAGGGCTATATTTTGTACTGTTTGTAACCTTTTAATGCTCGTTTTACTGAGGGTGTTCAATGGGATGGGTGGGTAGTCCATAATTGATTTGACAAGGGCAATATATATCTTTCTCTTGTTATTAATGCTAAGGTTCTTAAAGCGTTTTATTTTTGATAATCATATTCTTGCCTGTCGTTCTTTATCTTTTAAGTATGTTATATATCCTCTTTTAGTCCAAGCATCCTGCCTTCAGTGTCGTATGGGTATAGTTCCTGGTCGATTACTACTGGACTTGTTTTATTCTTGGCTATTGGTATTATCTTGAATTTGTTCTTATTTGTCCTGATTTTCCATTTTTTCTCAAAATCATTTATGTTTTTTATCGCTCTTACCGTGCAAAGTGCCATAAATTGGGTTGATTTTCCTGGGTATGATACTATTTGAGTAATATCATCAGCAAACATTACATATTCGCTAAAGGGGGTAGGTTGAGGTGTGTCTGAAGTATAAATTGTATATAATGTTGGAGAAAGGCATCCTCCTTGAGGTACTCCACTCTCAAGATTAAACATAGTTCCCCAAAAGTTTCCAATTTGAATTTGTGCTCTCCTACCATCTAAATAGTTGCACAATATTCTTAGCAAGTATTCATTAAGTCCCAGTTTTAATATTTTATATTTTAAGCCTAAATGCCAAACCTTATCAAAGGCCTTAGAAACATCCCTTAAAATTATATTGATCTGGTTACCCTTGCTTTTTTCTATTGCAATTATTTCCGTTATTATGGCTATTGCAGTTAGGGTATTTCTATTGGGCATAAATCCATGTTGTCTATTGTTAGTTTTCCCATGTTGTGTTAAAAAGGCTTTAAGTCTTGTATTTAAAACTTTTTCCAATAGTTTCCCAGTAATTTCTAATAAAGTTATTGGCCTGTAGTTTAATATTTCCTTATTGTCCTTACCCTCCTTCGGAATAAATATCATTTTAGCATATTTTAGTTTGTCTGGAAAGTAACCAGTTATTAAGCATGCGTTATAAATGTTTAATAGTGTATTTAAAATGTTTTCAGGTAGATTCATGATCATATTTCGTGTAATACCTGTGAGCCCAGGGGCTTTTTCCTTAAACTTCCTCAGACAGTGCATCATTTCTCCCATTGTTATTATTTGATTATTAGGTAATAAGTTATAGTCTATATATTGTCTTGGGGTGATTCTATGTATATGTCTTCCCATCTCTTCTTCTATCCTTTCTTCGTGTTCACTATCAAAATCTTCATTTTCCTCATCTGATATTTTAAAAACTTTTACCCATTCCCTTTTGAATGCTGACTCTTGTTCATTTTCCTCGTGCAATTTTATTCCGTTTTGGTCTTTAATGTATGGTGTTTTTTGCTTGTTGTGCCCCATCATCTTGTTTATGGAAGTCCAAAATGTTTTTGTGTCTTTAGTCATGTCAGCCGCCATTATAATATCATTCCATTTTTTATTGTTTGCTTCCTTACATGCGTCTCTTAATTTTATCTGTAGTGCTATCTGTGTCGTATATAGCCATCTGTTACTGCCATGTCTTTCCATATACCTGTTTATTTCATTGTAATAGGTCTGGATTAATTTAACTTCTTCTGGTAGTCTGTTGTTGGGTAATGGTCTAAAGTGTGAAGTAGGAGTGTGTTTGGTTATAGATGTTTTTATTGCCGAGTGCAGTCTGTCCATTTCTGAGTCTATATCTTCTGTTGTTTTCCCTTGTAGGTTAATCGAGTGGTGACTACTTAAGTCGTCTTTGAAGCTGTCCCAGTCTGTTTTACTCATTTTCAGTCTCTTTTTTATTGGTATCTGTATGGGGCTTGTTGACAGTGTTAGTATAATTGGCAGATGGTCACTGCCTGTAAGAGGTCCCTGTATTATATGGTAATTGAAAAAGGCTTTGTTGTTGGTGAAAATTTTGTCTGGTGTCGATTGTGTATTGTGATTTCTCCAGGTTGGAAAGTTAGGACCCAGATGATTGATTTTCCCTAAATTTATTAATTGATTAAGGGCGTTTCCCACGACGTTATTATTTGTATTGTCAAAAATCCTATGTCTGGCATTAAAGTCTCCTAAGATGTACATCGGATGACTACTGTTAGCCAATTTTAATAGGTCTTCTATAGGTAAGTAGGGTCGTCTCGGTGGCAGATAAGTAGTAGCAATTATTACGTCTCCTTGAGTTGTATTTATTTTTATTGCCAGAAATTCATCCTGGAAGTCATCAATTAGTTTAAATTTTAAGTTTCTTTTAACCGCTATAGCTACTCCGTCATTTTTTTCGCCCGATTTGTTTCTTTGGTTTACATAATAGTTAAAGAGTTTTATGTTGTTGTTTTCTGTCTCACCGTGACTGTTTATTAGTATAATGTCAGGGTCAATTTCTTGATATATATTACTTAGGTTAATTCTCTCGGTGTTCCAGTTTCTTACGTTGTGTTGTATTATTCTTAAAGTTCTTACTGTTTGTCTATTGTCCATTATTTCTTATACTTGGATTGTAACTGTTGAAGTGGAGACCTATCATCCTGTTTCCCGCTTCTGACTCTTCTAAACTCTGACGGGTCTACTATTTTAAAGTCATTGGTCGTAATCTTTAGTTTGTCCGTAGCAATTAGTGACCAGACGTAATCTTCACTTAGGGATTTTTCTTGATATGTCCACTTGTATATCCCTCCTTCACAGTTTTTTACTATTGTCACTCCTGTTGGTCTCGATGTTGGGATTCCATGTTTTGTTGTAGTGATAACTTTTAATCCTATATCTTCAGCAGATTCAGGTTGTATATTGTGTTCAGTTTCCATCTTATCTTCTCTCCTCCTACTCCTTTGTCTTGTAGACTGTCCTTTTGTTATTTCTATTTTCTCTTTGTCACTTCTAGTCATTTGTCTGGGATCTCTATCAGTCGCTTGTGTTCCTTGTGTATCAGCTGTTGCTCCTTGCTCAAACCTTTGTTTGTCTAGCTGTAGTCTTTCGCTCAGTTCGCTTGCGTATGTTGCCTGAAATAGTTTTTCGGATTGTGGATTCTCTGGAAATATCATCTCTGGTAGGTTATTCAATTTAAACATTTTCCTTAATTCCTCATTGTATGATCCGGGTGCAATGATATTGTGCAAATGTGCATGGATCATACTAATCATTACCTTATCATGTATTGGCTCACTTAGGTTTAATATGGTGGATTCTGGTCTATGAGCCTCTTGGACCGCTCTCTTGGCTATTTCGACATATGTCGTATCCTTCTTGTCTTGTTCCTTTTTCCTTGTTTCTTGTTCCTTGTACTTTATCATGTGTTTTTTTATTGGGCATGCCATAGCTAACGTCCTGTGTCCTATGTATGCATTCCCGTTTCTCTTACAGTTGAGACAGCCAACATATGTATTCTTACATTCAGTGTAGGTATGGTCGTCGCCTGCACAATCTGAGCAGTACTTTTTTTCTTTTTCCGGACAGTCTCTCGTTGTATGTTCTTCATATTTGTAGCAGGAGAAACAAGTTTGCAGACTGATGAATGTCTCCTTCTTTATTTGATGTGGTGTGACTGACATGTTGAATATTAGAAAGCCCTGTTGTAAAACTTTCTCAGCCATTGACACTTCTTCAAAAGTAATCTTAAAAACATGAGTATAATCTTTTATCTTAATGACTTCTTCAATCTTCATCCACCTGTTTTGCCGTTCCAGTTCATCTTTCAGGTCTTCAGAGGTCTTCCTCCCGATCTCTTGGTCAACTTGACGAACGAAAACTGATCTTTTTGCTTTTTGTTCTGGTGGCATGACCACAACAAGGCCTTCATTATAAAATATATCTCTGGCTTCTTTTGAAAGGATTTTATCTGAATCAAAGTCATCTTTGCAGATTACTTTAAAACCTTCATTTGTGCTGAATATTCTTGTAAGTGGGACTTGCAATTTGTTGTAAGTGATTTCTGCCACTTTTCCCCTTCCAATAGAGTGTCCCTTATCTCTATGTTTTATTCTAATGCTTGTTGTCATCTTCTTGATTACATCTAATCCTACCTATAACACAGGGCTCCTGCCTGGGAGCAGTGACCCCGCCCCCCCCCCCCCCCCCCCCTCTTGGACGGGCGTCGGGCTCGTAGGGTTCTGCACCCAGGTTACCTGTGACTATAGTTATATCTAAGAAAGTTTCCACCTACCGGTGACCCCCGGACAAGGGGTGCCCTGCACTATCACAGGTTCCCTTGCCGGATCGACCGTATCGCTAAGTCCCGCCTCCCGTTCAAATAACGGAGTGCATGAGGGGGATGAAAAAAGGAAAGAGGAGTTAGAGAGTAGAAACAGCCTACCTACCACGCCACGTTCGGTTAGCCAATCAGAGCACCGCAGTAAACGTGCATGTATCACGCCACCGTGGGGCACCACTGATTGGCCACTCCAGGACGTAGACGCACGGGTAGTAGTCAAAATTTGGGGAGCCCAAATATTTGTTTTCCAGATGTTGGAATTTTCCGTACAATCTGTGATGGTAATTGCACCGTCACTATGTTGAGTAAGTACAATCACTAGGATTGAGTGTCTTATCACAACAAAGTTGCAGACTGCTCAAACACGCAGCAAAAGAGGCAGGTCTTCGCAGCTCCAGGTCCAGCAGTCAGAAGACAGGTCACCACGAGGTCAGGTCTTAAATAGCGGGGGTAGGCGTGGCTTAGTAGTTGACCCCCACTCCGTGATGTATGGCGGCGCTGGTTGACCTCGACCACGAGGCATACACTGGGGAATTTGTGGGGTCGGCTAGGCAGCGACAAACAGCGTTTGTAGGGGAGAAATCCACTACAGGTTTCTGAGGAAGCTGGGTGGTGAGGAGCTGTGGAGAGATGTTGCTGGTCTGGTAGCCGAGTGTAGAAGGAGTCCCCCGGTTGTTGTTGTTGTTGAGATTGTCGGACAGTAGTCAGACAAGGGCCTTTGCCTATAGGCGGCCCGTTCCGTGGTTCCGGCTGGAGGTCCTGGAGCAGCCAGACCGGATTGGAGGTTGTCCTACCTGCAGATATGGAAGGATACTACAGGTTGCAAGTGTGAGCGGACCCCCGATCAGTGGACGCTTACCACCAACCCCCACTCTTGGACGTTGTCAGTTACGGAGTGGCGCGCCCCCCGAACTGGGGTCCGCACTTGCTGGGAGAGGATACTTTCTAAGCTATCTGGGTGGTGGGTATCGTGTGATGACCCGGAGTAGGTGGTGAATGTGGTCTGTTTGGGCCTTTCGGGTTAGAGTGGCCGCTGGTGTTGTGTGTGCTTCTTGGGAGATTTGGGTTCTGTTTCGGAGGCTTTGTGTGACTTCGCAGTCGAGGAGATTGTGTTCAAGTGGGTTGGCTGCTCGCTCCTGACAGTAGGTGCATTCCATGACGTCATTTCCGATCATCTGCCAGGAGCACTTGTACCCTAGTCGTTGTCGATGAAGGCTGACTTGGGTTTGTCTTGGAGTTTTCTTGTCTGCGAAAGGTGGTTCCCCTTCTGTAGCCGCCAGGTACCATTTGGCTGATTGGGAACCAACGTTAAATGCGTGAAGGAAGCGCTTTTGGATTTGGAGCTTGCTAGTCTTTCTGAGGTCATTCTTGATCTGTTGCACACTTGCTGGAACTTGATGAGTACGCTACTAGAGCGTGTGGCTGCCTTAGCTCCATCTGCAACGTCGTTTCCCCCGATCCCTACATAACTGGGAATCCAGTGTAAGACGAATGGGCGGTTTTGTCTTTGGAATTCCTGTAGCTGTGCGAGGATCGAAGTTATGACGTGGACGTTGTCTCTTGGTTGACTGTGTTGCAGCGCCTGCATGGCCGATTTCGAGTTTGTGTGAATTATGATGGACTTGTTGTGTTGTGTTGCAGCGTGTTGTAGGGCCTTTGAGATTGCTACCAACTCTGTTTGTAGGGTGGAGCAGTCATTAGAAAGTCTCCATCGGAGGGTCTGACCTTGGGTGTAGAAGGCCGCTCCGTATCTATGATGTTTTGGATCCACCGAGCCGTCTGTGAAGTATGATGCTGCATCAGCCGGTGTCTCGGTGGCTATGGCTTCCAGAGTTATTTTTTTGGGGTCCTTCTGGAGGTTGGCTTTACTATCGCCTAGGTTCGGCTGATTTGAATGTGGCTAGTAGAGGGATCCATGGTAGAGGAACTACGTAGCCATTGTCTCGTGTGTCTTGGCTGTTCTTGACGAGTGTTTCTGCTTGCAGGTGTCAGATGACCTCGCTTGCCTCGTGCGACCAGGTGGCCCCTCGCACTCTGCGGTCGAGGTGGAGGGAGGCACTGATTCGCGTTTTGGCAGCTGTGGGCTTATCTGATCTACAGATTTTGGCGAGGAGACCGGCTGTCACCTGCTTGACTCGTACTGCCAGGGGTGGTAGTTCAGTTTCCATTTGCAAATTGCAAATTCTGGTCCACATGGGTGCTCCGAGCATGGTCCAGAGAGCATTATTTTGGATAACTTCTAGCTTAGCTATCTGGTCTTCTCTCAGTCCAATGAGTGCTGGAGCACCGTAATCCACCAGCGATCTGATGGCGGCCGTGTAGTAGGCTTTGAACACATGAAGGTTTGCTCCTGCGGTTGTGCTGGTGAGCGACCTCATTATGTTGTGTCTGCTCTTCGTCCTGTGCCTGAGATACTCGAATTGCGGCTTGAAGGTGAGTTTCTGGTCAAACCAGATTCCAAGACACTGGTGGGTGTTGGTCCAGACTACCGGCATGTTTTGTATGGAGAGCATCTTGTCTGGTGTGTGTGTGTGCAGATGGCCATCGCTTTCGACTTGGCTGGATTTATCTTGAGTCCAGGGCTGTTGCACTCCTCTTCTATAAATTGGAGTGCGTGTTGCGTGTTGGCTAGTCTATTTGATCCTCTCACTATAAGCTGTAAGTCGTCTGCATAGCATAGGAGCTTGGCTGTTTGTTTGAAAGGAGTCTTACAAGATTTTCCATCAGGACATTAGACTGAGGATGCCTCCTTGTGGGGTTCCGTTTTCATGGACCCTGTAGCTTGAGGTTGCTCCCTGAAAGCGTACTCTTGCTTCTCTCTGTGTGAGGTAGTTCTGGATCCACCCCAGCAACCTTCCTTTAACGCCTTTTTCAGCGAGCGTCGTTGTAATGGCCAGTGGATTTGCTAGTTCGAAGGCCTTCTCCAGGTCGAAGAAGACCACCAGAGCTGGTTTGTAGTCCACTGTGCTGAGTATCTCAGCGATGTTGTTGCCTGTGCCGGTGTTCTCGGTGTAAGCAAAGATGTGAGGGTGTGGGCTGCCTACTTTCCACTTGAGTCGGTTGAGAGCCATTCTTTCTCCCGTCTTGGCTATGCAGCTGAGAAGGGAGATGGACCTCGGCTTGTCTGGTTCTCTGGGCTTCGGAATGGGCTGTATATCTGCCTTCTTCCATTCCGGTGGGAGTCTTTGTGCTGTCCACGAAGCATTGATGGCTTGTAGCAGAGCTTCGTGTCCGGCTGTACCGGCATGGGAAAGCATGGAGTAGGTTATCCTGTCTGCCCCTGGAGCTGTGTCCTTGCTTCGTTTTAGCGACTTCTGGAGTTCTTGCTGGTTGAATGGTCTGTCAGTGTCATCTTCACTGTTGCAGGCCTCTTCGATCATCTGGAGTCTGACCTGTCACAGACGCCGTTGTGTCTCCTCCGCCTGTCTCGGGAGGTTTTTCGTTGCTGCTCGGTCAGCGAACAGTTTTGCAAGTCTCTCGGCTTCCTCTTCTGGGTTGGAATGGGTTGGTGGTTAGGAGGGCGTACGTGCTCCATAACCAGTATTTGTTGTGGTGTGTGTGTTTTTTTTTTTTTTAAACCTACCTATTCCGGTTAAGTAGCACCACAACCCAGAAGAGGAAGCCGAGAGACTTGCAAAACTGTTCGCTGACCGAGCAGCAACGAAAAACCTCCCGAGACAGGCGGAGGAGACACAACGGCGTCTGTGACAGGTCAGACTGCAGATGATCGAAGAGGCCTGCAACAGTGAAGATGACACTGACAGACCATTCAACCAGCAAGAACTCCAGAAGTCGCTAAAACGAAGCAAGGACACAGCTCCAGGGGCAGACAGGATAACCTACTCCATGCTTTCCCATGCCGGTACAGCCGGACACGAAGCTCTGCTACAAGCCATCAATGCTTCGTGGACAGCACAAAGACTCCCACCGGAATGGAAGAAGGCAGATATACAGCCCATTCCGAAGCCCAGAGAACCAGACAAGCCGAGGCCCATCTCCCTTCTCAGCTGCATAGCCAAGACGGGAGAAAGAATGGCTCTCAACCGACTCCAGTGGAAAGTAGGCAGCCCACACCCTCACAGTTTTGCTTACACCGAGAACACCGGCACAGGCAACAACATCGCCGAGATACTCAGCACAGTGAACTACAAACCAGCTCTGGTGGTCTTCCTCGACCTGGAAAAGGCCTTCGAACTAGCAAATCCACTGGCCATTACAACGACGCTCGCTGAAAAAGGCGTCAAAGGAAGGTTGCTGGGGTGGATCCAGAACTACCTCACACAGAGAGAAGCACGAGTACGCTTTCAGGGAGCAACCTCAAGCTACAGGGTCCATTAAAATGGAACCCCACAAGGAGGCATCCTCAGTCCAATGCTGTTCAATGTCCTGATGGAAAATCTTGTCAAACTTCCTTTCAGACAAACAGCCAAGCTCCTATGCTATGCAGACGACTTACAGCTTATAGTAAGAGGATCAAACAGACTATCCAACACGCAACACGCACTCCAACTTATAGAAGAGGAGCGTAACAGACTTGGACTCAAGATAAATCCAGCCAAGTCGAAAGCGATGGCCATCTGCGCACGCACACACACACACACCAGACAAGATGCTCTCCATACAAAACACGCCGGTAGTCTGGACCAACACCCACCAGTGTCTTGGAATCTGGTTTGACCAGAAACTCACTTTCAAGCCGCAATTCGAGTATCTCAGGCACAGGACGAAGAGCAGACACAATATAATGAGGTCGCTCACCAGCACAAGCGCAGGAACAAACCTTCATGTGCTCAAAGCCTACTACACGGCCGCCATCAGATCGCTGGTGGATTACAGTGCTCCAGCACTCAATTGACTGAGAGAAGACCAAATAGCCAAGCTAGAAGTAATCCAAAATAATGCTCTCAGGACCATGCTCGGAGCACCCATGTGGACCAGAATTTGCAATTTGCAAATGGAAACCGAACTACCACCCCTGGCAGTACGAGTCAAGCAGGTGACAGCCGGTCTCCTCGCCAAAATCTGTAGAGCAGATAAGCCCACAGCTGCCACAATTCGAATCAGTGCCTCCCTCCACCTCGACCACACAGTGCGAGGGGCCACCTGGTCGCACGAGGCAAGCGAGGTCATCCGACACCTGCAAGCAGAAACACTCGTCAAGAACAACCAAGACACACGAGACAATGGCTACGCTGTTCCTCCACCATGGAGCCCTCCACCAGCCACACTCAAATTACCGACCTAAGCGATAGTAAAGCCAACCTCCAGAAGGAGGACCCCAAAAATATAACTCTGGAAGCCATAGCCACCGAGACACCGGCTGATGCAGCATCATACTTCACAGACGGCTCGGTGGACCCAAAACATCATAGATACGGAGCGGCCTTCTACACCCAAGGTCAGACCCTCCAATGGAGACTTTCTAATGACTGCTCCACCTTACAAACAGAGCCGGTAGCAACCTCAAAGGGCCTACAGCACGCTGCAACACAACAAGTCCATCATAATTCACACGGACTCGAAATCGGCCATGCAGGCGCTGCAACCAAGAGACAACGTCCACATCATAACCTCGATCCTCGCACAGCTACAGGAATTCCAAAGACAAAACCGCCTAGTCGTCTTACACTGGATGCCTAGTCATGTAGGGATCGGAGGAAACTACGTGGCAGACAAAGCAGCCAAGGCAGCTACACGTTCTAGTAGCGTACACATTCAAGTTCCAGCAAGCATGCAACAGATCAAGAATCACCTCAAAGACTAGCAAGCTCCACATCAAAGAGCTTCCTTCACACATTCAACGCTGGTTCCCAATCAGCCAAATGGCACCTGGCGGCTACAAAAGGGGAACCACCTTTCGCGGACAAGAAAACACCAAGACAAACCCAAGTCAGCCTTCATCGACTAAGACTAGGGTACAAGTGCTCCTGGCCTGATGGTCGGAAATGACGTCATGGAATGCACCTACTGTCAGAAGCCAGCAGCCAACCCACTTGAACACTATCTCGACTGCGAAGTCACACTAAGCCTCCGAAACAGAACTGAAATCTCCCAAGAAACACACACAACACCAGCGGCCACTCTAACCCGAAAGGCCCAAACAGACCACATTCACCACCTACTCCGGGTCATCACACGATACCCACCACCCAGATAGCTTAGAAAGTATCCTCTCCCAGCAAGTGCGGACCCCAGTTCGGGGGGCGCGCCACTCCGAAACTGACCACGTCCAAGAGTGGGGGTTGGTGGTAAGCGTCCACTGATCGGGGGTCCGCTCACACTTGCAACCTGCAGTATTCTTCCAAATCTGCCTGTAGGACCACCTCCAATCCCAATCCGGTCTGGCTGCTCCAGGAGCTCCAGCCGGAACCACCAAACGGGCCGCCTATAGGCAAAGGCCCGTGTCGGACTACGGTCCGACAATCTCAACAACAACAAACCCATACTCCAGCATCTACCAATCAACATGATACTCCAACTCGGAAACATTTTTAATACAGCACTTGCCTCTGGCTACTTCCCAAGGAAATTTAAAACAGCAAGCATCAGACTTCTACCAAAACAAGGTAAATCTCCAATCCAAGTATCAAATTACAGACCAATCTCTCTTCTAGAAACACCGGGAAAAGTCCTATAAAAAATAATTAACCACCGACTGAGAACACACCTCGAATTTGAAGAGAAATACAACCCCAGACAGCACGGATTTAGAAAACATAAGAGGAACCCATACAGCCTTAGCCCTAATTTACGAAAACATAGCAAACGCAATGCACAACAAGGAGCAATGTAACGTAGTATTAAGGGACGTAGCAAAAGTATTCGACAAGGTCTAGCACCTAGGGCTCAAATACAAAATTACCACCCAAGAACTTCCCAACAACTTTACTTCCTTTGTAACTTCCTAGACAATAGAGAGGCCAAAATCATCATAGGTAACCACATAGGCCCAAGCATCAAATTACACAGCGGAGTACCACAGGGAAGTAACCTCTCGCCCACGCACTACACAATATATACGGCGGACATGCCACCTCCTATACACGGAGAATACGTAGCTTATGCTGATGAGGTCACCCAAATCATTCGACATCCAGGCAAGGGCAAACAGATGATGGCACGGAAAACAGCCCACGCCATCAAGCAAATCAACGAATATTAAAAAAAAAGTGGAAAATTCAAACCAATACACAGAAACTAATGATAATACACATTGCCAAAATAAACCCAGCACCAATCACAGTCAACAACGTACCTATACAATACTCCAATGAAGGCAAAATTCTGGGACTCACAATAACAAGAACAGGCACAGCAAAACACATAACACAAACAGACTGCCCAATCACAACTCACGAAACTACGAAGATTCAGCAAAATGGACACCAAAATTCAACTGCATCTATACAAAGCACTTATCCGCCCCCACCTGGAGTATCCACCAATACCACTCAACACGATCAGCAAATCCAGCCAACTTAAACTTCAAGCAGTACAGAACAAAGCTATCCGTAGAGCATCAAAGCAACTCCCGCCATACACCACCAAAATACAAGAACTTCACGAACTATACAATATCGAACCACTTAACATACGTACACACAGCCAAGCACAGAGAATATGGATCAAACGTGAAGAGATGAAGGACCCATTATTCTCCCAGTTAAAAGAAGAAGGAACTACTAAAACACACAGCTGGTGGCCCAGGAGCCTCCATGCTAAAATAGAAGAACAAGACCCACTTTACACATATATGTGAACAAATACACCACCATCGAACAAACAAATTAACACCCATCACAATAATGAATACCTAGCTAGCTTAGCTTCCCTCCCCTCTCCACCTTCCTCCCTTGAGCAGGCGGGCGGGTGTGTGCTGCGTGCGGCCACCACCCCAACAGATCAACTCGTCCCGTTTCTATGCTTTACTTCTCTTCCTCTCCTTTCCCAGTGCAGTCATTTGCCACTTTACTTCATCATCATCAGGTGTGAGCACGTCAGCCAGGCCATGGAACACAACATACCCAAGACCACTTACCGAACATTACCACACCCTCAATACTCTCCCAAGACCACTTACCGAACATTACCACACCCTCAATACTCTCCCAAGACCACTCACCGAACATTACCACACCCTCAATACTCACACCAGTCAAGAATCATACAGACACAATTTAGCAACCTAATTAAACTAATCACACAGCAAGGATGGACACCGGAACGCAGAAACATATACAACATAATACACGAACAACTAAAAAAGATATCAAAAGAAGCATACAACAGGAACTGGCAGAAGCTGATTTCAGAAACGGAAGGAAACTACCGTAAACAGAACCAGTTCTGGCAGAAAATAAAGCACTTAATGGGAACCTCAAGCAACGAGTCAAACTATATAGTAAATAGTAATCAAGTCAAATTAACAGAACCAACCGAACAAGAACCGGAATTTAGATCTTTTTGGAGCAAGATTTTTCAAATCACCAACGAAGAAAACTTAAACTTTTGCATGACCACAGAGACGGAAGTAACCAACCATATGTCGCAAATAACCCATATTTGGCAACCGAGACCCACGATCGACCTGAATACACTGGATGACATGTCCCCACTAAACAAACCAATCACGGTGGACGAAATAGTAAGAACAACCAATAGCTTTAAGAACAAGGCTCCTGGAGTCAGTAAAATAAATAAACTCATTTTACAGCAATTACCAAGTGTTACGCCGTCTCTTAATTTACTTAAATATCCGGGCTCTAGGCGTAACCAAACAAAAAAAGTGAAATAAATTAAAAGAGAATAAAAATAAATAAAGTAAACCTTTAAGAATTTAATTAATTAAATATTAACACAAAGAGCCTCGTAGGCTGTCACAACAAATTGATTCACCATCGAAACTTTCAAGACAAATGATACTAAACATCGAAACAAAAGAATAAAAATAAAGCATTGGATTACGTTTACACTGCATAAACATATAAAAACTAACACTGAAATTAACTAACGTGAAACAACACTGAATTACTTCAATGTATCTAAGCAAATACTGATGGACACAAATAGACATAAATCGGTACTCACATAGATATACCACATTGGTGGCGACAGGAACAACACAAATAAATTAAGCAGAAGTAACAGGTGACGAGTGACACTCAAAGGATGTGGACTGTATGACAAGAGGACTGAACTAACTCCGTCAGTTGGTGGGTCCTATATATAAGGTCGGCTCCTGCCACGCGACCCGCCGGTGGGTCGTTTAACGATGCAGATGGTCGTTAGAGAACAAAGAATACTTGTTACAATACTAAATAAAGATACAAGATGGGCTTGAACAAATAATGACAGTTAAAACCTTAACAGCACAGGTTAAGGTGACTACAACACATAATGGTCAATTTAACACATTACAGGAATAATATGGAACAACATTGGAGCAAGTTACATATAAAAAAAATAGAAAAATACGACACGGTCGTAACACAAGCAGCATGGTACTTCTACTAAGAAATATATTCAATGCATCCATAGCTTCAGGCTACTACCCAAAGAAATTCAAGACAGCAAATATCAGACTGATACCAAAACCGGGAAAAGCCCCCACAGCAGTAGAGAACTACAGACCAATCTCTCTCTCTTAGAAACACCGGGAAAAATTTTGGAAAAACTAATTAACCAACTATTAAGAACACACCTGGAACTGGAATACAAATACAACCCTAGACAAAACGGATTGAGGAAACACAGAGGAACAAACACAGCCATAGCCCTTATATACGAAAGTATTGCAAACGCAATGAATAATAGAGAACAGTGCAATATAGTTTTAAGGGAAGTGGCAAAAGCGTTCGGTAAGGTCTGGCACTTGGGACTTAAATATAAAATAACCAATCAAGAACTCCCTAACAACTTCACTTCTCTACTGTGTAATTTCTTAGACCATAGAGAAGCACACATTATAATAGGCAATCACAAAGGCCCAAGCTTCAGACTTTATAGTGGAGTACCACAAGGAAGTAACTTATCCCCAACTCTTTACACAATTTACACTTCAGACATGCCGCCACAAATTCCCGGTGAATACATCGCATATGCTGATGTCACCCAGATCATCCGCCATCCAGGCAAGGCCAAACAGATGATGGCATTAAAAACAGCTCGCGCCATAATACAAATAAATAATTACGAGAAGAACTGGAAAATAAAAACTAATACAAAAACTAAAAATCATACACATTTCAAGGATAAACCCAGCGCCAATCACAGTAAACAACGAAGAAATACAATACTCAAACGAAGGAAAAATACTGGGGCTAACAATAACAAGAACCGGAATAAATAAACACATAACAGAACGCAATAGACTAGCCCAAATACAGCTTACCAAATTAAGAAGATTCGGCAAAATGGAAGAGAAAATACAACTACACCTATTTAAGGCACTTGTCCGCCCCCATCTTGAATACCCGCCAATACCATTAAACACGATCAGCCTTACCAACCAATTAAAACTTCAGGCAACACAAAAAGCCATCCGCAGAGCCTCCAAACAACGTCCCCCATACACAACCAAAATTAAAGAGCTTAACGAAAAATACAATATTTTACCACTGAACATAAGAACATACAGCCAAGCACAGGCAGTATGGCACAAATTAGAATTAATGGAAGACGAAATATACCATCGACTAAAAACAGAGGACACCAGAAGATCACACAGCTGGTGGCCAAAAAGCCTTCTCCATAACCCCTCAAGAGCCAGAACTATTGTACACTAAATAGTACACAAAAGATGAGTATTCTACTAGTTACACAAGGACCTAGCAGACCTCTCCAACTAACACAATAACAAACATCCCCTTGCTAGCTAGCTTAGCCTCCCCCCACCCCACCCCATTCCTTGAGCTCGGGCGACCTCTTAGTGCGGCCTTCACCACAGCCAATCAAATCGTCTCTGCTAGGTGGATAGCCCACCTGCTCTTATTCTCTACTACTTTACTTCCCGTTTCATAACTTTCCTTCTACCTTACCTCTTCTCTCCCTTCCCATGACAAGCCATTGCCATCTCTCACAGCTCCTCACCACTCAGCTTCCTCAGAAACCTCCTCGCCCTACAGGACCTCTGAGCAAGCTTCTCCACCTAGTCACTCCTAAGCACTGCGCTGTACAACAATATATATACAGAGAGCGCATTGCGAGTTTCTATTCTACCTCATTCTTGAGTAAGATATCTACATGTACGTACGTTTGTGTGCCCATACTAAAATAATTGACAACTGGCCACATACAGTACGCTATAAGACCTACATACAAAGCAAACATCAGGAAATAAAAAGTATGAAATAAAATATAAAAGGGGTATTACCTTAATTCAGACGAGCCTTAGTGTGAAAAACAACAATTCACTTGAGGCCATATCACAAAGCGACGGCTTTTCTTTATACCGATGTAATGCCTCCATAACGAGGAGGTCTGTATCACAGTCGCTCTTGCAAAGAACTGAGGAATCAGACGGCGAAAACGGGTGGTCATGTTGGTGGGCGTGGTTACGAATAGCCGAATGTGGTGGTTGTGTTATTAAATGGCCTGTTCGAACGGAACGGCCCAAGTGTTCATGGATGCGAGTTATCAAATGTCTTTAGTTTTACCTATATATGCTGCCCTACAGCTAGCACACGTAAATTGATAAACAACTGAGGATTGCAGGTGTGTGGGTATGGTGTCTTTAATTTTAAAGAATTTCTTAATTGAACTCTGGGTTTTAAAGATTAGTCTAAGAGAAATTTGTGGATAGAATTCATTGAAAAGCTTCTTAAGTTTATTTCTAAGGGTGAACCTGAGTGGGCCTGTGTACGGGATGGTGAGATAGAATATTTAGGGACGGTGTGTATTTGAGGCTGTGTGGGACTAAAAAACCTATTACGCGTTTTGCCAATATAAGTGTCTGTAAATCTCTTAGGGAAACCATTGTTAAAAGAGTAGTTCCTTTATGTATTTTAGTTCAATATCCAAGTGGAAATAGCTTGAACATATATTAAAGGCTCTGTTGGTAAGAGTACGTACTAGATTACGTTTGTAATTAAGAGGAATAAAAGATGAAAATTTTGAACTCAAACCTGTGAAAGTTGGTTTTCTGTATAAGGCTGTCTCGAAACTATTGTGAAGACGGTGGATATTTACATCAAGGAATGGAAGAATATTTTCCTTTTCCAATTCACAAGTAAATTTGATGTTGCCATGTTTCTAATTTAAATAATTTAGGAACACAGGGACGTGATCAAGTGATCTGAAAATTAAAAAAGTGTCATCAACATACCGACGATAGAACAAAGGCTTAAATTGGGGGGGACATTCGGTAAGCCAAAGCTTCTCGTGGTGACAGAGGAAAGCGTTGGCCAACGTGGGACCTAAAGGTGAACCCATAGCAGCACCATCACATTATTTATAAGCTTTGTTATTAAATAAAAACAAACAATCATTTACAGCCAAATTTAAAAATTCTTTAAATGTGTAGGAGGGTGTAGAGATGTGTAGGAGGGTGCAGAGATGTGTAGGAGGGTGTAAAGGGTGTGCTGAAGGTGTGTAAGGATGGATAGGGATGTGTAGGAGGGTGTAGAGATGTGTAGGAGGGTGTAAAGGGGATGCCGAAGGTGTGTAAGGATGGATAGGGATGTGTAGGACTTTTAATCCCTCTCTCCACAGAGCGAGACGAGGGAATATTAACAATAGTAATTTTGTGCATAACAGGAGGAGCTGGACGCGTTCGCCACCTAATAGGGCGTCCAAGTTTTCTACATACCCTTGTAGTCACTGTGGAAAGCCAGGTCACAAGGCAGAGGTTTGTTGGACAAGGCTGCAGCTAAATACGGGCAAACCAGCTATGATTGTTACTGAAGAGACTAATTGGCTGACAGCATGCCAATTGGGTTGGTTTTCACAAAAGGTGAAGTACAAGAGAGTGCAGTTTCAGTTCTCGCCTCACGAGACTTTGATCCTTTCCAGGAGAGTTTTGTGAAGGACCCAGACGTTGGTACCTTTCGTCCCTTTTTGTCACAAGGCACGGTAGAAGTTGATGGTGTCGAAACACCAGTCACTATTTTGAGAGACTCGGGTTGTCTCCAAACTCTCATCAAAGAGAGTGTTGTTGCAGCGAGGAAGACTGACCAATACGTCGTTTTGGGATCCCTTTGGGGTCAAGGTGTAGCTCCTTTGGTTTTAGTACGTGTCAAGTCTTTTTGTTTTTCAGGGATAGCTAACGTAGCCTGCGTGCACGAGCTACCTGTTGCTGGAGTGGACCTCATACTCGGGAACGATTTGGCGGAGGTCAAATGGGGAACGTAACCCCACCTCCTGTGCTGCGGGAAAAAACAGTCTACCGCAGAGCTGCAACAACTTGAAGATAATATGCCCGGTGTTTCCCCTTTGTGTGCTGTGACTCGTTCTATGTCAATGACTAATGATCATAATGTACCTCCTGTTGTAGATGATTCACTTTCCTAAGAAGGACTTTTTGCTAACCCAATTGCTTCCCAAGACATTTCTTCCGCAGTTAATGCTGTGACCGGGAGAGTTGCTTTAATAGCTGCGCAAGAGCAAGACGATTCATTACGGCTCTTGTTTGATTCAGCCAATGATTCAGGCCCTACCACGAGATATTTCAGTCAAGACGGTGTTTTGTGCCGCCGCTGGCTCCCACCGACTATGTCAGAGGAAGACGGGGACTGGGCGTCTGTCACTCAAATAGTTCTCCCACACACTTACAGACAACATGTTCTAGCTCTGGCCCATGACGGTCGCTTTTCTGGACATCAAGGTGTCCGAAAGACGTTCAACAGGCTGGCCAGAAAGTTCTATTGGCCAGGTATGAGGAGAGATGTCACTAAATATTGTAAGTACTGTCATTTTTGTCAAGAGGTTGGTAAAGCCAATCAGGCTATTCCACCTTTTCCACTTGTAAGAGTACCTCACGTACCTGAGCCCTTTACAACAGTACAGTGTGACATTGTATGCCCTCTGCCTAAAACTTCTAGGTACTTGCATGCTGTTATTGCTGTACCTCTTAGGAAAGTTACTGCTAGGGCCCTAATATCATTCATTTTGTTTCTCTTACTTCTACTGTTCGCTCATCAAGTAAGAGGTCCTTTGCACATAGCTAGAGATAGATTGTTAGGGAGTAGTGAAGAGAGCGTTAATGTATTAAGTTTAGTTGGAGATGTTAAAGAGGAGCTTCTAAGTTGTTGGAGCCTTGCCGCAGACCACTTACAGCAGTCGCAGTCCAAGCTCAAGACATGGTACGATAAGCATGCCAGACACAGAGAGTTCCAGATAGGAGATCTAGTACTCATTCTCTTGCTGAGACATGGACAGCCGCTCCATGCGAAGTTCAGTGGGCCATATAGAGTGGTGAAGAAGTTAAGCCCCACGAATTATATTTTCTCTTCACTTTTTTTTGGTTTGGTTACGCCTAGAACTTGGATATTAAAGTAAATTAAGAAACGTCGTAACAATATATATATATCGTTGTTTTAAAAGGGCTAAAAAAAATCCTTTCATTCCTCTCAAACCAGACAAGTTCCTACACTTAAGAATATTTTGACTCTGCCCTATCGTAATGAATTTGTCCCGTTAGTTCGGTCCCTTAAGCTTCTAAATATTAATGTTGTTTTCAAGTATGACTCAACCATTACCAATATGTTAATAAGGAATAGCCCAAGTTTGAATGTAAATGGAAGTGTTTATTGTATTCCATGTAGCAAATGTAATTGTAATTATGTAGGACAGACAGCAAAAACACTGCAGCTCAGAATCAAACAACATAAGTATAATATCAGAACAGCATCTGAAAGCAGTGCCTTGTTCGTTCATGTTAGGAATAATAATCACCCCATTGCTTGGGAAAAAAGCTTAGAAGTATTCAAATCATCTTGTGTCACAGAAAGACTTCTGGTTGAAGCTAGTTTGATTAAGGAATTAAAATCAATAAACATTAGTGATGGTCAGTTCAAAACTGATAATATGTTACATAAATTTATTTGTCAGTGACCCAAGGTTAAAAATGCTTTGAAAACCTTTGATCTAGATGTAAGATAGTTATTTAGTGGGTCCCATATTTTTGTCCTGACCTGACTAGTCACGTCACCCCCTTCTCTTAAGCTCCTCTACGTGTGTGTTGGTGTGTGGATTAGTGGATGACATCATTATGACCTGACCTCATGTTTTTAAGGTCACCCTGTATGTTTAAGCCTCTCTCTGTCCATGTAAACCAGTTGCCTGAAGATGTCTTGAATAAAGACGAAAGCTTAGGTGCTCCGTTGTTTCCCTTTTCCCGTGTGAATTTATCAAGATTTATCTTATCCACGTTTTCATTGTGGATTTACATGGAATATATATATATATATATATATATATATATATATATATATATATATATATATATATATATATATATATATATATATATATATATATATATATATATATATACTCTATATGGTGAAAAGAAACCAAGGAGACGCCACTCTATATATTTGTTTTATTCTTTCTTTTTTTTATCACACATTTTCAGTACACTTAGAGAAATAGTTAAAGCTTATAAAGGTAATAATAGTTTCTAGGAAGACAATATTATTTCTATATTGGGATACGTATATCTTGTAGGACAAACATTTTACACTACAACACTTGTATTTTCATTTACATGTTTAATGTTAAACAACAATATCAAGGATTTACACATTTTATGTAGATTGTTGTATTCATATATGAATTGGTAATGTGCAAAAGCTATCTACCAAGAATTTATGAAACACCGCCTCAAGTTTTACAAAATTATATCTTCAATCTCAGAGTTCTCCATTACATATCACAAGGCTCGGGGATCTGTTACCTAAGAGCCCGACCCAAACAGGCTGGGGTGAGCACCAACAGGAGGTTTGGTAGTGTTATGTGGGTGATGGCTACGGACAACCCACCATGGTGTACAAATACTAAGATAAACTTCGCGCGTAGACACCTAACTAATGACAGTGAATAAGGAGTCAGTCACCTGAGTGTGATAGATATTCAAGTCACTTCACATAAATTAATGATTTCTTGTATAATTTAGAACAAGTCTCCAGCCTCTGCAGTGAATCAGCAGAATTATTCTCATAAATAAACGGTACTTCACGTCATTTCAGTGGTTAATTATTACTTTTAGCTCATAACAGCTCTACAGTTTGTACAGTGCACTAGAGTTACAGCACGAGAATGAAGATGTGTTCATGTTCTTTCTCTTGAATTAGAAAATCACTGTCTAGCTTAGGATGAATCAACAAACAGCACTATGAATTAGATGAGTTTTCCCTTTACTTTAATGAATAAAAAGTTGTCCGTCTCAGGCTACTGACGACGAGCTAAAATAAATGACCTGAGGCATCTATGAGTAAAGTGGTTCTCGGTTCTTGAATTGCTGTTATATCTATAAGGTTATACAAATTCATTACTTAATCAGTTTTGGTTAGGTTAGGTGACTCGAAGCTTGTCTGGTTACTCAAAGGGCGCTATTAGTGACATCAAGACGAAATGTTAGAGTATTCCTGGTCCTTCGTTACTTCATACAGCTTCTGTAGAGATCAGCGTGCATTACACCTTGGGCGAACCAAATTTTGGTCTGTACGTATAATAAATCATCTTGGGCATTAGGATAGAATTTAAAGAGATGTTCAGTGAACTACAGGATGTCATTACTGTCAAAGTTGTAAACATGAGTCTTATTAGTCCTGGATATTAACGTAAAGTGACTCTTATTTTCCCAAGTGTCTCCGTTAAGTAAAAACACCGTTATCGGCGTCGGAATTGTTAAGAGATGAGACTATAGTACATGTCAATTCATAATCACGAATCAACATGAAAATTTTGGCATGAAAGTTGTACTTCATCTGGTGGGAGACTCATCAGTCAGTCGGCTTAAGCTTTAGTTATCTCAAGCTGAACAAAACACTACCTTACCATTCCTACTTCTCATGGAAATGGGGTCATTATTTTTCTACTGTTATTAAAATTAAAGGTTTACAACTAGTAAGAGATTGAAATTTACTTCAGTTTTCAGTTTTTCTATTGCCACAAAGATTAAGAATACCTCAACAATATAGTTACTATTACTGTATTAACTCTTCTTAATCTCAACATTCTCGTTTGTACAGTGACATATAATGTTATCATTCTGGAAAATGTTACACGTGTTCATTCTGCCTTACTTTAAAGTCTTGATCCAAAAAGTTATATTTAGAGAGACTAAGGTTATATCAGTTTAATGAATTCAACACCTTAGTCAGTTTTCACATTTACAACTGCCGCCTTTGTACATTATCGGGAACAGTATAATAGTGTATATGTATTAGTCAAAATAAGTGACCGGGGATAAGTATTTAGAATGCAGATACATCATGCAGATTTTTTACTGAGTTTAATGGGTTGTTCTTTATAAGAGCACAGTAAGTATAATGAGATTACTGAGGTTTTCTTGAACTTATTTTATATCGCCTGGATGTGCTGTATAATGAATGCTCCCCACACTACCCCACCCCACCCACCCGAAGAAGGGCCAATATTGAAAGTGGTATTAATTCCAAAAACTACACTTGATATTCACACATTTTATATTTATATAATATCAATCTACTGACAAACTTGCATAAGATCTTCACACTTGTACAGTCCCGTTCACTGATGCGTTTACAGGGGCTCGTCAGGTTTTGTGCAGTGTGGCAGCGCTGTGTTTGTTTACATTCGACAGAAGGAAAATCGCAAAAATTAACATAGTAAAGAATCAAATTAAAACAATATTAAAACAAATATCTCAATGTAATAATTTGTGAAATGTTTATAAAACCCCTTTAAACGCACTAGTGAAGGGGACTGTACCTAGACTGTATGACGAGCTCCTGTAAATGCACTAATGAAGGGGACTGTACCTAGGCTATACAATGAGCCCCTGTAAACGCACTAGTGAAGGGGACTGTGCATGTAATCAATATAAATCTAACATAAAGGAAACAAAAAGGTCCACCACACTAAGTAATTATAATAAACGTAAAATTTTATAGAGTAGTTGGCAACTATTCCGGTACTGCTAAAGTTGTATTGGTGTTATATTAAACTGGAGTGCCGAGGGGTAAGGTTATGTTGCGATTTAACTTCAATATTTGTCAACTCTTTTAATTATGGGTTAAAGTAAATGTGACAAGGCAATAATTGTGAGATGTTTTGTGGAGAGAGAGAATGGACTATAGGAGTGGATTAAAGGGGTGGCCTAAAGGGGTGGAATAAAGGGTGGACTAAAAGGGTGGACAAAGACAAGAATTAAAACAGGAAAGAATTTGAGTAAGAGTTCGATGACCAGGTTAATAAATAAATAAATAAATAATCAATATATATACCTGTATATTGTGTGTGAGTGTGTGTGTAGTAGTAGCAGTAGTAGTAGTAGTAGTAGTAGTAGTAGTTAGTAGTAGTAGTAGTAGTAGGATGATGCCAGGGCAGCAGCAGGGAACCTACAAGTGTGTGCTAGCCACCAGGCTGGTGGGGAGGCGGCCATTCACGCCATGAGATTGATATTTGAGCAGCATGATTGTGAGGCCGTTCTCCTGGTGGATGCTTCAAACGCATTCAACATACTTAACCGCAAGGCTGCACTGCACAACATCAAGATCAAGTGTCCTAGCTTTAGGATGTATGTTGAAAACTCGTATAGGAATCCTTCAGACCTCTACATAGTAAATAACAAGGCTCAACGAGGTGATACCATCCTACAGTCGACTGAGGGAACAACACAGGGGGACCCCGTTGCAATGGCAATGTATGCAATTGGCCTATCAGTGCTCGAACAAGAAATAAAATTTGAAACAACTGGGGTCAAACAAGTGGCATATGCTGATGACCTCACAGGAGCAGGAAAAGTGGAGTGCATCAAAAAGTGGTGGGACTTGGTAACATCGCGAGGTCCACAAATAGGGTACCATCCAAACGCCAGCAAGTCCTTCCTCATCGTGAAGCCAGAACATTATGAACGGGCATTGGAGGTTTTTGGCGGAAGTGAGGTCAAAATAACTAAGGACGGCCAAAGACATCTAGGCGCAGTAATTGGCACTACGGACTTCAAGACCGAGTACGTAGCGGGAAAGGTGAATGAGTGGGTTAGCGAAATCCAAGTTCTGTCTGAGATTGCTAACACAGAGCCACATGCGGCCTTTGCAGCATTCGCCCATGGAGTCAAGCATCGCTGGAACTACCTGATGCGTACTATCCCTGATATCGGACCCCTCCTCCACCCTCTGGAAGAAGCTATCAGTATCAAGTTCATTCCCAAATTAGTGAAACACCCTGACTTAACCCCAGCAGAAAGAGCACTTCTTGCACTTCCACCAAGACTGGGAGGGATGGGACTAACAAATCCAGAGGTGATTGCTGCCACTGAACATCAAAATTCACTTAAGCTCACGGCAACCCTCACGGACCACATAATAGCCCAGAATGCAACAGGGGAAGTGGATACCAGCGAAGTAAATAAGATTCGTAGGTCCATTACGACAGATCGACAGCACTGCCAAAATGATAATTTGCAGCACCTATTGCTGCAGTTTCCAGAAAATTTGAAAAAAAAAGTAGCTGTAGCGCAGGAGGTGGGCGCCTCGAACTGGTTAACTACGTTACCGATAAGGGCAAATGGTTTCAGCCTTAATAAACAAGAATTTACAGATGCCATTGTTCTAAGGTATGGTTGGCCAGTAGAAGGTTTGCCCTCCCAATGAGTGTGTGGCTCTTCCTATGATGGCGATCACGCCATGGTGTGCAAGAAGGGGGGCTTCATATGCATGAGGCATGACGAGGTAAGGGATCTCACAGCAAATATGTTGAAGGAAATCTGCCGGGACGTCATGGTAGAACCGACCCTCCTTCCATTGGATGGCGAGATCTTCCAACACAGGACTTCAAACACATCAAACGAAGCCCGTGTGGACGTCAGTGCTCGAGGATTCTGGACGCGGGGACAGCTAGCTTTCTTCGACATCAGGATTTTTGATCCCATGGCCGCATGTCACCGTAACCTAGCTCTCGATGCTGCACATAGGAGGAACGAGAACGACAAGAGAAGGGCATATGGGGAGAGAATACAAAATGTTGATCAAGACAGCTTCACTCCTCTAGTGTTCACAACCTCTGGTGGGATGGGACCAAGTGCAAGATGTTTCTACGCCAGACTCGCGGAGTTGATCTCCGAACAGAAGCAGCAGCCCAGAAGTTATGTTACAGCCTGGATGAGATGTCGACTGTCTTTCTCTCTCCTTCGGTCGGCTTTGCTCTGCCTCAGGGGAACGAGAGCTTCTGCTCCTACTCCGACAACTGCTACAGATATTGACTATGAGGCTACAGTCACTGAATGCCGCATAGATCTGCGGCTCAACTAATTTAACACAGATAGGATAGCTTCTTATGTATTAGGATATTTAATATTAAGGTAATTAAATGGTGGCGAAGGTGTGGCTATTGGGGGAGGCTGGAGGCCACGTTAAAAAAAAAAAAAGTAGTAGTAGTAGTAGTAGTAGTAGTAGTAGTAGTAGTAACAGTTTTAAAAATTTTATTATTTATTTTAATACACTTTGGACTTGATACACAAATCAGCCCACACTATTAATTGTCTATTTAGGAGCGTTCACACTAGCAGCCTAACATAACACTGTCTGATTCTTGTGTCTGCAGATCTGATCACTGTAACTGTACACACTTTTGACACTGTTGATCACTGAAGTTTTATGCAGCTGACTCCAGTTAGTGGGAGTTGCTTACTTCTGTTTATGCTTACGACTTCAATACCATCGCAAAGAAATCACTGCAACATTACAAGTTAGCACTGAAGTGTAGCCACTGTTAACCACTGCCCATAACAAGGGCTTACTGCAGCCTCAGATATCAGAAGTTTACTTTCACTGCTCTAACTCGTGCTACTTGTATACTCGTAAGTCATAGCTGATCACTTTCTGTGGCTCAACATTCACTCTCCTCCTTGACAGGCGAGACAAGGGTTGCTGCGGGCTGTACCTTCCCTTCCTCCTCCCTATGTCTTTGATGTCTCTGTTGGTGCTGCTGTTGTTGCTGATGCTGTTGGTGCTGTTGCTGTTGGTGCTGATGCTGTTGGTGCTGTTGCTGTTGGTGCTGATGCTGTTGGTGCTGTTGTTGCTGCTGTTGCTGCTGTTGCTGTATCAATAGCCGCTGCTGCAGTTGGAGTTGCTGGAAATAGATCACATATATTCTTAAATCCGGACGCTAGATGTGAGGTTATGAGAGAGCACTCAAGAAACAGGGAAAAATCATCTTAAGAGGCCTGGAATTTTCAGCTAATTGTTTACAAATATCCTAAACATCACTGTCTAGTCGTCTTTACAGCCAGAGAAGCCCTGGGAACTGACGTCAGAAATAAAGAAAAATAAATAAATAAGGAAAGAACGGATATTAGCTAGATGATAAGGAGAGTGTATAAAAGTGAAGCGAACAAAAGAAGAGGAAGGAAGCGGTAAAGTGAAGTAGAAGGGGAGTGTGGTGTTGTATAGAGATAGTTATATAGAAGGAGTATTTTTTTTTTTACGGGGAACAGCTCACTCGGGCACAAGTCACTGACCCACAACGAGGCCTGGGGGGGGGGGGGGGCGAAAAAATAAGAGTAAAAAGAAATTAAAAACAGAAAATAAAAATATATTTATCTACACCACAAAGATGCCTGAAAACCAGCCTTTTGAAGTGAGACAGATTATATGAGTATGGAAACACAAAAGAAGGCAGAGCATTCCACAGTTTGGCTGTGTAAGGAAAGAATGGTGTACTATAACGGGTTATTCTAGTGTGACAGACATTCCACAGAGAAGCGGTGGGCACCGCGGGCAAGACATGTGTTACGAGCCCATGGCCTTGCCGGCGGTACACAGGATGCCAAATCCACCGATTTTTGCCCGTTAAAGTACCTGTAAAACAGAGAGAGTGAAGCAACATTGTGGCGAAGAGAAAGGGAAGAGAGATTGTCAACTAAAGGAGGAGAGTTAATAAGACGAAATGCCTTTGATTCCACCCTATCTAACAGAAGAAGAGCCACCCCAGATATGAGAGCAGTACTCCAAGTTAGGACGAATCAATCCCTTATATACTAGAAGCAAATGCTCAGGATTGAAGTAGCTACGGCAACTGTACAGCATTTCCAGCTTCCGGGAGGCAGCTTTAGCAATGTTGAGCATGTGTGGCTTCCGTGACATTTTAGAGGAAATGGTGAGGCCTAGCATATCTAATTTAGAATTTGACAGATTGATTGCGTCCTGAAATATAATTGGTGGGAGATCATCTAATTTGGAAAGTGTAATTGGTAAATACTGTGTTTCATTACTATTGAATTTAACTAAGTTTGTACCTCCCCATTAGGAGATGCTGCACGGATCCGGATTGTTAGATGGAATGATATCAGCTCTAGAAACATGTCTAGTTTGAGAGTTAGGAGGAAGGAGAAAATGTGAAGAAAAGTGAAGAGTAGAATCATGAGCGTAAGAATGGATAGAATTACTCTGAGTGTAAAGTAAATCATTAATTAAAAAGAAGGAAGAGAGTAGGTGAAAGAACAGAACCCTTTGAGGAATTGTGTTGTAAGACGACTGAAATCTTAGGCCTACATCTTGCACACCGTTCATAGGCTCACATATTCTCACGCCCACATTAGGGGCTTGTGAGGTCATGCATGTCATTATGGAGTCTGTTTTGGAACATAACATTGGCAACAATAACTAGGTACAACCGTCAATAAGATGAAGGAAATCTTTTCTTATGACCACAAGAGCACAGACCCCGGTGAAGACAGTGTGAGAGTGTACTGCGCACATCATTGTCATTCCTAAAAACCCCATTTAATTCATATTACGCTATACAACATTCAAATCCACCGAGCTTGTAGAACCTCAGAAAACGGGAAACATTGATAAAGGACAACTCACCTACTCAATGTTACTAGACCATGTGTTGTATTGTAACCAGGTACAGTTATATAATATTAATTGTATATATTCATAACATTAAGGAGAACTCAGGGTATCCATAAGATGAATGTTAAAGTCCAGTTGAGCCGGACTAGTGTACTGTAGAACTAAGTGTGGATCAGGGTTTGAAGGTCATACTATTTACGTCTGTGAACGTGTAGCGAACATAACTTCCACAGATATCATATGAAAATACATGAGAACAATGATCTGGAAAAAGGATAAATGTATCAGAACTATGTGAGGTGTTGGAAGTGACCCAGAAACTATACTTGAAAGGAAATATCTTGTGTGCGTCGGTATTAACTTAATACACCTCGTATCCTCACGTGACATATACCCACGACAGGTACAGTGATCAGAGAATCTTATGTCTGTGTTCAAATAGTGCAATGTGTGAGAGGAGGATCCCTAATTACAGTTTTAAGTGAAGTTGATACACCCCCGCCATGAACATTCGGCCTTTGTTTTAAGGCGCGTCCTGTACCCGCCTGAGTGTGCCGTGTTGATATTATAACCCAATGAATTTACCCACGAATTAGCAAACCAGAACCTTACCTCAGTTTGTACTTTAGGGTTAAAATATGTGTTTATAAGGCATGAGTGACAATATGCCAAAAAGTGTTCAGGTGAGACCCGTAAGAAATAAAAGTAAAAATTAAAGATTGGAAACTGTAGGTCTACGAGGTGACGAGCGGCGGGGCACTGCCCTCAGTACCCTCCGTTCTACCGTCACCTCAGGTCAGTGTCCTATCGGGCTATATCCCGCCCTATAATTAAGGCTTATATAGAAGTTATTACAGTTTAAAGCTTTGCCTGATATATAAGTGTAATAGTAATGTGTTAGGGGGTGTGATAACCGCCCGTCAGGCATTATTTCTCAGTACCCTCCGTTCTACCGTCACCTCAGGTCCCATGCGGTCGGAGTGCCTTGCTGTGCGGCAGCCATTATCCCTGTGAGCGTCCCACCAGGTGGTGACTACTCCCTGCTATGCCAATCCAGTGTGAACCTGTGGATTTCCAGCACACCACTCCAAATGAGTAGTAACAAATAAGGAGACCGTGAGAAACTCTGCGGTCGTCACTTGGAGCGACCTATAATACCAGGCGTAGAAATAGTACTGGTATGTCTCTTGGTGAAGCCCTCCGAGGACGTTGTGCGAACGAGGTGCCTGTTATGTATACCTAAAAGTTACAAGGAGTCCCATACCTGCAGGGGTGGAGTGTAACATGTGTGTTGAGATGGTGCTACTATGTATGATAACCGACGGTGCTATATTCCATACAGGTGGAGCAGTCTGATGTGTTAAGGGATAGTGTAAGAAGGAATGACCAAGGTAAGGTGGTCACAGATGGTTATGCAATAAGTATGTGGATGACACGCCATTAATGTAAGAGTCTGGTGCCCATCTGGGTAACCAACATTTTCGTTGTTCTTCTGAGGAAGACCAATTCATTTGTATGTTTTTTACCAGTATGCTTGATAAGGAATAAATCAATTAAGACATGTTATGGTTTCACCCTTCCTTCCCCTTATCGATCTGGTCAATGGAAAACCTAACCCAATGCCTAGTCCACTCTGCCCGCTACCTAACGAGCTACATGCTGTCCAGAGGGGGTCTGGTGGCAGCGACCCTTAGAAATTAAGATTAGAGTTAAGTATTTACCCTTAGTATTAGTGACCCCCAGTCAAGCAGTATAAGAGGAGGATCCCCAACAACAGTATCGGTCTATAGGTCACACCAGAGGAGATTAAAGTTGTGAAGGGCCTAAGGCTAATAAGATATAAGGGCCTAAGGCTCATAAGAGATAAGGGCCTGTTTAAGTACTTCGAAGGTCTAAATATCAAGAGTGCCTAAGAATACAATCTTATTAGCCTTATGGTTAATCCGGCCCTGGGTCCCACTCACAAGTCCTAGGGAAGCCTTGTGTGACACCATTGACTGTACACTATGTTATGTCATATGACTGGCCAGGACAATGAACCAAACCGTGAAGATTAGTTTGGGTGTGTCGAGTGTGTGAAAGAGTATATAGTGTTGTGTAAGGAGAGTGTTTTGTTGTGTAAGAAGTATGATTTGTTGTGCAAGGAGTGTGTTGTATTGTGTAAGGAGAGTGTGAAGGAGTGTGTTGTGTTGTGTAAGGGGAGTGTGAAAAAGTGTGCTGTGTTGTGCAAGGAAAGTGTGAAGCAGTGTGTTGTGTTGTGTGAGGGGGGCGTGAAGGAGTGTGTTGTGTTGTGTAAGGGGAGTGTGAAAAAGTGTGCTGTGTTGTGTAAGGAGAGTGTGAAGCAGTGTGTTGTGTTGTGTAAGGAGAGTGTGAAGCAGTGTGTTGTGTTGTGTAAGGAGAGTGTGAAGGAGTGTGTAGTGTTGTGTAAGGGGAGTGTGAAGGAGTGTGTAGTATTGTGTAAGGTAAGTATAAAGGAGTATGTTGTGTAAGGGGAGTGTGTTGTGTTGTGTAAGGAGAGTGTGAAGGAGTGTGTAGAGTTGTGTAAGGAGAGTGTGAAGGAGTGTGTTTGTTGTGTAAGGAGAGTATGAAGGAGTGTGTAGTTTTGTGTAAGGAGAGTGTGAAGGAGTGTGTTGTGTTGTGTAAGGAGAGTGTGAAGGAGTGTGTTGTGTTGTGTAAGGGGAGTGTAAAGGAGTGTGTTGTGTTGTGTAAGGAGTGTGTGTGTGTAGAGTTGTGTAAGGAGAGTGTGAAGGAGTGTGTTGTGTAAGAAGAGTGTGAAGGAGTGTGTTGTGCTGTGTAAGGAGAGTGTGAAGGAGTGTGTTGTGTTGTGTAAGGAGAGTGTGAAGGAGTGTGTAGAGTTGTGTAAGGAGAGTGTGAAGGAGTGTGCTGTGTTGTGTAAGGAGAGTGTGAAGGAGTGTTTTGTGTTGTGTAAGGAGTGTGTTTTGTTGTGTAGTAAGGAGAGTGTGAAGGAGTGTGTTGTGTTGTGTAAGGAGAGTGTGTTGTGTTGTGTAAGGAGAGTGTGTTGTGTTGTGGAAGAGGAGTGTGAAGGGGTGTTTTGTGTTGTGTCAGGGAAGTGTGAAGGAGTGTGTTGTGTAAGGGTATTGTGTTATGTTGTGGAAGTAGAGTGTGAAGGAGTGTGTTGTGTCGTGTAAGGAGAGTGTGAAGGAGTGTGTTGCGTTGTGTAAGGGGAGTGTGTAGTGTTGTGTAAGGAGTGTGTCGTGTTGTGTAAGGAGAGTCTGAATGACTGTGTTGCATTGTAGAAAGGGAGTGACAGGCCGGTTATGTCCTAAGGACTTATGACTAACATGGACTCTGCAGATCAACCGTGGAATTTAGTAGTGCTGGATGTCTTTAACACAACCATGGAGAAAATGACTTACTATCTTACCTTAGCATTAGCAAGTGCTTGATGGCGGTAGTGAGAAGCAAGGAGTTCTAGAGAGGCCAAATATGCCGCCGTGGAAGGCCCGTTGTCGTAACTCATCTGATGGCTTTGGTCCATTTTCCGAGTGGGAGACGGAGACCGGGAATCCTTAGTTTGTCGTGAGCGCGGGGCTGGAGCCAGTGATGGTCGTGGTAAGGACAGGCTATGGGTACGGACAGCGGGTCGCGGGCGTGGTACAAGAGTCGTGCGTCCATCCCACGGTTTGTCATCTTGGAGGGATGGATGAACTGTTTTCCTTATGAAGTCAACGACTCTGGGCGTTGTAGATGAGGGTGTGTCCTCTCCCTCATTAGGTCTTGTGGACTGAACCAATACGGGGTTTATGGCTTCAGTTAAGAGCATGACGTTCTCAGTGAGAGCTGCTAGACCAAATACGTCTTCGTAAATCGGGAGCTGTGAGGTTCTTCGGTGGACGGGGACCAGTAGACCACCATGAGTGCCCATGAGTGCCGCTGCGTCGGACATGTGGCGTAGGCGGAGTGGTTTCGGTGGCCGTGGGGGTGGCACGGGGTCTAGGCCATGCCAGAGAGGCAGCCTTGATAGCATTTTCTCACTTTTATTGACC
This sequence comes from Homarus gammarus, assembly GCA_958450375.1. Lineage (NCBI taxonomy): Eukaryota > Metazoa > Arthropoda > Malacostraca > Decapoda > Nephropidae > Homarus > Homarus gammarus. The sequence continues at coordinate 292,901 of CAUDMG010003839.1, forward strand.
TCTATGACTGTAACATTGGTTTCCGGTCGTCTCTCGTCGTCGTCACTAACAACAACTGATGACGAGGCTGGCGATGGAGGACCAGAATGAGTAGGAGATGGGTCCTTGCTGCCCACCTCAGGAGACGAATAACCTGATGACGATGACGATGACTCTAGCACAGGTGGTTCCTGGGGGTCATCAAGTCTTTCTGTTTTGGTCCAGTGTTCTTTTGGTGATGTTCGCGAAGATGACTTTGTGCTAGAGCTTACACTTGTAGTATTTTCTTTGTAAAGTGGTGCTACACTAAGATTGGTCTGTGCACAAGATGCACGGCGGCGCACTGGGCGGTAGGCTTCAGTTTGACATCCAGCTGTTCTGAAAGAGGGAACACGAAGTACAATCTTGTTGCGCTGGAGTTCACCTCGCGGAAGCTGGTCCAAAAGAGCCTTGGAATCTTCAAGAGCCTCCCTGTGAGCAACTTCATATTTGCTGGGTTTGGTTGGACCTTTCTTTAATATGCTCTTAGGTATTTTAGCATCCGTATCAAGGGCCTTTAAACTCTCCATTATATTTTCATCAGACTTGGTGGCTCGAAGAGGGGCTGGAGCTCCGTTATCAAGAATATTAGTGAGTACCTCTTCAAGCTTCTGCAGGTTGGCAGCATTTTCTCCCTCCGTTCGTCTTCTTTCAGGTTTCTTCACTGGAGATGGACGTGCAATTGTCATGTTTTTGTCAACCAGACGAAGAGGCTTGTCGATTATGGATGGACGCGGAGGTTTGATTATCTCAGGTCGTGATGGTTTCGCGCTATCGAGCTGAAGGTTTATTAACGCTCCTCTTGAAGATTTATCATCGTAAAGAGAAGGTAGAATGACTCGTGGCTGAGGCGCAGGACGCTTACGTGTGTTTTTTATGTTCTCCTCAATAACAGGGAGCGGTAAATGACGCTCCAGTGTTGACACCCTCTTGGTATTTCCTGTCAATTGTTTGGGGTCTCTTAAAAGCCCTTCAGGGTGTCTTGGCAGCTCTGGGAGCCCTTCTTTTTCATTTAATGCTTTGTTTTCGGATTTTTCTTCTTCCTCTGTTTGCTTTGTAGTGGTGGCAGTGGAGGTGTCGCTTATTTCTTTCATGTTCTTTTGTTCTTCTTTCTTGAACACAGTTTGAATAAGAGAAGAAGACGGCAGTACTGGCTTGGGTTTTGTCGGAGGAGGTGGAGCTGGTCCCTTAGGCTTTGCGACGCGAGCCATGGGGCGATTTATTGGACCAAAGGAAGTGAGGACAGTTTTCCCATCAAGAAGTCTTTCCTGGACGCTGGTTGAGCGATGTACACAAGCCATTTCTCCATTGTCAGCAGAAGAATCCTGGACAGTGGCGGTCAGGCTCTGTTCCGATCGACTTCGCCCACGAGACAACATACCAACTTGGATCACAGGCTCAGTGTCGAGGTCATCCAGCGAACAGGCGTGGAACTTACGACTCAGGGTAGCACCACCACTGTTCTCTTCTAGCAACAGTCTCCCATTGACAGAATTTGAACGGTGGATCCTGCGAGCATCAGGCCTAGCGTATTGGGAGAAAAGTCGAGAATTAAGGAGTTCTGGACACGTCACGGGGGCAGGTGGACGTATATGTCCTTCGCTGATTTCCAAATCTCGTCGCACAGCAAAACTTTGTGCCCGTTGTGGCCGTTGGTGAACTCGGGCATAACGTGGGCTGACGAAGGAAGCATGGCGGGCAGGGAGCCTTCGAGGGCCATTTGGGGAGTCCGACAAGAGGTCCAAGCCCACTGGGTACAGTGGCGTCTGGTTCTTTTCTTCCTCGGGGTGGTAGACCCACGCCGAGGACCCTGCAGGATCAGGCAAGGCCACTACATCATCCAAGGAGGGCGTGGAGTCGTGGCCTTCCTGCAAGTACCAGAGAGGATTTAATACCGTATATAAACGTGCATCAGTGGTCCGATAATAGCAACAATATTATCACATGGATACAGGTGAAGAAACAACAATTTCCCAGAGTAATCTACTGAAACTCCTCACTCTACAGTAACTCTCCTTACCCTAGACATCCCCTACAGTAACTCTTCTTACCCTAGACATCCCCTACAGTAACTCTTCTTACCCTAGACATCCACCAACAGTCACTCTCCTTACCCTAGACATCCACCAACAGTAACTCTCCTTACTCTAGACATCCCCCTACAGTAACTCTCCTTACCCTAGACATCCACCAACAGTAACTCTCCTTACCCTAGACATCCACCAACAGTAACTCTCCTTACCCTAGACATCCCCTTACAGAAACTCTCCTTACTCTATACATCCCCCTACAGTAACTCTCCTTACCCTAGACATCCCCCTACAGAAACTCTCCTTACTCTATACATCCCCCTACAGTAACTCTCCTTACCCTAGACATCCACCAACAAAAACTCTCCTTACTCTATACATCCCCCTACAGTAACTCTCCTTACCCTAGACATCCCCCTACAGAAACTCTCCTTACTCTAGACATTCCTCTACAGTAACTCTCCTTACTCTAGACACCCCCCTACAGTAACTCTCCTTACCCTAGACATTCCTCTACAGTAACTCTCCTTACCCTAGACATTCCTCTACAGTAACTCTCCTTACCCTAGACATTCCTCTACAGTAACTCTCCTTATCCTAGACATTCCTCTACAGTAACTCTCCTTACCCTAGACATTCCTCTACAGTAACTCTCCTTACTCTAGACACCCCCCTACAGTAACTCTCCTTACTTTAGACATCCCCCTACAGTAACTCTCCTTATCCTAGACATTCCTCTACAGTAACTCTCCTTACCCTAGACATTCCTCTACAGTAACTCTCCTTACCCTAGACATTCCTCTACAGTAACTCTCCTTACTCTAGACATTCCTCTACAGTAACTCTCCTTACTCTAGACATTCCTCTACAGTAACTCTCCTTACCCTAGACATTCCTCTACAGTAACTCTCCTTACCCTAGACATTCCTCTAAAGGTAACTCTCCTTATCCTAGACATTCCTCTACAGTAACTCTCCTTATCCTAGACATTCCTCTACAGTAACTCTCCTTACTCTAGACATTCCTCTACAGTAACTCTCCTTACTCTAGACACCCCCCTACAGTAACTCTCCTTACCCTAGACATTCCTCTACAGTAACTCTCCTTACTCTAGACACCCCCCTACAGTAACTCTCCTTACCCTAGACATTCCTCTACAGTAACTCTCCTTACTCTAGACATCCCCCTACAGTAACTCTCCTTACCCTAGACATTCCTCTACAGTAACTCTCCTAACCCTAGACATTCCTCTACAGTAACTCTCCTTACCCTAGACATTCCTCTACAGTAACTCTCCTTACTCTAGACACCCCCCTACAGTAACTCTCCTTACCCTAGACATTCCTCTACAGTAACTCTCCTTACTCTAGACACCCCCCTACAGTAACTCTCCTTACCCTAGACATTCCTCTACAGTAACTCTCCTTACCCTAGACATTCCTCTACAGTAACTCTCCTTACCCTAGACATTCCTCTACAGTAACTCTCCTTACCCTAGACATTCCTCTACAGTAACTCTCCTTACTCTAGACACCCCCCTACAGTAACTCTCCTTACCCTAGACATTCCTCTACAGTAACTCTCCTTTCTCTATACATCCCCCTACAGTAACTCTCCTTACCCTAGACATTCCTCTACAGTAACTCTCCTTACCCTAGACATTCCTCTACAGTAACTCTCCTTACCCTAGACATTCCTCTACAGAAACTCTCCTTACCTTAGACATTCCTCTACAGAAACTCTCCTTACCCTAGACATTCCTCTACAGTAACTCTCCTTACCCTAGACATTCCTCTACAGTATCTCTCCTTTCTCTATACATCCCCCTACAGTAACTCTCCTTACCCTAGACATTCCTCTACAGTAACTCTCCTTACCCTAGACATTCCTCTACAGTAACTCTCCTTACCCTAGACATTCCTCTACAGAAACTCTCCTTACCCTAGACATTCCTCTACAGTAACTCTCCTTACCCTAGACATCACCCCTACAGTAACTCTCCTTACCCTAGACATCACCCCTACAGTAACTCTCCTTACCCTAGACATTCCTCTACAGTAACTCTCCTTACCCTAGACATTCCTCTACAGTAACTCTCCTTACCCTAGACATTCCTCTACAGTAACTCTCCTTACCCTAGACATTCCTCTACAGTAACTCTCCTTACCCTAGACATTCCTTGCCCACAGCTTGAGAAAAGTTTCAATTTAATTGCTTGTTAATTTGCTAAATTACTGAAGACTGTCGACTTTCGGAAATTGACCAATAGAAATTGACAGGAACTCGGACATTTGGCATAACAAGCAAATGTACAGGTATGCTGAAAGAGCTTTGTATAAGGTGCAAACAAACATCCCCCCAAAATTCAACCAAATTCACCACTGGGGAAATATGTATTTAAATGATATGCGCTATGGGCGCCATAGCCACCAGGAATATGGAAGAAAAGCAGTGATTTATATAACTCCCATGGTATGGAAAGTTTAATAATGTTTAATAATATGTAGTACATAATTATCACATTATATGTACTGTATTGTGTGTGGCATTACTTGTAAATAATGCGTACTGACAATATAAGCTTAATGCAAAAATAACTAAACTGTCTCTTTAATAACGAAAACTGACTTATATTTCATAAGGAGTTACACCTTTGAAGATATGGTTGGAACACTAAATATTTACTGCAATTAACAACCGTATTTCCAATACTTAGCATCCTACATTTTTATTTTGTACACGCAGGCCTATAAATGTTGGAGGGGTTCATTGTCAGTGCTACGTTATCCGATTTATAACACAAAATAATTTATTGCGAGGACTACAAGTATTTGCAAAACATGCTTACTGTATTCATGAACGGGAAGATGTTGTACTTAATCTGAACTAATAAAACATGTCCTCTGCAGTCATTAACTTGCAAGTTAAGCGGATAGTTCTCACACTGTCCTACACATTTACAGTGAACTCTCCAGAGGATCCCTTTCTTGGAGCAGCTGCAAAACACACATAATCGAACACTGCTCTTACGAGAGACCCTCACATGACGAAACAAGTCAATGGGGCTGGTGGGTCATCTGCGATAATTGGTTGAACATGTCCAGATTCCACTGACAAACCACAGTCCTCCTTGTTGAGCACTGTACCAGGGTGTCGCCATGTGGATACTTGATGGTGTACTCTGAGACTATGGAAGTACATGACACGACTTGGAGGAATACGTCCCAGATACATATTTTGGTGAGAGTACATACAAATAACGTAGTTCATCTAACCCTCTGGATGATGATGCTCGACTAGGTTTCCCCAACAATTCGTAGCTTTTCTTTTGTTGCTGTTGTATCACCAAAAATAATCACATCTGACCTTATCTATTGTGATGATTGCAGTTTGAGCTTACCCTTGCTATACAAAGCTGAGGCCGTGTCACAACGATGATTGCAAGACCTGAAGCAGTTTGAGCTTACCCTTGCTATACAAAGCTGAAGCCGTGTCACAAAGAGATATAGCATGAGCAAACACGAGACGCATAAATAGTTCTCTTCTCAAAACCTCCTGAGCAATTCTAATGGGGATTGTGTATTGCTTTGTGCCAAGGAAGATATCTCGTGTACACTTGGCATGATAGAGGAAGATCAGAATGCCAGTATCATCTTCAGTGGCAAGAACGGGTGTCTGACTGTGCGCCAGTTCAGGGGCCTTTTTGACAATCACAACACTCACCTTCAGCATGCTTCACATATACACGAGCAATTTTCAGATGTAAACTTAGAAGTCTTATCAAACTCTGCTTGTTTAGATTTTGTTGGAAAGGAAAGCTGCCTTGTGTTATGGAACAGGTGTATTGTCTTAAACCACTACTTAATGAGATGATGGATGCTGAAGCCGATGGCGTTTTTGCTCTGGCTCTTTAGTTATCGCGATATCGCAGTAATCAAAGAATATCTATGCAGGTACTCGGGCATTTCAGGTATTTTTTCACGAGTAACTGTAGAGACAAATGAATCACAAACTGAAGCAATGGTACCGATCTTTCGTCAAGTTATGCGGTGCAGTATACCACTACCATCAATCACTCTGGCAGCTCCCATCATCGTGGAATGAAGATGGGGAAACTGTTGCCAGATCACAGGCAATTATTGTATACTTTGGTCTGGAGGTCCATTTGAGTAAGTGGAAGAGTGCAGACGGTGGTACAATTCTCTTGAAGACATGCTCGCACCTTCACCAACTACTCTGATGGCCTTCCATATAACTGATTTCCTTAGAATGATGTCTAAACTTTCATCTGTTTATCGGTCATGAATTGTCTGGCCAAAGTTGATAGAATCCTGAGCATTAACCCGTTGGTCGGCTATTAACCTGTTGTAATATTTATAAGTTCATGATCCTCTTGAAGAGTGAATGGGCTGCGAGTTTGTAGGTAGTCTATAAATATCTGGAGGATCTTCTGATTACGTTTGATGCATCCTGAGTGGTTATCCTTGTGTTGTTCTGACTACGTGCCAGTGAAGGTATTTGTCAAGGAGCACAGAGCATGTGTGTACTGGTTAACAACATGCACCGTCAATCGCCATTTTGCCCTGGCTGACTCTTCGTGAGTTATATCAATAAGTCAACCCTGGGTTTTGCCAGTCCATATGAGGCAACCACTGTTCGAGTGCCATGTCAGACCATGTTCCACTCCAATACATTTTATCATCCCTGCACACTGTGAAAAGAACATCTTCCATGAAAGCTTCTAGACAGTGGCACAGCTCTTAACGATCCTTAAGGTAGAGACGGTAGTATTTTTGTGTAGTTGTTGTATCCTGTTACAGCAAAAAATGGAAGCCTCCAGTTTCCAGTCTTCTCGGCTCTGATGAACAGCCTAACAACTGACACAAAGTTCATCAACGTGACCTACAGTTTCCCTTTTTATTATGACACACACACACACAGAGAGAGAGAGAGAGAGAGAGAGATAATTTACAGTTTCATAATTTACTATTTTAACTCTTTTACTGTTGGTGTTTCTTACGTCGACTTTAGTGTTAATCTTGTTTGCTTATGTATCACTCTTCAGTCAAGTTAGAAAGGGTCACTAAATTCACCACATGCTGGAAAAAGATTCAGGAGTTTATCAGGCGACTGGTATTCGAGTGATACATCCTCAGCCACCACCGCAAGATCCTACTAGTTGTCATCTTTGCAGTGGTGTAAGCGGCTTGCAACTGACTCGGTACTTAGTCACTGACCCATCCAAGATTATGCTCATGAATGTTACCTACATACTGTCTTCATAGAGGTACTTAGTTAAAAAATATACTGTTAAAAATATACAAAATACTTAACATGTCCGATTTTCCTATATATTTTTGGAGTTAATGTTATTTTCAGTGCACTATACTGCAAAGCTTATCTGTGCATTATTCTGCAATGTTAACAACCTAGATATTTTTAATTACGTAATTTTTTAGACCCTTATTAACATGATATCCCATCTACACCTGTGAAATGGCAATTTACACCTCATCTCCAGACCCCGAGTTTAAATGGTCAAAACACAGTTTGATTGGGGGTTGCAATACCAAGACATTAATATGAAGGACTTGGCACAAAAATTTGCCTGTTATACCAAATGTCCGGGTTTGGCCATTTTTGTGTTAATCTCTACTGGACTAAATATCATCGACTACAATGTATCCGGGTAACGAGGTGACAAATAACACTAATAAGAATCAGACATTAAAAATAGACATAACATTACTACCTCAGCTGATGAGACACACTATGAAGAGCATTTAGCCCTCACGGGAAGCCCTGTAGAACGTCACAAAGAACACCACATTCCAAGGACAATCACAAATTGTCCTTTTCCGTCCTATGAGTATCCTATGTGGCTTGTGTTTAATATAATATAAAACCTGTTTATTAAATAGTCAATGTATATTCCTGTTTTTAGAAATAAATATCTTAAGAGCCTACGTTTATTTTTTAAGAATAATTAGATAATCATAATAATTAATTCTCCAGTGAATGTACCGGGTGTCCATCATTCAGTTCAGCTTGACTTTACTTGGACTGTAATACGTTAAGAAAAAATATTGGTTATATGGAGTGCACTTTGGCCGACATTAAAGTGTTAAAAAGACACTAAATCAAAGTATATTAATGCTGCAGCTTGGGAGATGAAGCAGAGAATACATGTACCATACAGTGACTGCGTAGTAACAAAGGATCAAACCCAAAGTATGTGTTTTGGCGATTTTTGACGCGTGCAGAACTATCAGAAAGAATAAGTAAACAAGAATATTTATCTATACTGTTTAGGAACTACTGGAAAATCCTAACCTAACCTAACCTTACTATTCATAGAAATGCTGGTTTAATTTCAGAAGAGTACTGGAAAAAAATATATATATATATTCACTTTCGGTAAACATTGATCCCCGTAGTAGCAAATAATATCCCAGCTTCATGACTATTTACAAGGTCGCTTGAGGCCTGCAGCGGGTTATCTTTGTATATTAAGTCTCATTTACTCATTATTATTGCTTAATTTATAGCAGGAAAAAAATAAACCCCCTAAAAGTAGGTATTTGGTAATATTTCATCCGTATTGTATGACCAAAACTGAACAAATCTCACGTAAATATAGTTTCTGTGAACCTAAGCCAATTCTCTTTGTAACTGGTCCACATATAAGATTTGGGGTGTTTGAACTTAGACTCTTTAAAATCCTTAGACAGACTCTGAAAAACAAGAGGAAGTGGTCAGGACCCATTGGACCAGTGTACAAGTTTGTCAAGTTCAAATTAGCTGACACACAATTAAAGGAATTGACGTGTTGTTTGCATGAGGGAAAAAGCATAAAACGCACTGTGCCTCTCACTTGGTGGACACATAAGTATAGTTTAAGCACAAGTAATGTTTCCGTTTTTTCACTTTTCATTCAGAGGGAGCCTGTATAAACGCCCCCAATAATGACGATACAGTACTTGCCCTTATACGAACGCGTGTTTTGCCTCGATAACTGGGTGATATATCTCTCAGGTTACAAGAATATAAGTAAGATACTCCACTAACTTAAAAGTAAAGGCAGTATTTTTTTTTTAATTTGCAGGAATATTACTTAAGCTAAAATGCTGGTCCGCCCTATAAGCAGTAATTATATTAACATTACAAAAACAAAACAAAACTGAAGTATACTTACAGCTGTTACGACCACCCCGTCGAGACAAGAGGGTGCAGAGCCTTACAGACATGCAAGGAGAGGACATGCAGTGCTCGTAGTGGCCACCTATACTCGTCACCGTGGTAATATAATATACTACAGCCATGTCTCGTAACCATTTACTTACAGGCAGAGTACAAGAACATGCAGCATGTTATCGAGAGACAATTATGTCACGTTAACTCGAGATAATCGCTCATTAAGCCTTGAAAAGCAACTGAAGTTTTTCCCGAAGGTTAGGTTAGGTGTGTGTGTGTGTGTGTGTGTGTGTGTGTGTGTGTGTGTGTGTGTGTGTTCTAGAATCTAGCAAGGATATTAAACCCTATATTTTTGTTACTTTTATGTTTACAGTTCTGACATCATAAACCTGTGGGAGGACAAAAACTGACTTACTTTCTTTATTAATACCAACAACACGTATGTTATGTGAGCTAGAAGGAAGGTCACACTTACAATTATAGTGTTAGGCTTGATCTACATTGTTCAGTTTTAGGTGAAGAATATACATAGTAGATCAGAAAGGACACAGCACAATATATAATGTATAGTTGAATGGAAATATTTGGGGTATAATGCATAACGTATAAGCAAACTAGACAAGTAAAATTTAGACTATGAATATTGTATTAGGTGGAAGAAATTTTGTTTATTCTACAGTATATGTAAAGTATATATTAACTATTCTCATCGTAATGCATAAATTGAAAATAAAATAATTTGGATCCTAGTTAAGGAAATTACCACTAAAATAATGGTTAAATAGATACTATCTATCATGAATTTCGCCAGTGTCCAACAGTAGCTTGTCTCAGATTAAGGCAAACCTGCTCCCCGAAGTGCTGAGCAGTGTTTGCTAATCCTCAGGGGAAAGACTCGAGGAAATAACAATAACATTTTATACAGTATAATGTGTTTATAAAAGAGCAGCAGTTTTAATGTCGCCTCTGTGCCTGTGACTTGACTGTTAGGATTTATACACTGTTCAACGCTCTAGGGAGTTCTTAACTAAACTAGTCATTATTGAGCGTTTATTTATCTCTGTAATTCTAAAATTTCTCTCTTATACAGGGTAAGGAAAGATTTATATACAGTATGTATCTATAAATATTTTATGATTATATTAAAAGCCATGGTGTGCTTGAGGTAGGGTAGACAAGGCATAAGCTGCCCCCCACACAGAGGATGTGAGGTTATCAGGTCTTCGGGGAAGGCTCGCTATGTCGCCACTACTCCGCGTCACACATTTCCTTTGATAACAACATCCAGCACCCAAACACAACTTTCAGGCTGTGCCACAGCCAGAATCAGTGTTACAACCTCAAGTTATGTCCCAACCTCAGGTAATGTTACAATCTCAACCCCCGTCACAAACTTAGCTCTATCACAACTATGGGTAGGGTTACAACCTTAGGCCTTATCACAATCTCAATCTATGTCGCATCTTCAGACAATGTGACAACGCAGACTGTCACAACTATTATGTTAAAGTCCACTGCAGACGATAACTTCAGGTCCAGATGTTGTGCAATGGTGGGTTAAGGCATAGTCAGAGCTCAGTTAAGCTGAGATACAACCTCAGGTTATATCACAACCTCAAGCTGAGATACAACCTCAAGCTTTCACAACTTCAAGCTGAGATACAACCTCAAGCTGTCACAACCTCAAGCTGAGATACAACCTCAAGCTGTGTCACAACTTCAAGCTGAGATACAACCTCAAGCTGTCACAACCTCAAGCTGAGATACAACCTCAAGCTGTGTCACAATCTAATGCCGTAGCTTCTGCTATATTAAGAGTCTCGTACACAGATGAACAATGGTATAAGTGTACTTCCCGTGAACAGCTCTCTAGTGACACGGGACTTATCACATTATTAAATGTTTGTATCAAGTCCAAGTTGCCACCCACACATTATCTATTGTGTTAAGATAGAAGATTTGTTTATAAAGAGGAAAATTATTTCTTTATCACACTGATGTTAAGTATTATTGCAAATATCAGAGCAGAGTCAATACTTTTGATGGGAGTTACTTTTTTTACGTTTATCCTCAGTCTAAGTCAACGACGAAACCACCTCCTGCTTGCTGAGGGTACTGTATAATGGCACAGGACTCCCAGCCACCAGTGGTCAAAGACCGCAGGTTGGCTGAGGAGCCAGTGGGCGGAGGTGAAGGAGGAGGTACAGAAGGGCGCCTCACGCGGCCACCAGGACGAGGACTGGTACTGTTCTGACGGCAACTCTCTGGCAGAGAGTACATTGAGGTGTTACAACTTGAAGGAGCTCTAGAAACTCTGTGTAGCCCATTAAGTTGGTGTTCAGCTCTCAGTACATTGGATTGTTCCACTTCCGTCTGGATGTTATTAGTTCTGAACGGCTGAAACGAGGACTTGGACACTCTTGACAGTGTTGAGGTGCGGGATTGAACATCGTTGAACGTTTCACTGAATCGGTTGCTTTCTCTCAATTCTTTCACAACTTCTGGCAGGATGAATTGCCAAGCTGAGCGGTGGTTCCTCAAGAAATAAGGCACGCTATTTTCTGGTGTTTTCGGGTCCTGTGGCCTCGTATATTTAGCATTCTTATTTTGCGTAGGCTCCTGGTTGTTGACAGTTTCACCACCGCCACCATTTACCACACAAACACCATTACTACTACTACTACAACTACCATCACCAGGGAAGCCATGCATAATATTCTCACCATCACCACCAACGACACCGGGACCACTACTGCCATTTACAGTTCTAAGAGTCAAGTCGTCACAAGCTACAGTACTGATGGAGGTCAAGCACGGTGACTGGAATCTGGTGGTCTCTACCTGACGGTGATGTAGATCTTCTTCAGATAACGACCTCGTGATTGGCATGCGACCTTTAACCTTGGGGCCACGCACAACCACGCAGAAGAGATACTGTGCCCCAATGAAGCTAACGACGATGACCAAGGCTGTCACCGCCGTTGTCAGCCAAAGTGCTGCGGAAAAGAAAAACAATTAGAAATATTAACACCGGCTTCTCCTATGGTTTCAACTACAGCTTAGTTGGCAATGAATTAAAGTCGCTTAGAAAGAAATTAAATAGAGTTCTTATACACACACACACACTCTCTCTCTCTCTCTCTCTCTCTCTCTCTCTCTCTCTCTCTCTCTCTCTCTCTCTCTCTCTCACCTATCCTGAGGTAATTTTCTTGGTTATGCTTCATGATGGTCTGCACATCATCATTCGTCAGGAATACCCCGTTTTCTCCAACCTGTGATGAGGGAGAGACATTGTTAACACTATTTCGTCATAAGTAATTTTAATGTCAATTTGTACGTGGTTCGAAGTAATTTCTCTTTTACGAACAACAACAATATTAATAATAATAATGGATGCTGCCTCCATTTGGCCCGAGTCGCCAAGTGACATTAGGCCCCACCTCTACCAGCCATGATTCATATTTTGTTATGGTTTCCTTTATATGCTGCCACTATTATTGCGTTATCATTGTTAATACATGTTTGTTTTATACTTATTTTCATTTTTCCTTTGATACAATCATTCATAGTTGAGGGATATATGCAGAGTTAATCATAATTGGAATGAAGATCTAGCAACCTTTAACGAATACACAAAAGAGCAGTACCTCCGCTTACAGGGATAGTCTCTCACAGTCACAGGAAGACATTCTCACCTGTAGAATGACGAGGTTTGCGACGTTGGCAACAAGGACACTAAGAGTAGCGATGAGGACAACTTGCCCGCGTTTCATCGTCTGCTTCTTCCACCCAATGGCAGCTAATACCAGCCCACACATTCCTGACTGTACGTTGAGGGAGAAAATACGTATTAATTATAGGCGACGTTAAAAGTGTAAAAGAAAGATCACAGGGAAGAAAAAAACAAAACATGACGGACACAGGGACTCTGATGTACTCTTACTGTAGGAACATGACGGACACAGGGACTCTGATGTACTCCTACTGTAGGAACATGACGGACACAGGGACTCTGATGTACTCCTACTGTAGGAACATGACGGACACAGGGACTCTGATGTACTCCTACTGTAGGAACATGACGGACACAGGGACTCTGATGTACTCCTACTGTAGGAACATGACGGACACAGGGACTCTGATGTACTCCTACTGTAGGAACATGACGGACACAGGGACTCTGATGTACTCCTACTGTAGGAACATGACGGACACAGGGACTCTGATGTACTCCTACTGTAGGAACATGACGGACACAGGGACTCTGATGTACTCTTACTGTAGGAACATGACGGACACAGGGACTCTGATGTACTCCTACTGTAGGAACATGACGGACACAGGGACTCTGATGTACTCCTACTGTAGGAACATGACGGACACAGGGACTCTGATGTACTCTTACTGTAGGAACATGACGGACACAGGGACTCTGATGTACTCCTACTGTGGGAACATGACGGACACAGGGACTCTGATGTACTCCTACTGTAGGAACATGACGGACACAGGGACTCTGATGTACTCCTACTGTAGGAACATGACGGACACAGGGACTCTGATGTACTCCTACTGTAGGAACATGACGGACACAGGGACTCTGATGTACTCCTACTGTAGGAACATGACGGACACAGGGACTCTGATGTACTCCTACTGTAGGAACATGACGGACACAGGGACTCTGATGTACTCCTACTGTAGGAACATGACGGACACAGGGACTCTAATGTACTCCTACTGTAGGAACATGACGGACACAGGTACTCTGATGTACTCCTACTGTAGGAAGGTAAAACATGCGTAAGGAGATTGATTACTCCAAGGATTTCAATAAGACACCAATTTTTATACACACAAATGTACACTGAGGGAAGGATGTTTAAATTAACTAGGAGGAAAAAAATCGAAAACTAAACTGATTAAATAGTAACAGTAGAGGTAACAGTTAACATCACAAGTAGTTTATAAAGAAACTCGTTATAAAAACACGACCATAGAGGCATAACTTGTGACGGAGTAGAAATGGACATAAAGACATAGTTTATGATGTGTTTGTTTACAGGAGACATGACCTTATTAGGTGGTTGAGGCTCGTTATGACGTAATGAATGACCTTGATTGTCTTTTGTTTCTCTGAATATTGATTATGTTTCCTGTTCTGCGACGCTATATTATCTATTTCTAGTATCTATTTCTATTATCGATTTCTATTATCTACTTCTATTATCTATTTCTATTATCTATTTCTATTATCTATTTCTACTATCTACTTCTATTATCTATTTCTATTATCTATTTCTACTATCTATTTCTACTATCTACTTCTATTATCTACTTGTATTATCTATTTCTATTATCTACTGACGGGGAGATGCTTGACGGGGAAAACTTGACGGGGAGAAGCCTAACGGGGAGATGCTTGACGGGGAGAAGCCTAACGGGGAGATGCTTGACGGGGAAAACTTGACGGGGAGAAGCCTAACGGGGAGATGCTTGAAGGGGAGAAACTTGACGGGTGGAAGCTTTACGGGGAGATGCTTGACGAGGAGAAACTTGACGGGTGGAAGCTTTACGGGGAGATGCTTGAAGGGGAAGATGCTTGACGGGGGGAAGGTTGACGGGTGGAAGCTTTACGGGGAGATGCTTGACGGGGAGAAACTTGACGGGGAGAAGCCTAACGGGGAGATGCTTGACGGGGAGAAACTTGACGGGTAGAAGCTATACGGGGAGATGCTTGAAGGGGAAATGCTTGACGGGGAGAAACTTGACGGGTGGAAGCTTTACGGGGAGATGCTTGACGGGGAGGTTTGGTTAGGTTAGTTCCTGAGTCATTGGTTTTTAAAATTGTGGTTGAGACTTTATCCACAACATATGGGGTAGATATAATATTTGCTATTTTTTTTTTTCCTGGAGACACCTACCTCTAACAGTCTTGGTAAACATATGACGAATATATATATATTTTTTTTTTTTTCATCTGTAGGAGTTTTAACACACCAGTACTTGAGGATAAGCTTAAGTTAGGTTGACGTTATAATGTTATTAAGGTATATTGTCTTCAAGTGCGTGATAAGGGTAGTAAATTTGTTCATTAATCTATTTAATATTATAAGATTTAGAACTGTTTGAATAACTAACACATACCAAATGTTATATCCAATGTAATATCCTAGCAATAATTATTTTAGGGTAAATAGTCGTGAGTAAAGTAGGCTATCAACTCACCCAAGTACCCGTCCATACATTAGACCCCAGCTGGAAGATTGGCAAAACCATCATGAAGTAGACTCCTGCCACCAGCTGCGTCATCCCCAACAGGATCAGCGTTACCCCCACCACGCCCACCACGCCGCCCACACGCCCACAACACATCCTCACGCCTGTGGGGAAGAATAGGGTTCTGTTATTATTGGAGAGGAATTGAATAAGCCTGAGGTTTTAATTAAGATCACTGAGAGAAGCTAATCTACCTACAGTAAGGAGTGGAAATATATATATAGGTATTATTTAACGGGTTTAGCCCATAGAGAGGTAGTAATTAACCTATGGAGATAGAGTTTTAGTCCAGGTGGGAGTATATTCTTTATCTTCAGCCAGTGACTTCACTTCCTCTGGCCAAGGACTTTAATACTATTGTTCTTGTCCTGGAGGATGTTGTGTGTGTGTGTGTGTGTGTGTGTGTGTGTGTCAAACCGGTTGTGATTGCATGATAGTATTTTATGATCAGAACGTCTAAAACTCTAAATGATATTCAGCGTTACATCAAACAGTAACACAGCACATCAGATATTACAGCAAACGTTTAGAATATATCAGGTACCATCACCTGATAAATCTAGGATTATACCTGAACATTTCCGAAAGTTAACTGGGTGTTGTCATAATCACCAGCATCTATATTAGTCACCACATTATTGTTTTTTTTAGTATTTCAGTGATAGTAAGTTCACAAGACAGTTGATATCTCGTCTCTGATAAAACTTGTGGCGCTCGATACTGGTGTTGATA
Source organism: Homarus gammarus (assembly GCA_958450375.1). Lineage (NCBI taxonomy): Eukaryota > Metazoa > Arthropoda > Malacostraca > Decapoda > Nephropidae > Homarus > Homarus gammarus. Next base: position 309,154 of record CAUDMG010003839.1, read on the forward strand.
ATACCCGCTTCAACGTGACAATACCGACGATGATAGTCGGGATTAAACCTTAAGTCACCTCTCTGTATCTCAGAATTATTATCACATATAAACACTATTAAACGATAACAAAAAATAAATCGAAGATACCTGCTTGCAAGATTACAAATAAGAAAAACATTACATGGCGAAGTTATCATTCCTTACGATATCCAAGATTGCCACACCTAGTAACAATATTATTGGATGACCAGATGGTGAGAAAAAATTAAAATTGGGTTCCATAGTCAAGGCTGTCCAGTGTGGATACAGTGCACGGTATACTAAGCCATCAGTACACAAGGAGGCAGCATGGCCGGTACTAAACTCGGCCGCCTTAACTTCCTCAACTTGTAAAGATAGGTATTCCTCATTTCCAGCTGGGTAGAGTGGAAGTGCCCGGGGATCGAACCAGCTGCCTAGATCAAGTGTGGCCCACTGGGGGTCTATTATGGGGCTTTCCAAATGAAGTCAAGCTCTTAATTCCTATACAGTCGTGTCCAGTTCAAACACATTAAATATACCAAGATTATGATTAGCATTAAACAATGCTACTGACAGTCTCAGCATCACTGACTCCTTATCCTCACTACTTGCTCTTGATACCCTAGCCTAGACTCACAGTGTCACCCGCTTGTCTCTGAAGCCAGACACAAGCTTATGTGTCTTGTTGACGGGTATCAGGATCAAGCTGCTGTGGATCACCTCTCACATAGTATTAGTGAACATGATAGAGTTGATGCCTTAGCTAAGCCTGCGTACAACAATGACAATGTTGAGTACAATCTAGGACTGTCAAACAGAACCTTAAAACTGTAATAAGAAAAGAACTTGTTGATGAATTTGAAGTAAGTAGACAAGTACAAACAGGCACTAGTCAATCCATTGTTTACCATGATGAGATGTATCAAGTGAAAGATTCATATGGAGCAAGTAACAAGATCACTCGATTACAAGATGTTGTAACTGCTAGACTAAGGTTAAGATATAAGTACCTCTGGCAGTATGTTCCTCAGGCAGTTATGGACAAAACTAAATGTAAAGTGTGTGGCCACACATATGGCCACACACTCCAACACTACGTCTTAGACTGTGAAAAAATAGAACCTTATAGGGATAGATCCAAGCACACTGTGTATGCAATGGCACAGCACTTTATCTCTGATGACAAGATAGCTGATTTACTAAGGCTGTATCCACACTTGGCATCTAGTACATAAGCTAGTACTGGGGGGACCGGTGATAGAAGCGGTACCGTTCTTGCCTCGCAAGCGAGTTGTCAAGGGTTCGATTCCCGGGCCGGTGGAAGTTGTTTGGACTTACTGCCTAGCCCCCATTAGTCCCTGTTCACCTAGCAGTACAGTAGGTACCTGGTGTAAGTCGAAAGTTGCTAATTCGTATTCAGAGACAAGTTGTTGGAGCTTCCAATAACTTGATGACATAAACCACTGACTCTTCAGGCTTCTACGCCCTAAACTCGTGAGACATAAAGGCAAGCATGAATTTAGCATGCTTCCCTGTTGGGCGCTGTAAACGCTTCTGCGCTTCACCTTACACAAGGACGTGGGGGGGGTGCCCAATAAATAAAAAAAAACAAAAAAAAATCTAGTACTGGAAATACTCTAACATTTATTGCCATAACATCAAAGGTTTCTCGGCCTCTGCCCTAGACGGTAACACATCTTACAACTCAACACCTCACATACCAATTATCAGTAACATCCACCTAATCCTTTAAAGATAACGTGTGAATTAATTATGAATTTAGATATCTCATAAATAACCCATACCATGATAACACATCACGATAGCACACTCTAATATAACACGTCATTATAACGCACATTATAACGTTCAAAATAATGCCATACACCTTGAGAAAACACACATATTTTGTCAACAAATCCGTATCCTTGGTAAAACATTATCTATGACACACAAAAAACCCACCTTACGGTAACGCACAAGGGAAGACACTGCATAGAATCCTTAGTCAAGATAACACGTAATACGATAACCAAGACCGCATGAGCAAGATATGGTAATGTTCACCATGATAACACCTTAAACTATCACTCTAAGGCAGCATACGACCCAGTGTTACCTCGCCAGCATTAACACACCAAGAGCAACACGAAACCACGTTCACCTATTGCTCGACTCACGGATCTTGAATCTTCTCTTTATGATGTCATCTGGCTGAAAATATCTCTACCTACTGTGACTATTTTTCTTTGTTTCCTATACTGTTCTCCCAACTCTACCAACTATTTAGAACTCTTTGAGTATCTCACTTCTTGCCATGAGTCGCTGCTATCCACACACCCCAACACCGAGATCCTCTACCTAGGGGATTTCAATGTACATCAGAGAGTGGCTTGGCTCTGCAAGGGATGACCCAGGTGGAGCTGAGGCACTCTCTTTTTCCTTACTTAATGATTTGGAACAAATAATTAAACACTCTACACGCGTTCCTGGTCGACACAATCAACTTGTTAACATTCTTGATCTCTGTTTTACCTCTAACCCCTCACACTATTCATACTCAATTTCTGCCCCCTTAGGGTCTTCTGATCATAATCTTATTTCTATTAAATCATACTGGGCACCTCCCCCACCTGTAATCGCCTACTTTGTCACTATTGGTGGGCAAGCTGGCAATCCTTGCGAGGATTCTTCTCCGACATTTCTGGACGCAATCATTCTTTCAAATTCTCTAAAATAGATATGCTAGGCCTCACCATTTCCTCTAATATATCACGGAAGCTACACATCCACAACATTGCTAAAGTTGCCTCCCGAAAGCTGGGTAGGCTCTATAGATGCCTTAATTACTTCACTCCCTGCTTCAATTTATAAGGGAATCATTCGTCCTAACTTGGAGTACTGCTCTCATATCTGGGGTGGCTCTTCTT